>CM060098.1:13790057-14143575 GCA_030522485.1 Stenchaetothrips biformis | reverse complement strand
ATTAAAGAACAATAAAATAACCAGCAGAGAGGCCAAAATTAAATAAATTTTTACTTACATGGATATAGTCCTTGAGAGCAGGTTTACTTTCTAACTTCAAAGCCATCATGGAAGGCACGGGCAACAACAGGGTTGCCACAAAAAGCTTTAGAGTAGTGCCAAACCCCCACAGATGTTCTTAGCATTGAAAATGCAGATACAAGTGTTTCGTAATCTTCTCCATGAACATCTGTCTCCATCAAAATTGAGGCAATTTGTATGACCTATATTTCAGTGTAAAATAAAAGTAGGAAGTGCGTTAGAAATAATGCGCCAGTAAACACGTAAACACGTTCATAATGAAAGATACTAACATTTCCTTCCCAATGAGTTCCAATGGTGTACAGCTGTAGCGGAAATAAAAGATAATTAGTTAGTCCGTACAATCAAATTGTACTGTATCATACAGATTTTATTTTTTAACCTTTTTCTGATCACCCCTTACAGAGGTAAATGTGCAGAGAATAAATATGTCAGGAACAATTTTGAGAAAGTCGTTGCACTTCTGGCTCATAAAAAGAATAGCTGATCGAGAAGGACCAACCCGAACAGCCCCTCCAAAGCTATTATCGGCAAACTGATTGTCGGCAGTAATACAAGTGTATAATGGATTTTCTAGCACCTCACACAGCTCAGATATGTTTCCTGGTTGAGGCCAGGAATTTTCACGAGCCCTGAGGACAGCTGGGTACAAACTGTGGTATGTTATTTCACTTCCCAATGATCCAGGCAAGTTGTCCCTGAAAGCAAACCGACAGCAAAGCATGAAAAACCAGATCAGACTCTACTCAAATATCATTGTTTCAAAATATTGAGCGAAGGAACAATAAGCTAAAATTGAGGAAAAAACAAAACCGTGAGTTGTTGTTGTGGCCCCGTTCTACACTTACATCATGTGGTTGTGGTCACGGAAAACATCTTGAACAGTTTGCGATATCTAATCGTCTGGCATTATGAATGAGATCTAAACGTTCTGTCATAAAAGCGGCCCGACTGGGGTCAGCGTTGTGATTATGCTGAAAACGTTTGGTAAAATATGCCATCACTTTTGACGTTGGCCTTTACTGGACAGCCCCGCTTCCATTCGATGCAACGATAATAATCCGTGCAATTTACTGTTTTGTTACGATAAAAGTAAAAACCATTCAGATGATACACGGACGAGTTCCCTTGCTTCCCTTTAATTACTTCCATGTTGACATGCGAGTGCGAGCCCATGTGCTACCGTGCTACCCTGGTCACCTAACCACAGAGGAAGTAACTTTGCCAAACCCTCAACCCTCCAGCAACGCAATCAGACTGCAAATAAGCGTCTATTCGCAGTTGACTTGGGTGCGTGTGTGTGTAGTCAGTGTTTTGTCCTTTGAGTGAGTTTTGAGTTAAGAGTTTTTGAGATTTGAAAAAGAAACGGACATTTGGAGACGCTACGAACACTATAGTATTCTCGTCGCACCTCGTCGAGTAAATGTGCCGAAGGTCGTCGTGAAGAAACGTGTGTTCAGTTTGTTGTACTTTGTATTGTCCTGTCCTTGACTTTTAACTGTTCTGCAACTCAGATTTGGAAGGATAAGGTTATCTGGGTTAAACAAAGTTCCAGTTACTGTAATTTCAGTAACTTCAGTCAATTTAACCAATATTATCTTTGTTCACAGGATATCAAGCCACTGTTTCTTTTCAAATATGGGTGATTTTCAAATTATTCAAGAGGCTGGTCAAAGGGAGGATTCTTTCTTTTACCACATAAATGATGGACTCCATTACCATTATCACCGTGAAGGACAGTCTACTATTTATTTCAAATGCATACATACATCTTGCAATGGAAGAGGTCTTCTCCGACTGGGTGAGGGATTTTACCACACTCAGGCCCACAACCACCCAACTAATCACCTTTACAGCCAGGTGCTTGATGCAAGAAGGTCGATTGTGAACCTCGCTAGATCACTCACCTATGTGTCATTTTCTGATATCCTCGCAACTGAAAGAAGAAGGTAGAGCCCTGTTTCTTTTATTTTGCTCCCATGTTTCATGTGCTGCCAATGTCATACATCTGATCTTGCTGCTTCTGTTTTTGTTACAGGATTGAAAACAGGACAGTCCGATCAGAACTCACTCTGCGGAGGCTTCGCCCTGCTATGCAGAGAGCTAGAGCGGAAGTATTTCCACATGTTCCTCAGAGCCTTGTAGAACTTACAGAAATATTGCAGGATCCAGCATGGGCCTCACTTACCACCACTCTAGACCAAGAGGACTCCATTTACTTAGGGTCAACCTGGGCGGAAGATGGCTCACATAGCATTGTTTTTATAAGTCAGAGGTGCCTAGATTATATGAGGAGTGTAGACACCATTTTTGCTGATGGTACATTCTTTGTTCGTCCTTCTGTGGAAGGGTGTTATCAGGTACATTTATTGTACAACTGTAGATTGACAGTTTTTTTTCCTCTTACCTTATCTCATTTGTCACCTCAAATGTTATTGCTTTTACAGGTTTTTACAATAGTAACTGTTATTGGACACACTGTAAGTTCTTTGCTAAAAAAAACTTAAGTATCAATTCAAAAATTCGTTCTCAGATTATTTCTAAAGTGATTATTATGATGTTCTTTCAGGTGATTCCTCTTTGTTGGTGCCTGATGGAGAGCAAGTCACAAAGTGCTTATGTTTCTGTTCTCTCTCTTTTGAGAACACACCTTGTTCAGTGGAACTTCACCACTGTTGTGTCTGACTATGAGGATGCCATTATCAATTCGTTTAGGGTTGTGTTCAATGTTTATGTTCAAGGATGTCTTTTTCATTCCTGTTCTGTAAGTATGCGTACTTTGTAACATGTGTATTTTCTTTTTCTTACCCTCCGCCACTTATGACCTCTGATGGTTTGCTCGTCTGTTTGCAGGCTAAGATTAAATATGCAAAACAAACAATTGGTGTCTACATAATATCTATCTGTCCGGAAGTCAAAAGTGTGATTCGATTTTGTTGCGCATTGCCTCTCCTTCCAAGTCATCTTCTGCAGCGAGGATTAAATGCCATTGGCACTGAAGCCTTAAATTTGGGTGATCCTGTGTTTTATGAAGTTGTGCGCCCTTTCCTTACTTATGTGCAGCATGAATGGTTGGATCACAGAAACAGAGGTCAATGCATTTCTGTATGCTTGAGCGAACATCGCACCAACAATGCTAGGTGAGTTCCTATTCCTCCCAAGAAATTTCTCTAAAGTAAACGTAGCTTTGTTATTTACCAATTATTGCTTTTGTTGTTGTTTTCCAGTGAGTCTAACAATATGCGAATGCAGAGAAAGTTTGGAGTTCACCACCCGAATGCTTTCCAGTTCATTGGTAAGAAATAGATTTACATTCATGTAAAACATTGTTGAAGAGTCAGAAATGGAGCTTCTTTCACTGGTCCATACTTTGTTTTCCAGGACATGTTTCGGGTTTTGAGGATGATACTGTTGATGACATATGCAGTCTTTCCCGAGGAATAGTCCCCTCAAGGCACAGAACTTCATCATCCATAAGCAATGATGTACACATAAGAAGAATCACAACAGAATTACTTCAACTGCATGATCCCACCCATGAAGACATCCTGCGGTTTCTGGCTTCAGCATCTTATTCTGTTGATGGCATTATCCATGAAGCACTAAACCCAGTGGCAGGGTATTATCAGTAGTTATGTATAGTTCCTGCTGAATTGCAATATGATTGGATGAGCCTATTTCAGTGATTCAGATACAGGTTGATTCATAGTTTCAATGTTTAAATTTGTATTGGTGTAGATTGTATACTAATGTAATGGATCGAACACTCCAATGCAACTTTGTTGGATTTTAGTTTCCACATTTTTGAGACTACTTGTAACTATGATTTTCTAAGTTATCTATGTAACTTTGCAATTACGTATCAGAAATTAAAAATTTAGTGTAATTTGGCTAAAATAAAATTTCTGTACATACAATGAAGTATATATTCTAATGCTTTTCTTTTCCTCTTGTTGACTGCTCACACTCCAAATACTTCAAAGATCTTTTTAGAGCAAAAACATAAAAGGGAGGACCTACTTAAAATATTTTAGTATTGAAACAGAGTCCAAAGTATTTCATTGTTTAGCTCCTTGCTCCAGATTTAGTCAAGAGGCTTTTAATGCCAATTTTCAAAACACCATAGAAGAGACTCCTACGCAAAGTTTTTTCCAAGTAAAATGATGGTCTGGTGTATTGGGCCATATGTGTATACTAAATTGAGGCCTAAATAAGACAACCCAACACATTTTTACTGACAATATTTTCTAGAAACCATGTCACCAAAAATACAGGATTATAAACTTATTAATGAAATTGTGAAATCTTATATTAAAATCTCTGCTAATATATCTCCACGTTAGTTTAATGAGGCACCCTAGGACCCCACCAAGTGATCCATAAGACACCTCTCGGGCATGTGGATGCGGCGGCAGGTTCGTGGCACGGGGGAAAGCCCTCCGGCAGGAACGGCAGCGGATTCCGCGGGGGGGGGGGGGGGGGCAGAATCTCCGCGGCGGGGATGTAGTCGGCTCGCGCGTGAACAGCCAGATATGTGCTGCTTCAGCACAAGCACGTTTGGTAAACTTCTTGTGACAGCACAGATGCAGGATGTGCATGGGTGGCTCAATGCGGTGATGCTCATGTGCGTCTTGAGGTTGCCCTTGCACGACAGAACGCGGTGGCCACGCACTGCTTGGGGTCCGTCAGCTTGTCCTCGATGACCAGGTGCTGCTCGGACGTCTTCTAGGTCTTGGTCACCTTCACCAGGCTCTTTCTGGAGTTGTCGGAAGAGCCGGGCCGCGGCAGCAGTCTGTTGCAGAGCGGCCTGCGGCGGGGTCGATGTCGATGGGCAGGTCGGGGATGGTGGGCTTGCCGTTTGGTTTTGACATGTGGGGTGTGGCTGCGGGCCCGATCATGCTGCTGGATGGCGACCGACAAGAAGTGTGGGAACACGGTGCACACGCCGTGGTCGGCTTGGCGGAGTGGTTCTCGTGCTGCTCGTCGTGTATGTCCTCGTCCAAGCTGCACCTCGAGCTCCTCCTCGACGTTCTTGTCATCCCGGATGGCGCTGTCCTCGCGCACACCGTGCGGACAGGTGTCGGATTCTCCTCCGGAATTTTGAAGGTTCGGCAGCGACGACGACGACAAGTTGGTCTCCTTGGAACCTCCAGTCGGGCCCTAAGATGCCCCTTTAAACGAAGGCGGTTTCCATTTTGGTGTGTCCCTCCCCGTCCCTCTTTGCGTTTCCATCCGGGCGCAGTAGGCCGCCGAGGGCATGAGCAAAAAGTCGGCAGCACGGCGACTCGCGGTGCGGCGTGCTGCTTGGTGCGCGACCGCACAGTGGGCCAGAAGATCGGCGCATATATAGTAGGATTCGAACCAACCGCGTGACCCATTTAGCGACTCTGGAGCTCAAGACAAGACACGTCCGGGATTTTGACCACCCTTCACGGTCTTCTGGCCCTGGCCCTCTGTGAACCGGCGCGACGCAGTGTTTGGAGGTGGCGAAGTTCATGGCGCAGAACTTAGCGTGGCACGCTCTCAGGCAACCCCCGATATGTGGCGTAGGGCATGGCGAGCGTGGACGAGCCCGACGCCGACGCGGGATGAAGACGGCACCGAGCATGCGCCACGACGCGAGGACTAAGTCGAGGACCATGACCAGCTCGGCGTTGCGCCGTGTCGCTGAAGAACGACAGCACGAAGAACGGCATCGCCATGAGCACGTCCACCATGAGCTCGGAGCGCAGCGTGCAGCAGGCGCCGCTCAAGAGGCCGCCGTCGAGGAACTCGGAGCCGGGCTTGGCTTCGCACCGCGGCCCACGCCACGGCGGCGGTGCGCCCGACGGTCCACGGAGCCGCGCCGCCTGCGGATGCGGCGGGGCTACACCTTTACGGATTTAGACCGCCCCGCCACTCTGGGCGCCACGCTCTACGGCTCCTGGCTCCAGCGCCGCCGCCTCGGACGTGGACCCCATGGACCCCGGCCGCCAGTCATGATGCAAGCTCGTTCGGCTACCTGATGAACAGGAAACGCTTCGACGACGGCGTGGGCGCCGTAGGCGGCGGCTTGCGAGGGGGGTCGTCGTGGAGCTTGGTGACTTCGGACACGCTCATCGCCCGCACCGTGCCGCTGTCCACCGTGACGCCCAAGTGCGGCGCGCAGCAACCGCAGAGGCGTCGTCCCAAGGAGAACAGAAAAGTCAACTTGATGACACCATGAGCTCAAAATGAGAGAAAAGGTCACGGCTAAGGACCATTTTGAGGTCAAAATAATTCCGATTTTGGTCAAAATGACCTCAGCGTGACTTAGTGTTCTCCTTGGCGTGCCGCCGTCTGCGCCGCCGGGTCGCTTCTGGCTGGAGCCCGACGGCGAGGAGCGCTCGTTCAACCACCTAAGACTGATTCCGCTCATCGCTCCTCGTCGGTCTATCTCTCTCGCACCCCCTCGCTCCTTACGGAACGCGTCACGAGTGCGAGGGAGACAGACCCCACTGAGCGATCGGCGGAATCATCCCGCTGGACAGCGCGCACCTCGCCGAAGACCTCGCCGAGGACGAAGACGACGAGGACTGCGACGGCGCGCCGCAGCAGCTCACCAGGATCACCAGCAGCCAGCGCACCGAGCGCCTGGCGCGGATGCTCAAAAGCAACCAGCGGGCACTGCTCATCCCTGCGCTCAGCGTGAGTAGAGTAGCCAAGTGGTAAAGGCCGGCAATGGGTGAGCCGAAAGCAAAATTCTGACCCAGAGCTATTTCAACGCTTTGGCCCGCCCTACTCGCCCAAACGTGACGCTGCATGGGCCAATGCAACCCGTAGGTAGATCTTTGGGTCGCCGCGGCCCAACGATCCAAGCGCTGGCCTGCACGACCCAGTCAGACAAACGCTGGCCCAGACGGCCCGATCTTTATTCGGCTGGCCCTTCCGACCCGGCCCAGGCAGTCCAGGCCTGTCTCGGCTGCTGTCACCACTGCCGCAGGCAAGGGGAGAAGAGGGGAGTGCGTTTGCCTACCTTCCAGGGGGGTCCAGCTGATACGCGCGCGGCCCGGCCCGCCCGTCTAACCCGAGCCCGACCCCGACCCACGGGCAGACCTGAGTGGCCCAAACGGACCTCTGGATTTAAGCGCTGACCCAAGAAGACGGCACCCCATGGAGAAGAGAAAAGTCAACTTGATGACACAATGAGCTCAAAATGAGAGAAAAGGTCGCGGCTAAGGACCACTTTCAGGTCAAAATGATTCCGATTTTGGTCAAAATGACCTCAGCGTGACTTAGTGCTCTCCTTGGGACGGGCCAGACGGGCCAGATGGGCCAAATGCAATGCGCAGTGTCATTTTAATCGAGGTAAAAGCGTGCCCAGAAGCGCTGGCCTAGACGGCCCACCCATTGCCGGCCTTTTAGTGTGCCGCGCCAAGGAGGGCCCTCCGCGCCACCACCCGTCCTTTCGCCGTAAGAGGTGCGTGCGTGAGAGACTGCGACGGAAGTATTCTTCAGAATCCCTTGCGGTTGCTGCCTGCCCGCCCCTCAGCCTTGTCGCTCTGTCTCTCTCGCACCTCTACGGGACGTCCCATGCGAGTGCGACAGAGACAGAGCGACGAAGCTGCAGCAAGACAAGGACCACAACGAGGCTTAGCCCCTTTGCCTCCGCGGATTTGAAGCAAGCACTCCTTCCTATAGGGGTCGACGCCGAGGTGCTGGACTTCCCCGGCGGCTTTCGCGACATGCGACGGCGCCATGCGAGTGTCGCATTGTTTCTGCTCGACGGACTGAAACGCACTGACGGTCTACCGGGGCATGCCGCAGCAACGGGTGCCTGTCATGGCGGAGCTACCGAGAAGATGCTAGAGAGAGAGAGAGAGAGAGAGAGAGAGAGAGAGAGAGAGAGAGAGAGAGAGAGGCTAGGCTGCCTGACCAAGACGTCAAAACTGTCAAAACTGTAGGTCTAGAGCAAATAATTTCGGAGCAGTAGGCGTAAAGCTTGCGCTCGCCGTTGCTACTCCACGTAAATGGTCATTCTTCATGATGTCGCGCACCTGCTGACAGGCCAGACCCACGTGATTGCCCCCCCCCCCCCTCTGGATAAGCACCTGCCCCACCTACCTCAGCGGCATGAGCGGAGCGTGGTTTCCCGCGGTGACGCACAGTGGGTCAGAAGACCTTTGAGGCGGCCAAAATCCCGGACACGTCGTGAGCTCCAGGGTCGCTAAATGGAACTCAAAAGTGTGACCCCACCAATGGATTCCTCGTTTAGAGAGCAATCCATTAGTGGGCTCACACGTTCGATTCGAGTCCCATTTAGCGACTCTGGAGCTCAAAACACGAACACGTCTCGAATTTTGGCCGCCTCGACGGTCTTCTGACCCACTGTGGGAGACCTTGACCTAGACCGAGCAGGGCCGCAGCCGCGGCTGCTGTTTCGGGTGCTGGATGGCCGCGCCTCACTGCGAAAGGGTCAGGAGAGAAATGAATGAGAAAGATACGTATCCACACTGATGGACAAACTTATAGCACCACTTTTTAGCAGATGACACATGAGTAAAGCAAAAACAAAAATTATAATCATAATTAATGTGTCAGCTTGCTTTTACTCTCGAGAAGGTTTCGTGCCGGGGAGGAACCATGCGTGCGTGAGGCGTGTGAGGCGTTGCGTCTGTGCGGCCGTCTCGGCGGGCTGGAAAGGGGCCTGGGGCTGCCCCCTCTGCAGCGCGGCACGCAGCCGCACCCACGACCAGGGTGCCGGCGGCCAGGGCGACGCGAGGACGGCGCGGGCATGCGCGACATCCTGGCGCAGTGGGCTGGCGCCTCCACGGCCCTGCAGCAGCAGAGCCACAACCCTGCTCCAGAACATGTCGGAGCTTTGCCTGAACCGACAGCAGCAGCCGCAGGTTTGAGCCGGCGCCGACCTACCACGGGACCCGTGCGTGATCCGTGTTCCTGGCGCAGTTTGAAGGCGCTGCTGCGTCGAACCGCTGGGACGACGCCGAGAAGGGGCGGCGTCTGCTGCGCGCCCTCACCGGCCAGGTCGCTGACCTGGTGTTGACGCTGCCGCCGGGCCAGTACACGAGGTGCGACGTGCTGTGCGCCCGTCTCCAGCAGCACTTCGATCCGGCCCAGCGCCAGCGAGCCGGGCAGTCCGGATGCGCCCTCCGGCCTCCGTCACCGAGGACCTGACGGCGGCCGTCCAGGTGGAGGCTGTCGACCGGCTGGAACCTGCCTCCAAGCGGCCGCGCATCGCGGCAGTCTCCGGGGATGCTGAGCCTCGCCCTTCCACTTCGGCCGACGTGGAGGACGACGCGCCCTAGACACCCTGCCACCTGTCCGCACCTGTCTGGACGACATCATAGTTCCCGGGACCACCTTCGAGGAGGCGATGGCGAACCTGCGGGAAGTCCTCCTGCGCGTCCGGCGGGCCAACTTTCTGCTCCACCCGAAGAAGTGTCGCCTCTTTGGACGGAAGCTGGACTACCTGGGCCATGTGGTCAGCGACCAGGGCGTCGCCACAAACCCGGCCAAGGAAGCCAAAGTCAAGGACAGGCCGACGCCGACGTGCAAACACGACGTTCACGTGTTCCTGAGTCTCGCCCTGTATTGCGGCAAGTACGTTCCGCACTTCGCCACTGTTGCAGAGCCGCTCCGACAGCTCCTCCGGAAAAATCAGGCGTTCGGGTGGACGCCGGAACGCCAGGCCGCCTTCGACCAGCTCCGGCGCGCGCTGACGTCCCCTCCGGTGCTTGCCTACCCGGATCCGGACGGCGGGCCGTTCATCCTGGACACCGACGCCTCCAACTTCGGCGTCGGCGCGGTCCTGTCTCAGGTCCAGGCCGGCACGGAGCGGGTGATCTCCTACTTCTCCAGGACGCTGGATCGGGCCGAGCGCAATTACTGCGTGACGCGGCGCGAGCTCTTCGCCGTGCTCGTGGCGATCCGCCACTACCACCACTACCTGTGCGGCCGGGCCTCCTCGTGAGAAGGGACCACGCCGCTCTCCAGTGGCTGCAGTCGCTGCGCGACACTGCCGAGGGCCAACTGGCCCGCTGGCTGGAACGCCTGTCCTCCTACGAGTTCCAGATCACCCACCGGCCCGGTCGCGAGCACGGCAATGCGGACGCGCTCTCCCGCCGCCACTGCCGCCGTCATGACCCCCAAGCCGCCGCCGCCGTGCGCCGGACAGCGGGCGCCGGCCGACGATGCCTCGCCGTCGCGCGCGGAGCTTCGCGTGGCCCAGGCTCCGGACATTTCCCCGATCCTCCTCGCCATGAGGGAGGGAGTGAGGCCGAGCGCGGACGCCGGTAGACCGGACTCAATCGGACTGGGACTTGCAGGTGCCCCTCGTCATGTTCAGCCTGCGCTTGGCACCCCACGCCACGACCGGAGTCAGCCCAGCCATGATGATGTTCGGACGGCAGTTGGGCCTTCCCCCGGGCCTGGCACGCGGCTACCCGCCGGACACCCCGCCAGTCCACCCCCGCCTGGAGTATGGGCCAGCGAATGTTGCTATGGTACATTCAGTGAACCCTGTCCTCGCCGCCCTCAAAGGAAAGTTAAACAGCCACAGCCCCACGGGGGTGCTTCATTGTCTGAGTGCGAAGTGCGTCCGTTCCGGTGCATTATAAGGGATCGCTCCAAAAAGTAAGGTGTCCAATCCACCTCAATCCCGGCTCTGGTGGTCACCCAAAACCCAGTAGTCGGTCCATCCGAGGCTGGTGTCCCCACTGTTTGCCACACTCATTACGGGGCGAAGAAAAGCCATGCATTTCAAAGGGAAGCGTCGCTTTGCGTTGGAGACAAAGCCATTCATCTGTTGTTGGAGCAGTGGGCACGCCGATTTCGGGGTCATCACCACCCCCAACTATACCCGGCTTGGCTCCAGGCGCACCTGCACCACCTGCACCACTCGGTGCGGGAACGAGCCGCTGCTGTGGCGCTCCGCCGAAAGGAGCGGTACGACGTGCGAACCAAGAGACCGTCCTTTGCCGCCGGGGACCTGGTCTCGTTCTTCGAGCCCCGCCGGCGCGTCGGAAGGACGCCAAAACTAGACTTTTGGTGGACCGCCCCCTGGAAGGTCCTCCGACTCATCAACGACGTGACGGCTGTGATCCAGCCGGTCGGCCTGCCGAAGTCACGGCCGCGGTCGATCCACGTAGACCGACTTGCGCCCTACCTTGGCCGTTGAATGTCGCGCTCTTTTTGAAGGAGGGGCAGTGTTAGAGTAAGCGCTTAGGCGCCGCCCCCTCAGTCTGTACAGTGCCGGTGTTGCCCCGGGAGCCCTGGCGACCACTTACGCTGAGCTGTTCTGAACCGTTCTGAACCCAATCCTTTCAATAGAGAACAAAGAGTGGTGCTATAATTTTGTCCATCAGCGCAGACCGGAAGTTGAAAGACAAACGGGCGAAACAAATGATCATCGCGCGGCAGTTCTAGGCTGTGGTGGGGGCTTTTTTGAGCACAGTGGGGGTAGAGTCGGCACCCGCGGGCTACCTTTGCCGTGACCATGATAGCCCCACCACCGCTCAGCAAACGGCCACGCGATACTCTTTTGTTTTCCCAGTTTACTCCTTACTTCCGCTCCTGAGTCTTCCCAGAAATTAAACGTCACAGATTCACCTTTGTCGTCCATGTAATATTATTTCACGCGAGTGAATTCGGATCTCTGTTCACTGGTTCGAATCTAGTGGTCACTTCGTTCCACTCGATTCAAACTTTCGAACGAGCCCTCGGCCCCCACCACTCCTTTCAGCCTTCCTTTCATGACAATTCAGCACGCTCGTTCCGCGCCTCTCCCCATTTCGCCGCTGACCATTCCCGTGAGCGTGCACATTGCGGATTGCGTCTGAGCCTCTCTATCTTTATGACCATGGTGGACACCCACAATCAATTTCGTAAGTCCTCAGAGCTGCTTTGCCCTCTTTTAGTTGGTACCGATTAGAACTGCCGCGAGTTCAATGCCTTTGAAGATTCAGCCTTTGGCACTCTCTGTCATGGCCTGTCATGGCGTGTCTCGCGAGCGAGTCCACGCGGTCGCGGTCCACGCCAAATCCACTGTCCCAGGATCCTCCGTTCCCAAATGCTCCTTCCGCTGTATAGCGATGATTTATTAGATTTCTCAGTTTGACGAAGTCGCACCTGTTTCGATCGGTTTGTGAAGTTCATAACCTAGCCGCCAGGACCACGCGCGTCACCGTCACTCGCGGCCGGCAACGTTACTCAGTGCTAGCAGCTTTGTGTTTGCAACTCTTGTTTCAAAATTTTAGAGGAAGACCCGGACGACCCTCTGCCGCAAACCCCACCGCCTAACGAGGAAGGAGGTGCTGCGGCCGCCGTTGCCGCCGCCGGTGGTGGGAACAGCGCACCTGCGAGCCCGAACGTGATCAACATCAACCTATTTGGTAAGTCTTCCTTTTTGAAAGAAATGGGACCGCGTCCTGATGTTTTCACTTCGCAGAACCAGTTAAATTAGTGTTCGAGGTTTTCCTCATCATTCTTGTAACTCTGGTCTTCTGTGAATCTATTGTACACTCAGTGAATATTGGCGTAACTTGAGATCATGTCATGTGAATACAATAGGTCAGCCTTTTTAATATTTGGGCCAGTAAGCCCAATAAGCAGGTCAACTTCTCGTTGTTTCATTTCCACCCCAATGTCATTAAATAATAGCCATTTCCATTTAGTTCCCAGATTAGCTTTCATTTTGCGTTATGAAATGTAGTTCTGTGTCCATAGAGAGCGGTTTGAAACTAAGCCAACACTTCCGAGTGTAAGGGAAGAGCCAACATGAGTTCTGCACTGAGAAATAATGTATGGCACTGGGAACTAAAAACTTATCGTTAAATTGTTGTATCAGGGATAAAATTTGCTTTCATTGCAAAATCGTTCTTGACAACGTTCAGTCTCTGGAGACCTAAAATGTAGGTCCAGAGTCTCGAAAGTCTAGTATCTAAAACTCAATTACTTATTTGTGGCCACTCCTTCACGCTTAATGAATATTGTATCAGTGGTCTTAACATTTATTGTTTTTGGTATATGTAATCTAGTTAACATTATCCTTTCTGCTGTACAGGAACTTTAACTCGCACCTCTATGGAACTTCTGAGAGATGTCATTGGGACAGGTCCACTCACCCCCCCAGCACCTGCCTCACCACGATGTAAGTGTTGCCAGTGATGCTGCCATCACTGAAAAACGTTCTTTTAAGTAACACCAGCAAATTAATCCCAGAATTCATTTCTGTTGGACAAGATTGCAGTAACACAGGCAATAATGGCTATTATCATATGCTCTGTAAAAGTTTTCACTGTTAGTAACCTTAAGCTCATGTCCAGAAAAGTTGGTTGGAGCTTTGAGCAATGCTCTGTTGTAATGTGCATTCAAATTTCATAACAGCTATGTATGCATTTCGATCACACAAGAACTTCCTGAAGCATTTTAATTTATTTTTATGGTTTTCTCTTCTTGCAGTTGGCCCAAGATTCAACCCATGGGAGGGCCAGACACAGGCCCATCAGGGCACTCCCTACTACAGGCCAGTGGCTACAAGGGGCCGTGGAAGACCTCCAGGCCCTGTAACAGTCCGAAACAGGATGCTGGCGGCGGCGGCGGCCGCCAATGCAATGCCACTTCAAGCACCTCCAGCACCATCGTTCCTCACCCCAACTGCACCTAATGCTCCTGCTATTGCCAATGAGTGTAACGTCTGCAGGCTGGAGGCAGATGGTGTGGTCCAGTGTGGGCATAGCCTCTGCACCATGTGTGTTGGTGCAGTTAACGGGGTATGCCCGGTTCCTAACTGTTCCTTGCCATTTGACAGGCAGCGCCAGTACACCGTTTTCCGCCGAGCTTAATGAGTGCAGGAACGATTGCTCTGCCCTGAAATTTTTTCTGATAACATTGTTTCCTTTAATTTTTTTTTCTCTTTAATTTTGATGACTCGTCACTATTACTGATGTTCCTATGCGAAATAGTCTTTGCACCTTAAGACTATTTTAAAACTTTGATGACTGTAGTTTTGATAGTGTGTATTGGAAAATTTTTATGACCAGTCAGTATTAACGATGTTCCTATGCGAAATAGTCTTTGCACCTTAAGACTATTTTAAAAACTTTGATGACTGTAGTTTTGAAAGTGTGTATTTGAAAATTTTTATGACCAGTCAATATTAACGATGTTCCTATGCCAAATAGTCTTTGCACCTTAAGACTATTTTAAAACTTTTATGACTTTAGTTTTGATAGTGTGTATTTGAAAATGTTGATGACTCGTCACTATTAATGATGTTCCTATGCGAAATAGTCTTTGCACCTTAAGACTATTTTAAAACTTTGATGACTGTAGTTTTGATAGTGTGTATTGGAAAATTTTTATGACCAGTCAATATTAACGATGTTCCTATGCGAAATAGTCTTTGCACCTTAAGACTATTTTAAAACTTTGATGACTGTAGTTTTGAAAGTGTGTATTTGAAAATTTTTATGACCAGTCAATATTAACGATGTTCCTATGCGAAATAGTCTTTGCACCTTAAGACTATTTTAAAACTTTGATGACTGTAGTTTTGATAGTGTGTATTGGAAAATTTTTATGACCAGTCAGTATTAACGATGTTCCTATGCGAAATAGTCTTTGCACCTTAAGACTATTTTAAAACTTTGATGACTGTAGTTTTGATAGTGTGTATTGGAAAATTTTTATGACCAGTCAGTATTAACGATGTTCCTATGCGAAATAGTCTTTGCACCTTAAGACTATTTTAAAACTTTGATGACTGTAGTTTTGAAAGTGTGTATTTGAAAATTTTTATGACCAGTCAATATTAACGATGTTCCTATGCGAAATAGTCTTTGCACCTTAAGACTATTTTAAAACTTTGATGACTGTAGTTTTGATAGTGTGTATTGGAAAATTTTTATGACCAGTCAGTATTAACGATGTTCCTATGCGAAATAGTCTTTGCACCTTAAGACTATTTTAAAAACTTTGATGACTGTAGTTTTGAAAGTGTGTATTTGAAAATTTTTATGACCAGTCAATATTAACGATGTTCCTATGCCAAATAGTCTTTGCACCTTAAGACTATTTTAAAACTTTTATGACTTTAGTTTTGATAGTGTGTATTTGAAAATGTTGATGACTCGTCACTATTAATGATGTTCCTGTTCTTTGCACCTTAAGACTATTTTAAAATTTTGATGACTCGTCAATATTAATGATGTTCCTATGCCAAATAGTCTTTGCACCTTAAGACTTTTGAATGATTGTATCGCTCTTGATATTTTTATGATGTTCCTTTAGACTACTTTGTATTAGTATAGTATGATGGCATACCAGTTGAGTTCAAATTTAAAGTGTACTGAGTTTGCCTAATGATTGCTTGGTGGCGAAAATAAATGACTTGATATTTCCAGCTTTTGGCTAAGTTTTTCCCCTTACCACATGTGGTTGTATTTTTGAAGCTATCCAGTGGGTGTAGCGTTTGTATGTATGTGTGACCCTACTAGGCTTTATACACACAAGTATTACATGAACTCACACTTGACTGTTATGTCAATGCAATGCTAGTTGAGCAAAAAAAAAAAGGAGGCAGCATTGTAGTAGTTCAAGGCCTGCCATTTGTCTTTCCAAGGGCATCCCAATCATAAGTCACCAGATAGCAGGGAGAAAGGAGTGTGCAACTCAGAAACATTCTAGTACAATTTATTGCATAAACAACACAGTCAACATGGTCCCGTCAAAATATGAAGACAATCTTCTTTCCTTAGAGTCCCTCTGAACCTTCCGCTGCAACTGAGAGTCGTATCATGGTTGATGAAGTAACTTCTTCAGGGTCGGAAGTCCATCCGAGCAGAGTGTGCAGAGAACTGAAAACAGATACAAGAATGATCTGAGTGACAGGAAATATGAAGGCAGAGCAATTAGGTCATGAGGGACTTGAAGATGTAAGCCGTAACAAGTCTTGATGTGTGCCCTAAACAAAATTTCCACAGCATAAATTGAAAATTAATCCAATGGCAACGATGAGTAAGAGTAGATTCATCCACAGTTCCTGCCACACGATTCATTCCAACAACAACATTTTTTGTTCATGTTTCTTGAGAGATTTTACAATTATTTATAATTGCATTTAGGGAGTGCCCAGCATGTGCACCCAAACATGATAAATTTTCTAATTGTAATGTAATTTCAATTAAGGTTACTGGAAAGTGAAAATCTTACTTTAATGAATATTTGTGCTAGCAGTTTTGTTTTTTATTGTCTAAAGTTGCTCACTGTCAGATGAACTTAAACCCAAAGTTGGGACTCCCAACTCCCATTAGTTTCTTAGTTATTGAGGTTTACGTTACAAATTTAGTCGTGTCTCCCAAATTCTCCTCACGAATACCAAAACAGTTTCCAGCCTGCAGCTCTTGGCAAAACAATCTTAAAGAACATATAAATAAGATAGCATAAGCTTTTTGCAATATAACAATTATTTTTTTGACAAGAAGAGATTTAATATGCAATAATTTTAAATTTGACCAAAACCAAGATTTTTAGCTATGTTTTCAACAACTATTTTTCCAGTTGAAAAACTAACAGAGATATTGTTAAAAGTCTATGCTATCTTTTTCATGTGTTATTCAGGACCAATTTGTCAGAAGCTGAAGGCTGAGAACTTTTTTGGTATTCGTGAGGAGACTTTGAGAGAAACGACTAAATTTGTAACGTAAACCTCAATATCTCAGAAACTAATAGGAGTTGGGGGCCCTTGTTTTGGGTTTAAGTTCATGTTATATTGAGCAACTTAAAACCAAGAAACAAAACAGCTACCACTATTATTTTAGAAAATCAAAAACCCCATTTTATTACTTAACAGTAACCTTAATAAATCATCAGTTGATGCATTGTCAACTCTGTGATAATTGACTTACTTACAATAATGAGTCTCGGCTCATTCCTGTATCACAGGCATAGAATCGGTCTTAATTGCTTTCAACTTGAAGACAGCAAATGTTCTCCTCCTGGCCACGATCCTTCTGACATGTTCTAAAGTTGCAGGAGGCTTGAGGTGCGGTCATTAGTTGTGCTCTAGAACAACAACAAAGAAGGGGAAAATGAGAGAGAGAGAGGGAGAGAGAGGGAGGGAGGGAGGGAGGGCGGGAGGGAGGGAGGGAGGGAGGGAGGGAGGGAGGGAGGGAGCGAGAGAGAGAGAGAGAGAGGGAGAGAGAGGGAGAGAGAGGGAGAGAGAGGGAGAGAGAGGGAGAGAGAGGGAGAGAGAGGGAGAGAGAGGGAGAGAGAGGGAGAGAGAGGGAGAGAGAGGGAGGGAGAGAGAGGGAGAGGGAGGGAGAGAGAGAGAGAGAGAGAGAGAGAGAGAGAGAGAGAGAGAGAGAGAGAGAGAGAGAGAGAGAGAGAAAAGAAAAGATTTAACATAATTCCATGTTGTTCAGACGTTCAAAAAAAAAAAAAAAAAAAAAAAAAAAGGAACAATGACAGACATAGAATAAGGAAACGAAACTAACCAGACCATAAGATTTGTTGTGCCATGCTTAGAACACATGTAAGTGGCTGGGCACCAGTAGAAGTTGTCTCTCAGCCCCTTGCTTCCTGAGCTTTCAGTTCCTAGAAGAAACAAAAACAAAAAAAGTAAAATTTAAATTTAAAAGGAACAAAGTTTTCTTACCATCGACATCCCTGCTTATGATTTACAGTTTCATCTCTCAAATATATTGCAAGGACACGAACAAAAAAATAAAAAGAAAAAAGAAAGCAGTTCCAAAATAAAGACAAAAGCTATCCGAAGGCAGTTCACTTCTCTTATCTTGACAAGCCACTGCAGCAAGTTCATACACTTCCAGAAAGGAAAACAATTTACCCTGAGGGAGTATGCATGTGAGCCCACAACAAAGGCAGCACAATACCATGTAATCAAATGTGATGGTAGAATTATTTTATTTTTGTGAAGCTTGAGATAAGAGAAGACAATTCAAGTGGGGCTACTATCAATATCCAACAGAATAATCGAACAACAACAAACTTTTGACTCAAAGATAGGGATTCATCCCTTTGACATATTCCCAGACAAAAACAACAACAAGTAAATTTTTCAATTTCACATTGCAGCAGGTCTGCATTTGAATCCATTGAGGAGAGGGCTGAGAAAAGTTGAGGGGCATTGAAAGCAGATGGGAGCAGGCGAGTCAGTTTGTTCAAAGATGCAACAATATCAAACACACAATACAGATTCTTAACTGTGAGGGCATTATTTAAAGATCAAATCACTTACCTCAACTAGAAGTTCACTGTGGCCGAGGTTCAAGGTTCGATGAGTCACCCGGACGCACGACAGGATCGCCTCTCCATACAGTCGAGCTATGAGGCAGAGTACTCCTGGGGACAAAAAACAAACAAAAAGTAAAAACCAACAATCACAAAAAGAGGTCCCAACATTGGGGAGAATTGCTTTTAAATATACGAGAGATTTCGAAACAATGGCAGCTGAGCCTCGTATCGTCAGTCCATCCTGACTGAGATCAACAAAACCATAAAAGATGTTTACAGTTTGATGCCATAAGTTAGATGAGTTGACACATCAGGTTCTAAACTGGCACCGCACAGCATTACTCAAAAATAAAAATGGAAGTTCAAACTCACTCACCACTAGAAGTTCAGTGTTGCCGACTTGACCGCAAAGCGACAGCTGCAACCCTTCGAAACCCTTGAAGAGACTGCCAAGAGCACTGGGACTGGTCCACTTAAGCCGAACTGGATCCATCACTGCAAAGACAAAATATATGTTACTTCCAGCAGGTCAATGACCTCTTCTAATCTGGTTTCAAATGCTGACAAGACCCATGCTAAAAGCATAAGCTTTACATGCCAAGTTCAACACTTGGAAACGAGGAACTAGTAAAGCAAGTGATGATGACAGTCCACTTGACGCTTATAATTGACGGGCTTCGATGCAAAGAATGGCGCACGTCCATTGGACGGGCAAGGCAACAACAAGCATTAGCACTTTTGTAACTGCAAAACTCAAACTGAGCCTGAGCTTGCATAAACCCACAGCTGCATTTCGGTTGCGAAGCAAATCGTGCCTACAGTTAGGCTTACCCAAGTCAGCAGCGAAGAGTAGACACAATGCAGGACCAAAAGGAACGACGTGGATTTGGTTTTACAGATAAAGCCACGAAAAAGGGAACGATGGGAAACAGTGGTAGGGTTAACCTAACCAACACGCAGCACTGCGCGGCTTGCCGCCGCCATTCCAGAGAGGAAAAACGAGTAACCAATGCATATTTGGACGCGCACTCGGTCCAAAACACAGTACTGGCTGGCGGCAGAGCCCAGGATCTGGCATCGGGGCACGAAAATAACAAACACGAGAGACTTCTCTGCTTCACACGTAGCTCGCTCGTCGCTGTTCTCGTCTGCTCTCGGGGCTGCGTCCGAAATGCCCTCCCCCTCACCCCCCGCGCTCCCCTCACCCGCCGGGCGTTTTAACGTCGGGGCGCTCGGAGCCCCTTGGCGTCGTGACTTTGCCACTGCACCGCGTTGAAAGCCTGGGTGATTACCTATCAAATGACACCTGTGCCTTCTCTTTTAAACCAGGGGGCAAGCAGCGCCGCCGCGAGAAAGATATGGTCACTATGGCAACGACGGCACAGTGACGCGTCCGAATCGGGCCAAAAGCAACAGGTTTCCGTTTTGTGCCCTCCATGTGGTGGTGGGCTGCAGTGTGGTGACAAACATATGTGCTTTCCTTCGTCCGCATTTGACGACATTGTCGGTTCGTTTCTGTGAGTAAAATGTGTCACTAGAAAGAGTTGTTGGTAGGAGAAAGACCAGAGAAAACATTCACTGCACATAACCGCAACTCTCAATTTCTTGGTACCGTCGATACCCCTTCGCGCACGAAAGTCTCTCACTGGCGGGGTAGCGACGGAGTTTCTGGAACTCACCGTACAGCTCCTGGGGCGCTGACGTTGAGAAGTGAACGAGTTTTTCATACATGAACCGGTAGCCTCGTCAAGGGGGGCTCTGCTTGCGTGTCCAACCTGAAACCTCGGCCTGATCGCCACCAGCTGCTACCCCCCCCCCCTCTCCGCACACCAGCGTAAATTATTTTATTTTATTTTTTAAATATTATTTTTGAACACGCCAAAATAACCAAGAAATACTCTTTTTATAAATAAATAATAATTAATAAAAATAAAAATAATTTAATAATTACTTTAATATATATTTTCGGCCGATCGTGCGTGGTAGAGTTGAGCCCACCCCGGCTACAATCAAGATATGGCGACGAAGAGTTGAATCTAAAATTAACCCATGCCAGATACATTTCTAACAAAAGAAATTCCCATGAATTAACACACAATAAATTTCACAAAAGAAAAATATGACAAAAGAATTATTTTGAATTAACAGAAAATTCACTCAACTTTGATATAGTAGTCGCTCTGTTACCACTTAGTACAATGTAACCATTGGCACTATCTACTTAAAAATATTGTCCGCAATAAAAATAAACATATGTGTTTCCTTACACAATGAAGTTTGCATGAAAAGTGGCGTAAAAGTTGTGCCACATTGATGCCATGCATTTCTTTGGATCCACCAATCCAGTTCAATTACATATGAACAATGTGGCTTCCTTTTGCACAATCACAGATGCATTTCTCAAACAAGATATTTCCATGACACACAATAAATATCTTTTAAAAGAATAAAATAAATATTATTAATTAAAAAATAAGTCAAAAAGAATTGCTTAAAAGTAAGACAAAGTCACTGCACAGCTTTGATAGTAAAACTTTTATACGGAAACACGTAGATATAAGTCAAGAATAAAAACAAGATAAGTATCGCTTGAAATATCTTCTGCTATGAAACTAATTCTTCCCAATCAAAAACATATTAAAAACGCATAGAAATGAAAATGTAACATTAAATCTTGTACACAAACCTAAGAAAATGGTAAAATAAACTGACATTCAGTAAACTCTTGCAAGTTGCTTACATAAATTTGATGTATACAAGCAGCACAGGGGACACCATGGTCGTAGACTTCCTTGGTTTTACAGAACTAGCTAGGTCATTGTTTAATTCCCATGTTCCTGTTGCTCTTCGTGTAAAAGCGACAAAGTGGTTAAGCTGCCGTGAGGTCACTCCAACAAGAACAAAACGGGTGCCACACAGGTGTATTTGAACGGGAATGTCAGCCAAGGCCACTTGTTGCACTTTTGGAACAAAGTCTTCTTTGGCTCCATAGTGGTCCACACTGATGATCAGGTGTGGTCCAAATGTACATGTGATTGTGCTAGAGCCATCACAGTGTGAAGCACATGCTCTTCCTTCTATAGTTTCTGATGTAGGAGGTTCTTCATCTAATGCAGAGCTTAAGTCAAGGGATAAGAGCAATGCTCTGTCCAACTGCTCCAACCCTCCTGTTACAAGAGTATCCAGGTCTGGGAAAAGTATGACGTGGTCCTTGGGATCCTTGCATGAAGGACTCTTCTTGGAGCATTTATATTCAACCTTCACACTGCAGATCCCGTGAAGAAGGTCCCTTGCTGCGTCAACAGGATCCGCTTCGCAGTCATAAACAATGGTCAATTTTTGTGTACATTTGCTCCTAGTTCGGCCTGAAAGGTGCAGACTTTTATCGGCTTCAGGCTCCACTGTTGCAGCCTGTACAATGGCCTTCAGAGCCTGCAGCCTTTCAAGGTACGTTTTCTTGACCGCCCCCTCCACGGCCAGGCTTTTGCATGTGTTGAGCAGGTAGTTCTGGATGTCTTCAATATTGTCCCTGTATTGTTGATACTGTATGTACCCGTTTGCCAAGGTCTGTGCCAAGCTGTCGAAGGAGCAGGTGTTCTTTAGGTAGACCAGTGTATCCTCTCCGTCTTGGAGTAAGCCTGAATGCAGGCCATTAGTGAGAAGCCTGCGACCTGGCAGTTTGAGGGCATTAGCCTGCATGACAAGCGACAACTCAGGAATGGGTTGAAGGTACTTGGCATGATGCTTTTTCTTTTTCTGAGGAGAGCCAAGGCCTCGCCAGTTTTCAAACTCATTAAGGCTTTCTTCCAAGTCATTATTCTTGTGTCTATCTTCATTGTTCTGAGAGAGGCTTTGAGTCTTCTTCTGGGCGCCGGCAATCTTGCAGCTTCCATTGACTGCTTTCAGGTGTGTGGCCACCATTTTATCAACTCTTAATGGTTTGGTGTTTCCTTCTAGGATGCCATTCTTTAAGTCAGAGAAATCACTCTCAACTCTTGCAGAAGATCCATTGACAGTTGATGATTTGAAGGGCTTCATCATGACACCCGTCCACAAGAGGAAATCAGGCAGCAAGTAGTAGAACCTCTCTACCAGGTCAGGGGCGTAGTATGCGTTTAGAGGGCCACGTGTCATGTTTGAGGAAGTCATCTTGATACTATCCTTGATTTCTGCCACAAATTCATGCATTTGTTCAGGCAGCGTCTCTTCAATGCTCTCTTCATCAGCATCTTCATCAAAATTATCGCAAACGTCTTCTTCAGGGATCTCAACCCCCTCAATTTTACTCATTAAGTCTTTCATCTGTTTATCAAATGTGGCATTTGTGTGTGAAGCTGTTGCAACAATGCCCACAAATTCAAAAAGTTGACGGAATGAATCAACATTTAGAGACTGGGCCAAGAGACCCACACACTTTACATAAAAAGTTTTAAATCTCTTAAGTGATTTATCACGCCATTCCTTCCATTTACAGGCACCACCTATAAGGTGAGCAATATCCAGCCTAAGGTATGTTTTTGGCAGTGGTTTCTCATCAGAAAGATTTTGAATGCACTTCTCAAAATAGTCAGAGAGACTTTTACATTCACAGAAGGTCATGGCAACAGCATTTTTCAGAGCTTTAGAATTATCTATGACCACTTCGTTGGGAAAAGGTGCTCCATGCTTCATAAACTCAGTTAGCCAAAAAATAAGTCCACTAGTATCCTGCCTTTCTGAAAGCAATTGGGCAACAGGAAGCTGCACATCTCCAGCATTTATGACACACTCGTACAAAAATATGTGAGCAGTTCTTCCAGTCGGAGTCCGCAGCTTCTGGACCACGGAACCTGTGGCATCTATTGCCATGACAATGTACTGTTTGCTCGAGAAACTTTTAAGAATGTGCATTTGTTCTGGAGAATGATAGTGGACGAAGAAGGGATCCATCCCAATCTGGTGTATTGAGCCAGCATATGGCTCAGTATGTTTCATGGCCTGCAGGCACTTTACAGGGTCCGTTTGGTTTGTTGGGATTGCCAAGTTTTTGTCCCTCTTTTGCTGCTTGGCTTTTCTTAAGACATCATTTGAAAATAAGTCCGGAGGCTCCACATCCCCCTGATCCATCATTGTGCTTGCCTGCCGCTTACGGAATGAGGTTGTGGACCTTCCCTGCAAGTTGTCGCTGACTGAATCCCTCAAATAGTGGGAGAGTGGTCTCTTCTTCTCATGGTGAACTCCTCTGGTGTCTTCAGCTGTCCACAACAACTGAACACATTCACCCTCTTTAGGCTCTGTCAATATTTGTCCTACTCCTTCAGCGCCACATTCACGACATTGAGCTTCTATCTTTATGAAGCATTCCCGTGTTGGACCCACATATACTTTTCCATGTTTGAAAGTATATGCACAGGGCAGCTTGTGCTGGGAAGACAGGCACCTTACTATGATAGGTTGATATTTATACTGAGGCAGTATCCATCTTACTCTGTTAGAGGTCCTATCGTTCCTCTCAGTTACATGTTGTATCGGCTTCATTTCTTTCCACCGGTCTTCTTGTAGTAGGACCTGAAATGTTTTCTTGGGCCGGACAATGGGAACGGTGTCGTCATCTTCTTCATCATCATCATCCTTTTCATTATCTTCTTCTTCACCATCTTCATCAGAAAAATCATCTACTGGTCGCTCTATCCCTCGCTCAGCAAGAATTTTATTGTATATATCGTAACTGTTTCTCTTGAGGTACACATACAGATGGTTTGCTGTCATCTTCCTTCCATCATCTAATTTTAATTTTTCTTCAAGACGGAGCCACACCTGGTGGCTTGGTCCCTGCACATGTCCACTAGGCTTCAGGACCTCCTGCTCCTCCAGAAGAGCCTTCTGAACTGTCGCGTGTGGAATGAGGGGTTTACCCCCCATCTTCCCTAGAAATAACAAAAAACACTTATACACACTCACAATTAAATCACGGTTTGTAACTTACTCAAAAATAAAAACTTTCAAGGTGCAATGCAGTGAACACAGGACCATTGTTTCCCTGAATGGCATAGCATATGATACACATCCTGCATACCTGTTTTGACACTGTTGTGGCTGAGACGAGGTTAGGGATGTTGCAGGTACTGCGAAGTTCAAAATAAACTGCAACAAAATGAGATAAATGTTAGACAAATATTGTGAGGGCAATGATTTGTTACAATGAGACATCGTTAATGACCTAATAGCACCTCCAAAACTAAAATAAATTGCAAGAACTAAATGGTTCAATGTGAACCTGGCAGCACCCACATTGTTTTTTTAAAAAAATCAAACTTAGGCAAACAATTGCAATTCAAGATATTACAAAACTAAAATGGTTTCACCATTACAAAAACACAGACACCTGCCTAAGGCGGTTGAATTAAGTACACAATTAAAAAGTCCCCAAAACCGAAAAACCTGAGCTCAAGGGGAGTAAATCTTCCAAGTTGCAAATCTTTTCTTTTCACGATCCAAATCCTCATACTCAAAAGAGGCAACTAATGGATTAACACCTGTTTCCCTTTTTACCCATTGCTGCAAAGCAAGTGCGTCATCTTCAGAAGGCATTAAGGGTTCAAATATTACCACTTTGTGCCACAGCTCTGCCTGGAGAGCAGCCCTCTTCAGATCAGAACACACCCTAGTCAACACAATCAAGGTGTTTACAGGTACATTATGCAAGATCTTTAAAAGTATGGCCGTGGGCATATCCAGGAGACACGGAGTTTTCCTCCAAAGGGTAACGTCATGAGCAATTCTGAGAGACTGCCTGCAAACTCTGGCAACAGTTTGCAAGTCTTGGGTCTCAAGGCTCTTGAATATCTGCAAGAGGATTTCATCCGGGAGGGGGAAGAATGGCTTCTGCTCCATGCTGAAAGCGATTAAAAAGTTGGCATGAAAGGAGAGTGAATTTTCTTGAGTATGTGGAGTGGAAACCTATGACCGATAATCAAAACTATCTCGTTTCTCAATCAGTGCTGTAAGCTGAAAGTAGCGAACAGTTCGGTTTGTTGTGAGGTGACTTGGATAAGCAAGTGAAGCATTCTATACCCATTTTCAATCAGGAAACTCTGAAACTGTGCGGATGAATTCATGGGGAACTTGAAATGGACTGATATCACTCAGGTATACTGTGGCTGGGGAGCACCCAACAAAGAGTTAAGCTTTACCTTGGTCAAGAAGAAGCTCTTCGAGCTGCAAAGCTTGTGAGGTGGTAGCTGAAAGCTTAGAGCTTGGAAGCTGAGAGTTCAACCTTTTCCCTGCAACAAAAAGTCCAGGTTAGTTTGGCTTTGACTGGACACAACCTCTTACAGCATCTCCTCCACGTGGAGGTTCCCAGTTTTGAGTAGCTGAAAGTTGCAAAGCACCGGGGTTTGACACACATTGCAGCCCTTTGAACATCAAGGGGCGTCCTCCATCTACGAAAGATCGGCGCGAGTTTACTTTGATTGAGCACAGAAGTCTCCTCACAAAAAGCGATTGAAAAATGTGGCCCAAGGAACGGGACGCCGAAATTGAAGTTAAACACTCCAATAAAAATCTGGACAAAACGATGCCGCAAACAATGACGTTGCCGAAATTAAGATAATGTTCATGGATATCGTTGCATACTACTGCGAACAGTCTGAAAAATCAGTTTCAAACACCAGTCCAAACTAGTGTGATGAAAATCACAATATTACTTTGGACTTAACCTTTTAAAGAACTCAAACGATTAATACGATTAAAAACGTTACATCTTAGGGCAGGCCGGAGTCATCCTTACCTCAGAGCAGCACAACGCGAGTAACGCCCAATTGAGTCCTCGAAATAAGTGACGCTTCCAGAATATATAGACCCTCGTGGTGCAGAAGGTGAGGGGCAACAAAAGGTGGGTGGGGTTTGGAGGGGGAAATGGAGGGAAGGACTATCACAGGACTGATGAGAAATATATTGGAACGCAAACGGGAATGCCATTGCTGCCAATAAAATGGCATATAATCCGTTTTAAGTTGAATGATAGTTAAAAACAGAAAACTTTGAAGGCGTGAGAGAAAATGAATCTTAAGAAAAAGTCCATTGGCGGTTGTGGATAATAAAAAGAACGGAAAAAAGGAATAGTCAAATGTTTACTTAAAATGAGATGAGAAATTGTTAGCATCATATACATTGTAGTAGAGTCCTAGGGGTTTTAAAGACGCTACATTAATTCATTTTTACAATTCCAATGTATCTAATGGATATTAAACTCAGCGTAAACGGTTCTATTTTCATTCATTAACCCCTTCCCCACTTGACTAGCTGAGGCAACAGTCATTCAGAATTAAAAGAATTTTCTTGGCTGGGCCTGGATATAAAATTATGCACTGTACATTTTATAACTTACTGATTCTTAGAAAATTGTATCAAGACAGGCATGGGAAACTTTTGCTGCAGGTGGCAATAGAAACATACACAATATTTTGTAATTTTATTTTTTAATAATCATGTCACAAACAGTGAGCTGGGCTGCTTATCACTGCGGTTCTTTGAGCGTTGCGACAAACCATAATAAAGTATTCAAAATAACAAGCAACACAAAAATTGTTTGGCAGTTCACAGCAGGATCAGGTCTTGAATTATTCATTCTCCTCGGCAGACAAACAAAACATTCTACAAACACTTCATCTCCTGTGTATACAAAATTTTGAAATATTACAAGTTAATGACTGACAACTTGTCATAAGTGGTCTTTTAATTCTAATACATCAGTTTGAAAAATTAGCATTTGCACACACACAGCTTTGTGATTGGGTTGCAGATTTGAACAAATATTGGAATGCTCAATATTATGAAACCTTCAAAAAGTAGAAAGTCACAATAGATATGGCGACAGAGCTTGAGTCTTTCTCCTCTTTACCCTTTTTGGTGGTGCCGGTCAGTAGACATCATGAGGTACATGTAGACCCTGAGAAGGAACCTCCACTCTCTTATTACCGACCCAGCCAGCCCTACCACTACACTCAATAATTGGATTCAGCAGCAGCACCGACCAATACATCCCTGCAGCCATATTATGCCAATCTCTACTTAGGCATCAGAGTGCTCTTCTCCACACAACACAAACATGATGCACCGCCAAACAATCAATGAAGATCAGCATCAACCAAGCCCGTGAACAAAATAGAAACAAAGATGAGAATGAAGGCCACCTAACATTTTTAAACATTGTCGCTCTTCAACAGGAAAAGAAGAACAGGATAATGAGAATAAAGATTGGAGTTGATGAAAGTTCCATAATCAAACTGAACAAAGTACCTCACTATATTATTACACACTGAAAGCACTGTAGAGTACATTAATCACACAAGAAAAAGGTACATGAAATAGGAGCGATAAAACTAATATAAATTGACATTTTTTACAACAGAAGTCAGAAAATTAATCTTTATATCTTGCCACTGCAGTCTTCTTTCTGCTTTTAAATAACTTTAACATGACGAGTGAAATCCTGTTGCAGAATCTTGACTAACTTCACGGGCCTTCTCCGACCTATCCACACACATAGGGAAAAAAAATACAATTACTTTGTACACTTGTAGCAACATCACTTTGGAATATTTTCCTGCTAGGCACCAACCTTGTTTTTCAGGAGAAGCGTTGGTCGAAATATTTCACATTTCTTTGGAATAGAGTATGGTGATGGTGGGTTGTGTTGTTTACCTAGGATCAAGAAAGAGACACGATGTAAAACAGAGGCAAAAAAGCAGTGGTCCAATGACAAAGATAAACGCAGTCTGTTATTAAACTATGAAAGAGTTAGCAAATTAAAAGAAAACATAAAGTGATATGATTACAAAACAAATACAGGAATGAGAAAAGCAAGTGAACACTATCTGTGCATCAAGAAATTTGGAGCCACAGAAATATGGACACGGCTTAGACAAGTATTTGCAAAGTCAACAGAAAGCACCAGGCACCTGGAGATGTGGGAACAAAATTCCCACATCGTACAGAATGTTCCAAAGTATAATCCTCACACTGAAATTCAAGAAAATACAAGTTAAGGTTTGGCAGTTCCAATGTGCTCAAGTGGGTGCGTTGTCCAACTCCCTTTGACAAAGATGTAGATTTTTTAGTCTTCTGTGCTGAATAATAACGAAGGATCTCTTAAATAAAACCTGAACAATATGTACCTGTCTAGAGATCATCTGAACCGCCCGACTAATATTGTTCATTCAAAGTTAAATGTATCGGCTATTTACACCTTTACATTCTGTTTAATAACATGTCAAAATTTCCATATCTTGGAAATCAAGGTTGAAAACAAAGGAGCTGGAATTTTACCAGCAGATATGTGGCACTACATACATAAATCCTCTATACCATACAATTTGTATGAACAATAATGGATGAGTCATTCATAAGACTGACAGGACGAAAGATTTCGTCACTCTTGTGTGTTGTGACTGATGCAAACTAATAAATACCAAATCACTACAAACACTGCAAGAAACAGATTTTCAGTGACATAGATTTTGGACGATCAACAACACATAGAGCTATTTTATAACAGGTAAAAAGTTTTTTGGATTAAGAGAGAAAAACAAAAGGAATACTCAATTGCGATTGATATTCATAGACTTATAATCAGTGGATTGCTAAAGCTACAAACAGATGACATTTGTTTTAATAGTATGGCTCCTCTCCAAAGACTTTTAATTTCAAAATATTATGCAAGGGTTCTTACCACTTTGGCATGAGCTTGGAAACTTGGAGAGGCGAGAAAAAGGATGCACAGCATTTCATCTTCAACAGGTAACGATCATTGCAGCTAGGTCCAAACATTTCTCTCGACGCCTCAAGCAAAAGCCCTGAAAGAAACACGCATTCAAAAGTTAACTTCATCTGAATCAGACAGCAAAGTGGACGCACTATTCACTTGTTATGAAAGAAAAGTAATGTGTTACCACTATTTTAATTTGTTTTTTCTAGTGCAATTTTTTTTAGGGAACTTACAGGAAAGCAGTGGCTGTGTATTACACCACAGCTGCTTGTCTGGTGCTGCATCAACAACGATGCAAAGAATTCAAACAAATCGTAACCATGATACAGACGATGGAAAGAAGGTGCTGCGTACTGGCCAAGTACCTGTACACACAAAGAAATGATTATGACATGAAACAATCTTACTAAAAAGCACCAGAAAAGGTTCGAGCAGCTACATAATCTAAATTTCAGCAGTCATCATCTGTCACTCTGCGAGCAAGTTATTTTACAATTAGAGAATTGTACTGGAATGAACTAAATGTCCCCTTGAAGAAAGCTACAGCAAGATCGCGAATAGAGACAGTGTCGGAGCTAAATACACGCGCTGTTTAAATGTTTGTAAATTTGACAGGGAGCTGCTGGCACGATAAATAATATAGGTTAAGAAAAAGAGACTATGCAGTGCTTTGCAGCAGACAGTACGTAAATTCCGCACAGTAAATGTTCAAAGGAAAACGTCGTCTCGCCCAGCCCGCTATAGAGCGACACTTGAACGAAAACACACAGAAATGATAAAATAGTGCACATCAAAGAAATAAAACTCGGATCACACGACGATGCCATCAGTTGTACGGCCAAGCATGACCATCGAAAATACTATGCCTGCGACCATTAACACACCACGAAGGCGATACATGTCACAACGAATGATCACCACTTAAGAAAACTTGTACAATTACTTTGACAGACGGAACACGTAAAACAAACGACATTTATCCGCACTCAGCCTTATTGTTCCAGTGTAGGTGCATCGACACATCCCAACAAGCAGAAGCCGGAACCGCAAAGTCGAACCCCAGCGCCCTCTGGTTTGACCATAGCGGCCGGTATGAGAAGTAACATTATGAAAGAAGACGAAAGGGCTGCCACGTCACGGGCGCGCGCTGTATGGGCTGCCTACGTATACGGCGCTCAACGCAAGAACAGACTCTTGGCGCGATTTAGACAGACACACAAGAACCCGGACAGTTGCGGGCAACAGGCGATGGGAAGAATTGTCTTAACATAGGGTGATGGAGGGACGACAGGTAAAAAAAGAATTTAAAAAAAAAATAAAAAAAAAAATATGGCAAGGCGTACCCAATGCACAAGTTTGCACGATCGCCCGATACGACTTCAATATTTCGTATTCCGATGTTGTCCGTGCCCAGCCGGACGTGGGGAAAGGACGACAGGGGACACTCCCTCGCCCATCTGGGCAACTACGACAACTACGACAACATCTAAACTACGACCTATCGTGCGACCGTCGAGCGGCTGTGTCTTACATTTCTTAACATTCCTCAGCCACCCTCGTGCGGATGACGGCTTCGGCGGTCCAGCAGCTCCGTCCCAAAATGGCCTTATGTCTCCGACGAAAATAAAATTTCCTTCCAACGCTACCTCTGGTCAACTGAACGGTTGTCGGCATATGCAGCAGTCTCTGAAACAGTCAATCATTCTGAAAAGCATCTCGACTTTGGACAAGGAGAACAAGCCGGTACCTAACAAAGCAGCAGTGAAGGCAGTGAGATCGTCATGAGCGGCTGCAAAAGCGAAGCATGCAAGATCAATCCAAGAGCGGCCTTCCCTCGCATGCTCCCAGCGCATGGATAGATGGCGTTTCGTCAGAGCGGCACAAGAAGCAGTCGCGTGCAAATATAGGCAGAGAAAGGTCATGGTACCACATGTGTGAACAAACCTTGTCTGTATTGGAACAAAATAGAACAAATAAAGCACAACCACGTAGTGATAACCGCACTTTGTTTGGATGCTTAGGTTCTGCTAACTTCACTGACCTCACAGCGGGCGCACAGTGGGTCAGAAGACCGTTGAGGCGGCCAAAATTCTCGACGCGTTTTGAGCTCCAGAGTCGCTAAATCGGACTCGAATCGAACGTGTGACCCCACCCATGAATTGCTCTTCAAACGAGGAATCCATGGGTGGGGTCACACGTTTGATTCGAGTCCGATTTGGCGACTCTGGAGCTCAAAACGCGTCGAGAATTTTGGTCGCCTCAAAGGTCTTCTGACCCACTGTGGGGCGGCGCCCTCGTTGGCGGGCAGCAGACGGAGTGCCGTAGGAAGCACGTCGTGCATCGTCTCGTACTACGTCGACCTAGCGTGGGCTGGATCTGCTGCTGCACCGTCAGATCTGCTGCTACACCTCCGCGAACCTCCGGCGGCGACCGTCCTCATGGCCCTTGGCGCCGGCACATCCGCGGCTTCGGCCACCGGGCAGTGGCATCTCCTCCCCTGAAACAAAACAAAGTTCTGAAAGCATCGCAGGAAAGGCACTAGGTGGATCGAGTAGTGAGAGACCAACACAACAGTGCTCGACATCAGGGGAAGGGTAAAGCCATCTCAATTTGCACGGTACTCGAACCCCAGACTGCGGTCGGGGGTTCATTAGTCCGTCCGCGCCGAGAAACAGTGACCCTTTGAACCCCGGTCTTCCCTGCTGGGCCGGCAGCCATGCCCCCGATGTACCCATCGGGCGGGTTCATACAGGGTGCATAATGCGCGAAGGCCCAGCGAGTGCGACATCGCTCCGAAGTGAGTCTCAAGTGAGGAGTGCATAGCGGAGCAGCCGCGCTACCACGACGTAGCCGCGCGTGTAATAGCAACATGCCACAAAGTGCGGGGTACGCACAGTGGGACTCACCTGGACTACGACTAAGCAACGCACCGCCAACCACCAGGAGGCGAAGGCAGCCCCTCAGTGTGTCGGGAGGCAAGCCTAGTCCAGGGGCTCGAAGTCGGTGCGCAGAGAGACGCGAACCCATGCGTTTCACTGATACCTTCCACATCCACATTGCTCCTCAAACATACACTTAACGATTAGCTCATACAGAGACTGCTTTATAAAGTCTAGCCGCGCTCACCGTCCTTGCGGACGCATGAAGGCACATCAGACCACAACACCTCACCGCCAACAGGGTTGGCGGTGAGGTGTGCTCCACCAGCGCACACGCACTAAGCACAAAAGATAAGGGAACGGGCGGGTGGGGACATTTGCGATTCTGCAGGACTTACCCCTATCCAGCAGAGCAAACGGAATCTATCGGGAACCCACACGTAGGTTCCTTATGACGGCCTGCTACTCCACGATCATAGAGAGTCGACGTGAAGGCCACAGCGTACAGCGCATCAGGAAAAAGGGGACGCTACGCCTTTCAGGCAAAGCTTGCGACGTCATCACTCACAAGCACGGCCAGCACGGCCACGACTGCAAACCGTAGCCCGCAGCACGCGCCAGCAGTAGACGCTTTTGAGAGAAGTTGGACGTTAGCCTGCCCCAAATGTAGCCAAAGTCCCAAAGAACTGTATGAGTCAGATGTTTGTACCTACTTTGTTGTCTACAATTACCTACTTACAGAGGCAAGTAGGAAAAAAGGCACGGTTGTTGTTTTTTTTTTATTAAAGTGGGAAGTCTGAAGTTGGCTCGCCCCAGATGTAGCTTAAGTCCCTAGGACCTGGTTGAGTCAGATTTTTGTACCTACTTTGTGGTCTACAATTACCTACTTACAAAGGCAAGTAGAAAAAAAGGCACGGTTGTTGTTTTTTTTATTAAAGTGGGAAGTCTGAAGTTGGCTCGCCCCAGATGTAGCTTAAGTCCCAAGGACCTGTTCGAGTCAGATGTTTGTACCTACTTTGTTGTCTACAATTACCTACTTACAGAGGCAAGTAGAAAAAAAGGCACGGTTGTTGTTTTTTTAATTATAGTGGGAAGTCTGAAGTTTGCTCGCCCCAGATGTAGCTTAAGTCCCTAGGACCTGTTTGAGTCAGATTTTTGTACCTACTTTGTTGTCTACAATTACCTACTTACAGAGGCAAGTAGAAAAAAAGGCACGGTTGTTGTTTTTTTTATTAAAGTGGGAAGTCTGAAGTTGGCTCGCCCCAGATGTGGCTTAAGTCCCTAGGACCTGGTTGAGCCAGATTTTTGTACCCACTTTGTTGTCTACAATTACCTACTTACAGAGGCAAGAAGGAAAAAAGGCACGGTTGTTGTTTTTTAAATTATAGTGGGAAGTCTGAAGTTGGCTCGCCCCAGATGAAGCTTAAGTCCCTAGGACCTGGTTGAGTCAGATTTTTGTACCTACTTTGTTGTCTACAATTACCTACTTACAGAGGCAAGAAGGAAAAAAGGCACAGTTGTTGTTTTTTAAATTATAGTGGGAAGTCTGAAGTTGGCTCGCCCCAGATGTAGCTTAAGTCCCTAGGACCTGTTCGAGTCAGATGTTTGTACCTACTTTGTTGTCTACAATTACCTACTTACAGAGGCAAGTAGAAAAAAAGGCACGGTTGTTGTTTTTTTAATTATAGTAGGAAGTCTGAAGTTGGCTCGCCCCAGATGTAGCTTAAGTCCCTAGGACCTGGTTGAGTCAGATTTTTGTACCTACTTTGTTGTCTACAATTACCTACTTACAGAGGCAAATAGAAAAAAAGGCACGGTTGTTGTTTTTTTTATTAAAGTGGGAAGTCTGAAGTTGGCTCGCCCCAGATGTGGCTTAAGTCCCTAGGACCTGTTTGAGTCAGATTTTTGTACCTTTTTTGTTGTCTACAATTACCTACTTACAGAGGCAAGAAGGAAAAAAGGCACGGTTGTTGTTTTTTTAATTATAGTGGGAAGTCTGAAGTTGGCTCGCCCCAGATGTAGCTTAAGTCCCTAGGACCTGTTCGAGTCAGATGTTTGTACCTACTTTGTTGTCTACAATTACCTACTTACAGAGGCAAGTAGAAAAAAAGGCACGGTTGTTGTTTTTTTAATTATAGTGGGAAGTCTGAAGTTGGCTCGCCCCAGATGTAGCTTAAGTCCCTAGGACCTGTTTGAGTCAGATTTTTGTACCTACTTTGTTGTCTACAATTACCTACTTACAGAGGCAAGTAGAAAAAAAGGCACGGTTGTTGTTTTTTTTATTAAAGTGGGAAGTCTGAAGTTGGCTCGCCCCAGATGTGGCTTAAGTCCCTAGGACCTGGTTGAGCCAGATTTTTGTACCCACTTTGTTGTCTACAATTACCTACTTACAGAGGCAAGAAGGAAAAAAGGCACGGTTGTTGTTTTTTTTAATTATAGTGGGAAGTCTGAAGTTGGCTCGCCCCAGATGTAGCTTAAGTCCCTAGGACCTGGTTGAGTCAGATTTTTGTACCTACTTTGTTGTCTACAATTACCTACTTACAGAGGCAAGTAGAAAAAAAGGCACGGTTGTTGTTTTTTTTAATTATGGTGGGAAGTCTGAAGTTGGCTCGCCCCAGATGTAGCTTAAGTCCCTAGGACCTGGTTGAGTCAGATTTTTGTACCTACTTTGTTGTCTACAATTACCTACTTACAGAGGCAAGTAGAAAAAAAGGCACGGTTGTTGTTTTTTTTAATTATAGTGGGAAGTCTGAAGTTGGCTCGCCCCAGATGTAGCTTAAGTCCCTAGGACCTGTTTGAGTCAGATGTTTGTACCTACTTTGTTGTCTACAATTACCTACTTACAGAGGCAAGAAGGAAAAAAGGCACAGTTGTTGTTTTTTTTAATTAAAGTGGGAAGTCTGAAGTTGGCTCGCCCCAGATGTAGCTTAAGTCCCTAGGACCTGTTTGAGTCAGATTTTTGAACCTACTTTGTTGTCTACAATTACCTACTTACAGAGGCAAGTAGGAAAAAAGGCACAGTTGTTGTTTTTTTAATTAAAGTGGGAAGTCTGAAGTTGGCTCGCCCCAGATGTAGCTTAAGTCCCTAGGACCTGTTTGAGTCAGATTTTTGAACCTACTTTGTTGTCTACAAATACCTACTTTAAAAACTGATTGTTTTGGGGAAACGAAATTTGATTTTGGGTTTATTTTGTTGATTGCGGCTGTGAAGTTAGCCCGCCCCGAAGCTTTTTTTAAATAAGCACCGTGCTGTTGGGGCAATTTATGTTCTAGTATGTCTAATTTTATCTACTTACGATCTACAAACGACCTACGAAGAGATTTTTGGGTTTACGTTTGTGGGGCTGGCCTACTTCATACCGGTGGCGCTCCCTGCAGGGGCGTGCAGAGCTCAACTCCTCGGGAGGGGCGGTGGGACTATTTGATGGGAGACTTTACCTTACTTCCAGGGGTTATACCATAAGCCGGGATAAAATGAGACAATTTCGGGGTAATATGGGACACACGATTTAAATCATTAGAATTGAATTTTTAGTTACATTTGAAGACTCTGCCCTGTCAAACTCAACCTACAAAAATAATATCAACAAGACTAATGAATGTGTTGTAGTGGTAGCCTTCTAGGTGACGAAATAGGGGGTTGGGAGTGTATCTTGCGTAAACCCAATGTTGTCCCTTATTGCCCCGAAATCGTCTCAGATCACCTCGGCCTACGGTACGCCAAAAACTGCCCCATAAGTTAACCTTTTCGCGCCTTTTTGGGGTCCTTCGGGGGGTGCGATCGCCCCCTCTGCCCCCCCCCCACTTGTGCACGCCTCTGGCCCCCTGCTTGCCTTCGTCAAACTGTTTGAAGGTTCATTGAGGCAATAAGTATTGCACTACGCGATGAATAGTCAAAGTATATCATATTAGAATATTCTAATCGGGGTAGACCCTTCGTGGTTGACACTTTGGTCAGGGGTCGAAATGGATTTCATTTTCGTCATCAGCACCTTCCAAACCATGTGAAACCATGTAAAATTGTTTCTAAAGTTGAAAGTCACTAAAAGTTGCACTTTTTCTGCCGTTTTAAAGTGGTTCTTTTAGTGTTATATCATTGATACGACTGAATGATTTGAGATAGAAAGCAGCGCGGCAACGCCGCTGCCGCCCGCCACTGCAGCGCCGAGCGTCGGCAGCCGGCCGGCCGGGCAGCGCCGGAAGGTAGGCAGCCCACCACACGCCCGCGCACGTGGGTTGCCTAGCGCGATCGCAATTGATCCATAAGGCGGAAGAAGAAGATAAGTCGACGTATTCAAAATATGCCTTTTCTGGATTATAATACTTCAAAAAATCTCAAATCTGTTTTAAACTTTTGCCTCAACTCCCCATAGAAAGGGAGCAAATCGACACAGAAAAAGGGGATATTTCCCCTTGGCTCCATTTACGATTATCTTGTAGTCCCAAAAAGGAGACAAGTCACGGAAAATCCACATGGCTCCATTAGAAAGTTAAAAGAGGTGATAAGTCAACTTTCGTTGTTATTCATCGGTTGAAAAAAAGAGTTTTCTCAACTTAAGTCCAAATATCAAGTCTCGTTTCAACAAAATTTGACTTGACTCCAAATGTCGTGTTGCAAAAAGAGTCAAATCGAATTTTTGTGCAGAGTTTCCAGAACACTTGGAATTTCATATATTAAATCAGGCAAGAACTCTTCTTAGCGAGTTACGAGTGTCAGTAACACATCCAGAGCGATAATACTTATCACAACATTGCAATAAACAGTGGCTTACTCACAGGTTAGGTTACCATATTGGTAAATGGTCCATTGTAGCTGCAAAAAGGGCTGCCCACTGATTTGAGCAGATGAATACAGTCGTTGAGCCTGGCACACCGACTTAAGGGCGATATAACATGGTGACACGATCGAAACTTAAGATAAAAACATACGTTTTTCTGAATTTTGGAACTTAGCTGTCGATTCCTAAGGCAGCAAGCAGAAAACATTTTCAAATTGTAGCCAGCGTTGACAACCAACTGTACAACATTTACTGATATGTTGTTGTCAACGTGTACATTTTTCTCGGTTTGTTTCGCGCAAATCGTTTCTATATTTTCCACTGTTTTTTTTTTAATCCGCAAACGCGACCAGGTTCGCATGAGCATGGGCAATATCACTGACACTCGTAACTTGCCAAGAAGAGTTCTTTTCTCAATTATTACATGAAATTCAAAGTGTCCTGGAAACGCTGCACAAAAATTCAACTTGACTCTTTTTGCAACATGACATTTGGAGCCACGTCAACTTGTCTCCAAATTCAATTTGACATTTGGACACAAGTCGAGTTAACCCCTTTAACCATTTTTTTTTGCTGACTTGACTCCATATTCCATTCATTTCATGGAACTAATGCGTATAGTGACAAGTCTCCAAAACCCTAGAAGGAGAAGCCTGACCCCTCCAACTTTCGTCCTGTTTTTGAGTCAAGCTTCATTGAATTATCACCATTCATGCTATCATGTCAATAAGTTTGAATTGGTCCTGCAAACTGTTTTTTTCTTTCTCCTGTAGAATGACTAAAAATGACTTATCCCCTTCTTCCGCTTCATGGATCAATTATCTATGTTGTTATGTCTCGGGCCCCCCTACTTCCTTGGAGCAAAATGATCTCCTTGGCATGCCCTACCTACCCTATTCTTTTGTACCAAGCGAGAAAAATTGCCCTGTATACACTTTTGACGTAAAAGTGCAAAAATATTCACTTTTGTGATTTTTCCTGTTCTTCACTCGGCCACGACTAGAACGGTCTATCATGTGCAACCGTAAAACGAAATAATATGACACATGAAGAATAATAGAGACAAAGTGCAATTATTTTTTTTAAATTTTTTTTTGCGGTTTTTGTAGCGCTGCTCCCTCGCGGTCGCTCGAAATCGAGAAATTTTTTCCGTCATGTAGAGAGCGTTGGCAGCTAGGTCTCGGGGACTGCACGAAGTTGAGACTCACAAGGATAATTAAGAACCATATGAAAAACCTTTTAATTTTATAAGTTTTATGAAGTATACAAAAACGCCTCGGAAAATTTAGGTAACTGTACCAAGGTGTCCCACCCCAAAATTCCACTTAACAAGGTAGGCGTACGCCAGACCGTGTCTTGTTGTAACAGGCTTCGTGATGCTGTGCCAGATTCGACAATCCACCAGCCTTGGCCTGCGGCGCTCCCAGCTTCCCTTGGGCAAGCTGCTTGAAGGTTTATTAAGGCAATGAGTAGTGCACCACGTGATTCAGGGTCAAAGTACATTTTAATAGATTATTCTAATCGAGGTAGCCCCTACGCGGTTGGCACTTTGGTCACGGGTTGAAATTGATTCCATTTTGCCATCAGCACCTTCCAAAGCATGCGAAACCATGTAAAAATGTTTTTAAAGTGTACTAACCAGTTGCACTTTTTCTGACGTTTAGTTTAGTTTTTTTTCGCTCGTATGAGTGAATGATTTGAGATAGAAAGCTTAATTTCGTTGTGTAGCGAGCCAAGGACATACCTAACAACCTTGCAAAACTCGCCCCGACCCGCCGAGCCGTATGGGAGAAGTGCGGACACACAGAGACAGGAAGAGTTTTTTTAACCCCACGCTTACCGGTCAGCCAATAAGAATGAAAATATTAATTCTGTTTCATTTCACGTAAAGTTTCGCTATTGGGAGAAGTAAGGACCAGGGTGATATGCACCCTAAAGACAGAGAGGTCCCGAACCTGTACTTGAAGTTCATTCAGTGAAGGAGTCGGAATCCGGAATAGAAAGGTTACTTTCGATTTTGAATTTCCTAGGGTCAGATCAAAGGGGATAATTTTTTTGAAATAACAGAGTTTTGAATGCCGAATGTCGGTTTGTATGTTTTCAGGGGTGCGCGCACATAACGAGGGTTTGCCCACCCCGGGAATCATGTGTACACTCAAACCTGACTACCATCCGAATTATCTCGAAATTTCATTGAAAAGCCTTATTATTTCTATGGAATGTCGTCGATATCTTGCCATACTGTTCCGAAACACCAAGAAACATATGAATTTCGAAAATCGGAACTGTTTCCGTGCGATTTGTTCAGAACTAAAATGAGAAGTGGGTAACCCCTTGATACACAACGAATTCAGCATTCATTTTATATTGGCAGTTGAACTGAATCTGACCTTAGAACATCAAATTTTAGGAGAACAAAATTTTTATGCTTAATATTCTTCCGTTTTGTTTGTAAGCTTACATGCAGTGCCGGATTACAAAAAAAAAAAACTGATATATAAGTTACTTCGAAGGGTCCTACTCAAGAGATCGTATCTTACCATTTCCGCACAAAACCTTCACTGGTAAAACTAAAGCGTAGTTCTACGCTTCATTCAAGCATACAACTACGCTTGAAGACTCTACGCCCTTTTTGAAGCGTACAACTACTCTTCAAGGAAATTCCCCCATGCATTTAGATAGGAGGAAAGGAGCGCATAAGCTCTTGTACGCTTCAAGAAGGGCGTACAAACTGTACGCTTCACGAAGGGCGTAATACTACGCCTTAGTTTTACTTGTGTTTACCTTCTCGTTACCGCGTAAATAATCTTACCTTTAACGCAAGCGCGTTTCGGTAAGTGTTATCATTGGAAACGGATAAAGAAGTGAATGCAATATATTTCTAAGCGCCCTAATGGTTTCTCCCATACAGGTTTTTCCTGATCTTCACCCTCACAGACCTGAGAAGGAATGGGAACAGAATCTAACGAGAGCCAAAATTATAAACGTTTCTTTGAAATTGCAAAAAACATGACAAAATTTACTTATCATGGGGTCGAAAAGGAGCATACTCAATTATCATAAAGGATTTCAAGAAAGAAAACAAAAAATCATAATCATTCTACGCAAGTCTGCTTTTTTTTTTTTTTTTTGCAAAATGCTTATACCATTGATATTGGCGTCCAAACCGAGAGGTTACCCAGTCCGGGAATCATGTGTACAGTCAACCTGGGAATCATTGGTTTTCTTTTTATTTCGAAATTTTATTGAAAATCCTTATCATTTCAATCGGATGTCGTCGTAATCTTTCAATAGTGTAACGAACAAAAGAATTTTTTTTAAATACCCTCACTTTTCCCATAGGATTTGTTCAGGAATCGTGGGAATCCGGAGTCGTGTGTACACCCAAATGAGAAGTGGGTTACCCCTCGGTCACAGAGAGCCATCATCCCTTTTGACAAAACTGCTGTCGGATAACGACTCAGGGTCCAACAATAGGCCGATCCTCTACAACACGTGCTGCATAAAAACTTAACAAGATGAATGCCGTTAATTAACAGCATCTTTTTTAACAGTGTATGCTTGATTGAAGCGTACCACTACGCATCAGTTTCGCCAGTGCAATTGCCAAGCTAATGTTCCATTACACTGTTGGCCCTGTGGGGCGAAACGTTAGGCATAAATCTTGTTTAAGTGACTAAATTTGTTGTTACCTCCCAATTTCCAGAATGCTTCCCTGCAAGGTGTGGGCATTGCTGGCCCTGCTGTTCGGAGGACCACCCGCTGCGCAGAGCCAGGTTCCATCAGTACCAGGCACGTATTGTTCAAACTAAGGCGCACGTGCACCCTTTCGTCTCGTTGCTAGCATCGCTGCGCCAGCAATGTGGAGTAGTGATAGACATAGTGGCGTCGGAGTTTTGAAACTATACCCCATCAAAAGTTGTAAATGATTTACGCCCTTGGGACAGCGTGAACGAGTTTTTTTTACCTTCGAAGGGGTACTTTTAATTAATTTCGATATTTCTAGGCAAAAAAAAAACAAAAAAACTGGCATTTTCTTTGTTCCATTTAGTGATTGCGGGTATCGTCGGCCAACTTGTGGACCCACTTGTGAGTGTCCTCAACCCTGTGGTGGAGGATGTTGCTGGACTTCTGCCCATCCCTGGCGCTCTACTCCGTGAACTGGCGCCCTACACAGCGGCCCTCAATCCGCTGCTGCAGTCCGCGCTAGTACAGAACAACATTACGCAGTTCTCCTCGGACATCGTGACAAACCTTTCGGCCTTGGTAGCCCGTCTGGTCGACGCCGCGCTGCCCGTGCCCCCGATTCTCAGGCCGGTAAGCTACTACGGAGGGCAGCAATGCAGAGTGGGCCAGACGACCGGTGGAGACAGTCCTAGACGTCCAGTGGAGGCGGTGGCGGTTTCTAAATACCACACGGGTTTCGAGCTTCAAATTCGATGGATGGGACTAGAATAAACGTGCTCCCCTACCAGTGAATATATCTCCGAACGAGGGACCCATCGGTGGGGTCACTCGTCCTGTCCAAGTCTTGTTCGTTTACTCTGAAGCTCCAAACGCGACTAGAGTTTTGGCCGCCTGTGCCGGTCATCCTAGAGTTTTACCGTTACAGTTCCTCAGGTTACAGTCTGACTAGACCATCAACTCCCTGTGCGTGTTGTTTCAGGACGAGGAAGCGGAAAAATTCGGCTTTATCGGAGAGGCCTACAACGTGACGACTTCAGACGGCTATATCCTCGGTGTGTTCCGAGTTCGTCTCGGAACGTGCGCCTCTTATCATTCGGTGGTTATTATTCCTCCAGGGATCCTTTCAAATGCGGCTTCCTTCATCTACATAATGGAAGACAGCCTAGGTGAGTTGTGCAGTTTTTTCATCAGTCGAACTGTATATTGTGTATGCAGTATATATTTACAACGAATGCTGTGTACCTGCCAAGTACGGGTATATTACATGCATGTATGCAGTAAATACTGCACATAATGTGCTTATTATACAGAGTAAAAACTGTGTACATAATAGGTATAAGAGTATACATAAATATAAATTTCTATGATACGTTGAATTTACTAGAAACATCTTTACTGTTCCATTCTGAACACATTTATGAACAAACCAAAAAAAGAAAAAGAAACCTATTGACTTAAAACCAACTGTTCCCAAACCAACTCTAAAGTTGAAATACGAGAATTCTAACTTAATTTTGTTGAGAAATATTTCTTGCTGTTTTGTGGCGATGAGTCAAAGTTCTCACCAAATTTTGTCATGAATTGTGCTCCCACCCGAAATGACGTAGGTAAACATTCTGGACACATCATGGCGTGAACTCTGATTCTTGCTGTCAAAAGGTGAAAATTTTGAATCTCACAACACAAATGTATGATTTTTTCTGTCCTTCAGGGTTGCTTCATTTCTCACCTTTCAGTTTTTAGTAAAGGCACATCGCCTTGCTCTTTCGTTCCGGAAACCACGTTTTTTTACATCAATAAAATGCTGGCTGCTTATTCAAACGAAGAAACTGTATCTTTTAAAGAAAACACTGGTAAAACTGGTACCCTCTGTTTTCAAGCGTAATCAGTTTACGCTTGAAATCAAGCGTGACAGGCTCATCCGCCAAGATTTCCCCCATCTAAATGCAGGGGGGAATTTCCAGAGTATGCTTCATTTCAAGCGTAACGTCTTCAAGCGTAACTCTATGCTTGACTCAAGCATAGAGTTACGCTTTAGTTTAACCAGTGAAGACGTTTTTCTGCGCTCAATATTTACTTGTTGATCAAGTCTGTTTGCATAAAATATTGGATTTAAGCTTTGGGGCAAGGAGCGTTGCGTTCTTTTTGGTGTCTCGGCAGTGACTTTCTTATTTCGGATTCTGCTTTCAGTTTACCGGCTTGCTAGGGAGTGCAACGACGTTTGGCTGTTCACTTTCCGAGGTTATTTGTTTGGACGAGGATACATAAGTCTCAGCGACACAAGTGCTGAATTCTGGGACTTCAAGTAAGTGCAGGTGCCTTCTTATGTCCACTATGGAACAATTTTTACCCACAAAGTCGGTGGTAAAGGTGTGCGCATGTGTTTTTATTTCTGGTTGTGTTGCTCGACCCTTACCGTTGGTACGGCTTCTCCCAGGGGGTAACCACGGTGCAGGAGTCAGAGGTGCATAAAGCCATGAGCGAGGAGGGCTCTGTTACTTATTTGAATTAGAAGGTTTCAGGGTTTGTATCTCCTACACGGGCTGCATTATAAAAGGTATAAAGAGAATAACTTATTTTTAAAATTGAACTCTAAAATTAAGTTATCCTCTTTATTGGCTGAGCGATAAGCGAAGCCAGTTACTCCACTGGGGCTGGATTTGTCTGTCCGTGCGTGCGTGCGTGTGTGTGTCTGTGTGTCAGCACTACTCCTCCTGAACGGCTTGGCCGATCTGTCTGAGATTTTGCAGGGTTATTAGGTATGACCTTGGCTCGCCACACGCAAAAATTCAGCTTTCTATCTCATTCCATTCAGTCGTATTAACGAAAAAACACAAAAAAAAACGGCAGAAAAAGTGCAACTTTTTAGTGAGTTTATAGTTTAGAGACATTTCAACATGGTTTCTTATGTTTTTGAAGTTCCTGATGACGAAAATGAAATCAATTTCGACCCCTGACCAAACTTTTAACCGCGAATTGGCTACCTCGGCCCGAATTTACTTACATAATCAACTTCGACCCTTCATCTTGAAAAAAGGGGGTCGACCGACTAAAAATTTTTATTGCAGATTTCGATAGGTCTCGGCAAGACCTTTTCAAAGAGGGGTCGGAAGGGGGGTCTAGGAGCCCGACTTCATTAGTTGGCCGAATCAAGATCTTGAAAAACGGGGATCGACCGACTAAAAAATTTTATTGCAGATTTCACCTGGTGCATTTCTCAATGCCTCAAAAATCCTTGAGACAGCTTGCCGAAGGCAAGCAGGGAAGCGCCGCAGGCCAAGGTAGGTGTAACGCCAGGCGTGGATTGTCGTAACTGGCGCAGCATCGCGAAGCCTGTTACGACAAGACACGGTCTGGCGTAAACCTACCTTGTAACTTCAATAACGCAGCCCGTTTAAGAGATACAAACCCTGAAACCTTCTAATTCAAATAAGTCACAGAGCCCTGTGAGCGAGCGAGGTGCAGGGTTTCAGTTTTCTTCGAGATCATGAAAACTAAACGGGTGTTGCAAAACGCTTTGCACACGTAAAGAGTGCATGAAATTTAGGGTGCATCAGGCCCAGTGGCCTGCCTAAGTCCTATTAATTCAGCCCAAACAAAGGGAGGCAATTTTTACATTGAGATGGATAAACAGGTAAAATGGTAATTTTACAGTTTTGTTTTATTATGTAGGAAGAACAACAGAAGTCTCCACCTCTATTTTCTTAAGTTTGTTAAAAAAAGGTCTAAATTTACGATGACACGTGTAAATTTACAACAGTACCCGAGAATTGATGACAATTCTCGTAAATTTACGAACAAAGTGCCGTTAATTTTTCAAGACGAGCTGATTGTTAAAAAATAAATACAGACAAAATCAATATTTTACAAGAAAAAATGTGGACTTTAACAACAAAACCCGGCAACAATGAGACTTTTCAAAATATGTGTTTTTATATTTACATTGCATGGGACAAGCTAAACTAGTAGAGACATACATAAAAATCTGAATCATTTTACATCATTTTTTGGCGTTTTACAACCACGTTGCGTAGCAAAATTAACAGGACTTTGTTTTTTCGTAAAATAACAACTTTATCAGGCACAGTACAGGTTAAATGAACCCTTTATTTTATGCTCTTGCAGTCTGTGTAGCTTGATTTGAAAATAAATGTCTAGTTTTGAGTATCTCGAAGAAAAATGTAACCCCCTGCAACGAAGGCTCCAGCAACTCCCACTGTTGGCTATTACGACACCCAGCTTCTACTTATTTGCAAACGGTTTGTACCATGTTGTGTTTTAAATCATGAACTCTTACGTTGTGGGTAAGAATTTCTGTTCCTGTAATGAATCCAACTCAAACACTTCCAACTTTCTGAATTGTGGAAGTTGGATCTAACTTACCCATTTATCTCTTCTACTGCAAGCGTCAACCGTCAACGCTAAATAAAATGTTGTACGTTATCTCCCCCTGCAGTCCTTACCACTGGGGCGTCTACGACCTTCCGGTCCAGATCGAATTCGTCCACAAAAAGACGAACAGCACTAGCATGCGCTACTTCGGCGTGGACCAGGCCGGCACCGCCCTGCTCTTCATGAACCACGTGCACCGCGAGCGTTATCAGAAGTTCATAGCGGGCGTCTATCTGCTCGCTCCCATCGGCTACCTCGGACGTCTCGATTCCGCGGTCTTCGACGCAATGTCCGTTCTGCGAGATGGCCTCACGGTACACACACTGAATGTTTCCGTATAAATATTATACGAGGGATCACAGTCTTTTGTGCGGATGAAAATTTCGTACCAATTTACACACAAATTCGTACAAAAATAAGGGAATATGTTGCAGTTTTTTGTACGAAAACTGTACGACGAGTTCATCTGCATAAAAAAACAGTGATGTCTCGTACAAAATTCTGCTTACCATTTGGTGTATATTGAATCTCAAAGACCGTTTATGGCAAACGGTTTTCGGAGTGCGATCCAAGAGTGTTTGTTGTGAAAAGTCATAACATCATTCAGTTTAGTCTGAATTTTCAGAAAAAAATTACCAATGTGTCTTTGTCTTGGAACTTTCCATCAGGCGTCCGGAGCGCTTGTGCTGCACAACGAACTCGCCTTCATGAACCCAGCTATACACTCGGTGTTGTACAACTTGTGTGGCCGCATCTCCCCCATCTCGTGCTTCTACATTTTCCAGATCCTCGGAGGACCCAGCAAAGAGATCAATTACGTGAGTTGCTGACGCCTGTGCTTATGGATCTCTCTTTCAAAAGGGCCTAATGAGTTCAGCACTAGCTCCGCTCTCGCTCGCTCACTTTACCCCTCTCCTTCGGATCCCACCTACACTGCCGTACAAAATTAGTGGCACGTCTTTTGCTGTCAGCAACATTTTTATTATATTTTAGATGGGATGCTGGAATTAGGAGAGGGAGGGGGGGGGGGGGCTGACCCCATTGTTAATTCGAGGGCTCACTAAGTGCGCGGTCCTCGCTCCAACCCTCTCGGCCTGTGCAAACCCTTCAGTGCATGAGGGTGTAAAAACCGAGACAAACATGTCAAAAGTTTTGACTCTTACCGCCTAAAATGAGTCTCCGCTTTCCAACGGTGTAAGCAGAATCGCAACCAGTCAAACACACCCCTGCGACAGTCACCACCAGCCCCATCCCAAGTGGGTCCCCAAAATGGTTGAAACCGGGTGCAAGCGATCAGAGAAGGATCATTTACGAAAAACAGGACCTTGCGTCGACCCTCTTGCATCGTCGCGATTTTTTTCTCAAGTAGAACTCTATAAAAGATGAGAGTTGCCAAAATTTCAGATCCCTAGGTCTCTTCTTGAAGACTTGGTGGGCAATTTTCTTTTTTGTTACCTTTTTTACAGAAAATTTGGGTATTTCTTGCTAGGCAGCGACTTTTTGGTCTAGAGTCGTGAAATTTTGTGTTAAATTGAACGAGAAAAACAATGAGCACAACAGATTTGAGCTGCAACTAAAAAAGATCAATGTTAGGTCAAAATTTTAAAAAAAAATACCTAAAAAGACCCAAATTGTGGGTATTTGACGGTTTTTCCCCCCGTCCGACTCCAAAATTGGTATGCTTATGTAGATATGTGTGCTGAATCCGAATGTAACTGGCGCAGCTTTGTGCGGCTAACCGTTCTAGAGTCTTGAGATATGCGGCTTTGAAGTTGGAAAAAGGCTCGGCTCGGCTCTCCGAACTTCTCCCCTGGCTCCGCATGGCCTTCCCTGCCCCCGGTCGACTGCCTCCCTGCCCCTCTCCCCTCCGTGCCCCCGCCTCCCCTAACGGAACATATTTTGCCCATACACCCCGATTTGCCTCACCTTTTTTTTTTTCTTTTTCTGAGTTTGCTATGTACTAAATTAAAATTCCGACCCAACGTTAGTGCTAAGGTAAGCACACCTTAAAACAGCTGTTTAAAACTTTGAAATTTGCTAGTTCTGTAAATTAAGTCATTTTGGACAAAAATTTTAAAATTGAGTTTCACATGGTTTCCGATGTTTGTCGGTACGCTGATCACGAAAATTGCATCCGTCTTTATAAATAACGATATTGGAACCCAGCAAACAGAGAATTTTGGTCACAATTGAAGAATTTTGACGGAATTTCGGTCGACGTTTCGCAGTTACTTTTTGTTTAAGGGGGTATCCCAGTGTATTTTCGTCAAAAAATCGAAAAAAAATTTCTTGGCTAAAAATGTTCCTTAGGGTGTCCTAGATACAGTACAGGTCACCCGAGCGCTCAATTCAAACGCGGCAGGAGGCTTTTGAACCATGGTAAATGCTCATTTCACAAAGATATAACAGGAAATTTGAAACTTTAAACGCGTTTTTTTTCCGTTTGATGTTTTGGAAACGGCTGCCGCTCTGTAGGCCACAAAAATTCAGCTAGGATTTTGAAATTTGGCACAGAGTAGCTCCCAACCTTTGTCCAGGTAATGACGTTCCCAGATTTGACCTATTCCGTCCCTGAATTTTTTTTATTTAATGCTAAAGGTACTCAAAAAAACATTTTTGAAAAAAAAAACAATTTTTTTTTTTGAAAAAAAAAAAAATTCTTCTTCGACGTTGTGACCTCGGCTCATATGTAGGTAATAATTCCGCGTTCCGTTTTTTTATTTCAAACGCAGCCCTGAGGCTCCAGAGTGGCAGCCGTTTGAAGAGACCATGAAACGCCGCACGTGGTATCGCCGGTCCTGCGCGGGGTGGGGCGGGAATTGAGGCTTGGGATAACTACTTTCAGCCCTTAAAATTTGGTTTTGATACGATGATTAGTTTACGAGGAATAATTTTTTGCGCAAAGCTCTGCACTTTTCATTTCTACACTGGGATACCCCCTTAAACACGAGGGGAAAAGCACTCACGTAATAGTCGGGTCACTCTGTCCGTAATAGCACGCGTAATAGTGTGCGTAATAGTAGTGTAATAGCCGAAATGTTTCAAATTTGATCCATTTTAGGGGTTTTTGGGTCTGTTTTCGGCTAAATTCCTATAATTTTGAGGCGTAATAGAGCGTTATAGACGTAATAGTCGGGTCACAGGTTTTAAGAGTGATTTCCCCCTTGTTTAAACAGCAGTTCTCAATTGTTTTTTACGTTTTTTTCAGTTTGCAGAACATGAAACAAGCATGTACTCGATCGCAGGCATATCTTAAATCTGGTTGTATCAAGTTAGGAAAACGAACTCAGTAAAAGGTTATTAATCAGGCCAGGCGTACCTGGAAATGCAGGTCAATGCCGTCTACCTACTTTTCTTCCCGCCCCACCCCTTGCCGTATGTTACTCTGTCTATGCGTTATCTGTGAAGTAAATGTGCTTTTTTTCCTTAACTTGATACAACCCTCTGCATTTGAGTGTACTTTGTTCAAAACCGAAACCTGTTCAAAATTTTGTCGTAATTGCTAAATATTTTTTTAATGGTCAGTAGCAACAGCGATGTTGAGATCAGCATCTTCAATTGTGAAATTTAGTAGCAAAGCACTCACAGGGTGAAAAAAGATTGTCATAACGGCTCTATTTCTTTCAATCACGGTTACTACTTTTCATTGCTTCATCACCATTTATTCTAGCATTAATTAATTTTGACAGCTGATGGCTGCTTTGTTACAAGTATGGCGTACTTCTAAAATGAAAAGGATAAAGATCTATTTTCGCTCTTCAAGCGCCGATCGTGAACGATTGTGAATGCACCCTTACACGTATACGTTTACAAGTCGCTTCTGCCCGCTTCAACATGAATTTGTTAAAAAATTTACTCCACTTAGAAAAAAAAACGGAAAAAAAAACGGAATTTCGTCAAAATTCTTCAATTTTGACCCAAATTTTCCGTTTGCTGGGTTCAAATATCGTTATGAATACAAACGGATGCCATTTTCGCGATCAGCGTACACAGAAACATCGGAAACCATGTCAAACCGAATTTTCAAATTTTTATCCAAAATGGTCAAAACTGGCAAAAAATGTAGAAGGAATGGCCAAATGCATAAATGTAGAAACAGAAATGCAAGAATATATTTGTAAAGGTCATAGATAACCCCCAAAACTGCAAATATCATCTGCTCGCTTCGCTCGCAAACAATTTTCATTTACCAACCTAAATAGCTCGAAGACCCACGAATTTTTGAAGCTCGCAGACAAACGCTGACCATCCTAAATAACCCTCAGACTCGCATATTTTCTCAGCTCGCTTCGATTGCAAACAACTTAATTTACATTTGCCACCCTATAAAGTCTTAGAAATAGCAAATTTCCTGAGCTTGCTTCGCTCGCACCTAATGTTCTCACCAAATAACCTCAAGAACCGCAAATTTTCTGAGCTCACTAAAAAATTGAATGGCGAGACTGATGGCCAAAATTTAGTGAGACTAAAAAGTTTCGCCATTCTGTGGCGAGAATCAAAAGTCTCACCATTTTTTTTGGCGAGAAACAAAAGCCTCGCCATTTTTTTTCGACATTTGTTTCTCGCCAAAAAAATAATGTGTGAGATTTTTGTTTCTTGCCAAAAAAAATGGTGAGACTTTTGTTTGTCGCCACAGAATGGCGAGACTTCGTTTTTTGCCCCGAGGATGGAATGAATTCCGTCCTTTGACTTTTCAATGAGCTCGCTTCGCTCGCAAACAATTTGCGTTTACCGCCCATTTACTAGATTCAATCGTGTGTTAACAATATAAAAATTTAAAAAAAAAAAAAAAAAAAAAAAAGCACTTGCGGAACCCCCTGATAGGTAGGCAACCCTCATCGCAGACAAAATTTTGCCCCTTCCCCCCTGCGAAGTGACGGCTACGGCCCTGCTTCCAGTTAGTACGGTTGAATTTCTTGTCTTCCCCCTTCATCCGCCCCTTTTTTGTATTTTTGACATTTTTTTTTTGCCGAATGTTTTTGGGCCTTCTGCACCGAATGTAAAAACCGCAGGTCTCTAGCTGGTCGGGTAGGCCTGAGAGGTAGGAAGTGACTGAGTATGGTAGTGCGGGGGAAAGTAAAGGTACTCGCTTCGCTCGCTGTGAGGGCTTTACCTCTCCACGCCCCCCCTTGCGGGCCTTTCGGGGCCATTAACCGCTGCCAGGCATCCGGGTTCATTGCGGGCCTTCGGCCCGCTCAATTTTGGGCCCCCTCCTTTGTTATGTAATTTGGCCTGAATCCGCTACCTTTTTGCGGACTTTGGACAGTTTTTTTCGAATGTTTGTGGCCATTCGGCGTCGAATGGCGAAAGCCGCATGTCCCTATCTGGTCGAAAAGTGCCTCATCTTTAAGGAAGTGAGCATGGGAGTGCGGGGTAGGATTTAGGGACTGGCTTCGCTCGCTAAAATTTGACTTAAATTATAAGGAATTTATTTTTCAGCCATACTTTCCCTACGCTTTCGCAAACTTATTGGACAGTACATCGATAACTGCGTTCAACTATTTTCTTCAGCAAGTTGGCGAAAGTACGTACTTTTAAGGTGCCATGTCCGGACCTTGTGGTGGTGCAGTAATCTCCTTCCACTCGCGTCTCTTTGTGTCCTTGTTCTGCGCAGTACAATACATGAAGTATTACGACTACGGACCAACTGAGAACATGAGGCGGTACAACCGAACCGACCCTGAAGATGTCGACATCAGTGCCACCTTTGTGCCATGCAACTTCTACGCCCTGAGCAACGACACTGTGACCCGCACACAGGTGAGAGCAAAACCCGAGACGTCACCGAACGGCAAAAAATAAGGTCGAAACAAAATATTTGAGGCGCTGTGTTAGTTGGATATTGCAGCACCTGTTTGCCGAATAACGTTGCAACTGAAAGTAAAGGGGATTGACAAGCAATAGAAGAGTGCTACATTGCTGCGCACTCGAGACTCAGAATTTCTTTGAGAAAAATTGATTCTCGGGTCAAGAAAATTAACTTACCGCTACTGTACTTTTTAACTTGTCAAATAAAGACTGCACTGAAAATTGAATGGCGAGAGTGATGGCCAGAATTTGGTGGTGAGACTAAAAAGTTGCGCCATTCTCTGGCGAGAAACAAACGTCTCACCATTTTTTTGGCGAGAAACAAATGTCTCGCCAAAATGTGGCAATGATTTACTGGGATGCATTTCCCGGTATCCAATACAGTGGTGTTGCAATTATTGCCATACTTTGGCGAGACATTTGTTTTCGCAAAAAAGATGGTGAGACTTTTGTTTCTCGCCACAGAATGGCGAGACTTTGTTTCTTGCCCCTAGGATGGAATGAATTCCGCTCTTTGACTTTTCAGTGTGTTCATTACTCATGACGAGATTCCGACTATCTTTGTATTGTAACAGTAAAGATGCTCTTTTTACACTCCCGACAAAAATTAGCGGCGCACTTTTTGTCCCTGCGACATTTTCTAAGTCTTTTGAGCTACGAAGCTGAAATTTGGTACTCGCGTGCCCCCATTACTCCTCTCAAGGCCTCCGAAGCGCGCGGGCCGTGCGCTACCCTAACGGACGGCACCCACCCCTAAGTGCTAGGGTATAAAACACGATGAAAACGCGGCGTAAAAACCACTTAACATTTTACGAACAGCCAAAATTTTTGGTGGACCGACTCAAATGAGTCTTCGGTCTAAGAAACTGGAGGAATGCCCCCTAAAGTTTTTTCGCATTTTCCACGAACCGTAGGGCCCCGGTCAGTCGTCGTTCGAAAGGGGGTGGGGTTCAGCGGGGGTGGCTCCGCCGGGGGTGGTCGGAATCGCGAAAAAACATGTTTACCTGGTACGGGGAACGCCCCGCAGCCATTTGGCGTGGAATTCGGATGTGTTCAAAATCCACCCCCTCGAAGGGGTGCGGGAGACTGCGGCTGCAGGAGGGGGTGGGTCGGTCCGAATTGAATTCCGCCTGCACCGTTACAAAGGGAAGACTCATTTGAGTCGGTCCACCTCAAATTTTGGCTGCTTGTAAAATTTGAAGTGGTTTTTACGCCGCGTTTTCATCGTGTCATACACTCAGGGGTGGGTGCCGTCCGTTTAGGTCAGCGCACGGTTCGCGCGCTTCGCAGGCCTTGAGAAGAGTAATGGGGGCACGCGTGTACGAAATTTCAGCTTCGTAGCTCATAAGACTTAGAAAATCTCGTAGGGACAAAAAGTGCGCCGCTTATTTTTGTCGGGAGTGTACTCTAGCTGGGTGTGCCGTTCCTTTCCAGGACGTCTACGAAACTTGGCGCGCCCTGGCCAAGGACGCTCAGGCGACTTTCACGGAGTTGGCGGGATACAATGGCGTCAGCCCTTTCGTTCCGGTGAACTCGGAGGGCCTTTACGGCCCAATGATTCGCCAGATGAACATGGACCGGGCGCGAGGAGCGTAAACTCGACGCCCCATCAACAACTTCTGTTAAAGTAGGGAATTGCTGCACTCTCGGTCTCATACGGCCTTCTTTTTTCTCTGGCTCATAACGTTTTTTGAACAGACGTAAATTTTGTCCTTTTCTCTTTACCTGTGCACAATTTTCATCATGCTTAACATAAAATTGTCAAAATTGTCATGTCGAAATCAAAAAGGACATTTCCATTGACCAAAAAGGCGGGTTTAATGAACTAAGCTCCGTATGAATGAAAATATAATTTTCAAAGCTGAACACAAAATAGTACATTTCTTTGCCCAAAAAATGGCAAGAGATAAAAAGTCAATTCGCGTCTGAGAGTGAACTGGTCAAGTCAGCAGCTGTCACGGAGTAGAAGTAAGCGGGAGCGAGGTTTTACAAATCTGGGTGTGGAGAGTTAGGCTGGGTTCTTCTTCTCTGCTACCCTCTTGAAGCCGGACAAATCTCGATGCAGAAAAGGAATTGATAACAAGGAATAAAAACAAGGGGATGTGCAGTTAATACCAAGGTTTAATAAAGTTGAAGTGGGTTGATAGAAACAAACAATAATACTGGCAAGTACACTCGAAAATTTAACACTCTCCTTTTGTTTTAAATTCAGAATCATTCAAACATTACTAATGAATTTACATTATTAAAGGAACATTGATCCAAACGTAGGAAATATACTAAAGTTCAAAAAAAAAAAAATTAATTCACTGAACCAATATTCAAGATATGCAAAAGCCAATAAATTTTAAATAAGCGTAATTACCAAAGGAAAATCAATAGCGAAATGACTAGCAGTCAATAAACCAAGTTCAAAGAGAATACTAAGAATTTATCCTTAAGTAAACAAAATATCAACAAAAAAACAACAAACATTTCAGACAATCAAGACAAGGATCAAAACATGAAAGGCACTTCAAAATTTCAGATCACTATTACAGGGGCACAATGCAATAATCCATAATGCTCAAACATCAAAACAATCCAGAGAAAAATCAATAACCCACAAACAAAAACTACAAAAATCATAATTAGAATTCCAAGGGTCACTCAAGGTATCATAAGAAAATTTATTGACTATAAACATCATAGCAACTTTAAAGATCAAACTCAAAATGTCATAAACGACACAAGTAACTAACAAGGAGGGAAAAATTCCACCTCTCCTGAAGCAATAGTGAACCTAAACTCATAGGTTGCAAAGAATTTACCACTATAAAAATAGCAAATAAATAAGACACCCTTTAATAGAGTAACTGGATTTAGCACTTATTAAACTCACATACTAGCGAGAAAATACAAAGGACTGTACGCTCACAAAACTAGAGAAAGTCCGATACTCTGACAAAAATCAAGAGCGACAAAAAAAACAATAACAAAGAAAATCCCAAATAAAACAACTACAAAGCAGAACCGTCACCTGGGCCCAGAGTGAAAGAAAGATAGTACTAAGTGTGCACACTCACCAAACAGAAGAGACAAGATGGCTGACTTTGTGCGTTGTTGGGTGGCGCCCCCCAAAACACACACACTCTCACATATCTGGCTTTACTATCACAATCACACTAAAACTACAAGGCGCAAAGGCGTCCAAGGCACAAACTGATTCATTGGTTTCACATTCAGCGAAAACCAGCACTGGGGCACATCACTGCACCACGTCACAAATCCAGTGGCGAAGCCGGTGACGTCACTCCCGCGACGCGGTGCTGGCTGCGCAGGAGGAGTTCCCAATCCACTGCCACCGAGCGGGACGGTGTGCAAGACGGTGGTCATGGTGAAGGCGAAGGTGTGGTGCAGCATCATCGACGTAAAGGACCGGAGGCAGGGCAGGTTGGAACTTAGCCCCTCATGGCGGAGGAACGCAGCCCGTAGCCTGACGCCCTGTGGCACATGACGTCACGGTCAAAATTGGCACTCACAACAACAACGGTACCTTCACATCGGTGGAGAGCAAGATGCACACCTTGCGGGCGGTGAGAGGGCGCGTGGAGTCATGTTGATCCGGATGTCAAGGGGACCAACACGGCGCACTTGATGGGCAGCGCGACGACGACACGGCGCGGAGCGAGCACGTGTTGACCGAGCCGGCAAGCGGCAGCGCGGCGGCGTCCGTCAGACGAGCGGGTACACTGGTGACTGCCCGCACCGGGCGGCTGGGCTCGTTCCGTCTCTCTCGCACCCTCGCAGGCACTCTCCGGGAGGCGGCGCTGCTTCACGCGCGACCGTTTTGCGACCGGCTGTGTGGCGGAGATTCGGAGGCTGCGGAAGGCGTGCCTACCTCACAGGCGTTTTGTCTCGCGTAGCGCGACACAGCAGTAATACGCTTTCACTTCACTATGGACGAAGGGTCACCTACAGTAAAATTTGTTGGACAATGATTGGGAGGATGTGTTTGTAACTGCAAGTCTGGCGTATTGATCGCCAAGGCTGCCTACCTGCCTCAAGTGGCATTTTAGCCACCTGAATGTGGAATGTGTTTAAATTTTGTAGAATGAATTCGGGAAGGTGTTCTCCTTTCGACTATGGAGCTTTACTCGTTATTGAAATAAAAAAGGGAGGTAAAGCAAAGAGGAACATTTGTTACTTCAACCAACCGCATTCCTGACATCCGACATAAAATTGTATTAAATTAGTAACATTACATTTGTTTTTCTGTTCAACTCTCTAAGCACACTACAATCCTACTATGGCTACTAAGCACACTTAATATGCATACCGGCAAGAAAAAACCTACCGGAAACCGGAGTAGCTCGAGACAAGTTTTCGGTAACTGAAGACACACTTTAGACCACGCGTTTGGTCACTTAGAGAAGCTCCAGACAAAGAAGAACACTTGGCTGAGTATTATCGACCGTCGAGAAACACTAATTTTCAAGTTCAGCATTCTAATAGCACTTAAAAGTTTCGTCTCTTTGTGCTGATTTCAGATTTGTGTTTATTCCGCGGAGTTCGCGAGCGGACTCAGCGTAGCGCTACTCATCGACAGACAACGGTCAATGTCTGTTAGTCACGCTCCGTCCATTCTTTCCGTCCACCTGTTAACATGGGATTTATGTATTAATCACGTACCGTCCACCATTTCAATTCCGTGCACCATTTCTTTCGATTTGTCTTGATGGGATGATTTGAGGGGAAAATTTTAACACAACGGTCATTGTACAGGGTGGCCCATCGACCCCGTCGGCGTGGAAAGGTAGGCCACCCATTCGACACACTCGTTCCCCACTCCCCCACTACGCTCCCTTCGGTGGTTCGCTTGCTCGCTCGGCCTCCCCTCCGCCTGTGAACGGCATTGTTGTCTGCCGCCGTCAGCTGCGGGCAACGCGTACATCAGAATTTTAACGTCAACAGTCCGGTGTTACGGAACATGGTGAACTTCACAGAGGGAGTACACGGACATGATCAAGATTCTCGGTATCCATCCTAAGTGTCGTGCACGTTTCGGATAACGACGGGCATACTCGCGAGCAGCATCAGCAAAGTTATCATTCACGGCACCGAGACTCTTGATCATGTCCGTGTACCTTCTCTGTGTGAAGTTCACCATGTTTCGTAACGCCGGACTGTTAATGTTGACGTCGTGATATGCGCGTCGCTCGCGGCAAACCTCAACACTGCCGCTGGGAGGCCGAGCGAGCAAGTGATACACCGCTCGGGGGGGTAGTGAGGAACGTCGACGGTACTCCCTGCGAGTGTGTCGAATGGGTGGCCTACCTTTCCAAGCCGACGGGGTCGATGGGCCACCCTGTACAAACACAACTATCAATGTCTGTTAATCACCCATTTTCCAACCTTTCCGTACACGTGTTATCATGGGATTTTAAAGATTTGTCTGTTGGTCACGTTCCGTCCACCATTTCAATTCCATCAACTCTTTCATGGCATTTTATATATTTGTCCTTTAACGGTAAATGTTTCTTGTAGTCACGTTCCGTCTATTATTTCCATCCACCTTTTCTTATAAAATTTTCTTTCCGTCCGACTGAAAGCGTTCCTCTTTCAGTTTCCCTGGTCTTGCTGATTGTTACCGTCTTGGGGCACATATGGAATTCGTTGTTGCCCTTGGCCATTCAGTCTTTGCCCCTGTTGTGGGCCTTGTTGAGGGCCTCGAAGGGCCTGTAGCTGACCCAACTCCGGCCATCCAAGCGCCCTTTGACCTCCAATATTCTGGAACTGACAGTAAGCTAAAGCAGTTCGCAAAGCATCTGGTGGAAAATTGAAGTTAAATGTTCCTCTGCCTCGGCTTCCTCCTGAGTTGCTGTCTCTAAGATGATCTCTGCACTCTTTCCAAAGATGGCCTGGCCTGCGACGGTAATTGCAGGTACGTGAGGCTCCTCCATTGTAACCTCGTCGACCTCCTCTACTGCTGGAGCCATTTGGACAGTTTGCTGCAAAGTGACCTGGTTGTTTGCATGTGTGGCATACACCATTTTGTGTGTTTCCAGTGTATCCACGTCCTCTTCCTCAGCCACGTCCAATTCCTCGAGGGCGACCTCGGTGCACTGTTTGTGTGCCTAGGCCTTGGACAGCTTGGTCCAACGCAGCTAACTGACTAACATTTGCGTCAGTCGTATCCTTTGAGTGGGCTTCTACCTCTGTTAACCGAACTCTTTTTGCCGGTCTCTCTCCAGACTGTAGTAATATGTACTTTAGGTTAGGGATCTTCTTCAAGAAGGACACGATGTTGTAGGATTCAGTTTTCTATTTAGTCACGTCTGTACTGGACAAGATCGCGAGACACAGTGAAACCGGAAAAGGAACAGAATAAATAAAAACAACATGGAGACTCCAGCAAGCAGCAAGATGGAGATAGTATGATAAATTAGAGAGTGCAAGTATGGAAAATTGACTCATCACAACAATCCCTCTCAATTTTACATACTCTTATACTCGGATAATTAGTTCAGTTAACTTGGATTATGACATAAGCCTAGATCCTCCCTATGATTACAAAACAATTCGACAGACAGTCCTTTAGTCATAATATCAGCGGTTTGCTCTTCTGTTGGCATGTAGGTTACTGAAATAATATTTTTATTATTCAAGTCTTTGATGAAGTTATATTTAACATCAATATGCTTCATTCTTTTGGAGTCCCAACCTTTTAAATTATGAATGCAAGCCTGATTGTCTTCATGCACTGGAATAGCTTGATGTAAGTCTGGCACAAATAATTCAGATAACAACTGCTTCAACCACAGCATTTCAGAGGCACTAACAGCCAATGCGACGTACTCTGCCTCTGTGGATGATAATGCAACCGATTGTTGCTTTCGAGTTCCCCAGGCTACTGAGTCACCGAAAACTTTGATCACATATCCAGAGACAGACTTACGGTCAGGTTCATTGGCAAAGTCAGCATCTGCAAACACTCTTAATGGCGTCTTTGAGCTACCTCTATACCACAAACCAAATGTAACTGTCCCCTTTAAATACCTCAAGACTCTTTTGAGACCTTTCCACTGGGTTTGTGTTGCATTGGTCTGAAACTGACTGAAGAAGTTAACAGCTGCACACACATCTGGTCTAGTTGCCATACAGGCGTACATCAAGCATCCAATTAGCTCTCTATATGGCTTGTCTCCGATAACACTTGGAGTTTTAGTCAAGTCTCTGTCGGGTTTAATTTCTAAAGGAGTTTTAACTCCATTGGGATTCATACCTTCTGATACAAATTTATCTGCTAATTTCTTAATATAATTTTCTTGACTTAGAAATATACCTCCATTCACTCTAGTTACTTTAATACCTACGAAGTAATTTATGTCTCCTAATTCTCTCATTTTAAATTCTGCCATAAGACTCCCTTTTAACTTATCCATTAAGGCCTTACAATTGCTTGCTAGGATTAGATCATCTACATACAGGAGTAAATATCCTACTACATTGTTTCTTATTAATGTATACACACACCTATCAGCTGAACATTGTTTGAAACCCAAAGATTTAACATATGAATCGAATCTCTGATTCCATTCTCTTGGAGCTTGTTTAAGACCATATAACGTTTTCTTTAATTTACATACTTTTTCAAAGTCATCTAATTTCAATCCTTCTGGTGGCCACATATAGATTTCTTCCTTAAAGACTCCATTTAAAAACGCATTTTTAAAATCCAGCTGACATGAGACCAGATTGTTGACATTAATCAGACAGAGCAAAGCACGCACAGTAGTGAGACGTGCAACAGGAGCATAAATATTATTTTCATCGTAGTCAATGCCTTTTCTTTGAGAACACCCTTTAATTACCAGTCTAGCCTTTCTTCTAACTAAATTACCACTTCCATCTTCTTTTACGACCAGGACCCACCTACTCTTGATAGGATTAACCCCAGATGGACGGGGAACTAGGTCCCAGGTTTCATTTTCTTCCATAGCTTTAAGTTCTTCGTCCACCGCAGCATACCACTCTTCTTGATCATTTCTTCCTTTGATTTCTGAAAACTCTTTGGGAACCTCATTGCAATAGATTTGAGCGTTTAGTGCAATTTGGGATTCTGTTTGTCCCCACACCGAATCTAAAGCAAGTTCTTGAAACTCTGTTTCTACCTCACTCAAGTTATCAACAAACTTTGCAACGGTGGCCAAAGTTGCATAATCATTTAAATATCTAGGTTTAATTCTTACTCGAGTGCTCCGTCTCACCACCTGTTCTGCCTCATCTGCCCCCTCTTCAGCCTCATCAAACTCTTCCAGTTGCGGTTGTTCCTCTAACTCCCCTGAAACACTAAAATCAAACACACTCTCCTCCTCTATTTCATTATTGCTATTATTTACAATGTTATTATCTACTTCAGGACTTAAATCAAAGATATAATTACTAGGTACATTGAACTTAGTTCTACTTTCATCAAATTCAACACTAGTTGCTTTCTTTGGCGTTCATCGCGACCCCAAGCACTGGGACAAGCCCAATGTGTTCGACCCAGACCGCTTCCTGCCCGAGCGTTCCAAGGACCGCCACCCCTACGCTTACATGCCCTTCAGCTTGGGCCCAAGGAGGTGCATCGCCAGCCAATACGGCATGATGAACATGACGATCTTCCTTGCCACTTTGCTGCGGGCCTTCAAGGTGGTGCCCGTCGGTGACCACAAGGACCTCAAGAGCCTCACCGACAACATGACTTCCGACCAATCATCTCATCTCGTGGGCGGAGTGCGGGTTAAGTTCGAGCGTAGAGGTGCCAAGGCTGCGTGAAAAGGCGACCAAAAGCAGGCCGGCAAATACGGTACATTGCGACCCACAACCCTCACAGAGAGAAAATATCGCGGTAGATCCTGTAGAGATTAATGCAGCCTGAGCCGTACAATCAAAACAGCATGTGCTGCACAAGTCTACAGTCGTGACTGTCCAAATTTTACAGTCCATTCCGTTGCTTTATTTAAACAGGAACTCCTGTACCTATTTTTACGGTCCATACTGAACATGGTCTAGAGCAGCGGTTCCCATTCTTTTTTCGGGCCGCGACCCCAAAATGGCTGCCAAAATTTTTCACGACCCTAGGATGAAAGCTTCACGACCCCACGTGACCCCACTTTTTTCTTCACAAAAAAGGGTATTTTTAATTATTACGTTCCGAGTTTGTGTGTTTCTGCGTGTTTTTAGGAGGGAGTTCATTTTAATTTGATTTTGGACTGAATTCAAGTGGGAGTATGTGTACCAGAATTGCGTTTATGCAAAATGAGGACATGCACCGTCTGTTGCCCCGGAGCACCGGCTGCGGATGAACCAGACGTCAGCTCGCGACCCTAGGCAGCTTCCCGCGACCCCTTAAAAAACATTTGCGACCCCAAACGGGGTCGCGACCCCGGGGTTGAGAACCACTGGTCTAGAGTGAGCTTTTGACAGTGTCTGAATTGAGTTTTTGTTGCAGAAATAGATTTGTGTCTACAAGACAAACACGAAATGTATTCACATGTCATAGGTTAGGATGGGAAATTACACAGTTGTCAAACTCCCGATGTACTAAATAGTCAGTTTTGACTATTTTGGTACTTCCGAAGTGAAAGAAAATTTAGCATCCAGGCGTGTGTTGTTTATTGACATTATTGTTTGTAGTGTCGACACAAATCCATTGCTGAGAAGAAAATCGATTTGGAGTTTTTTGCAAATTTCCGTTTCATCTATTCGGTACAGACAGAATAAGACTGTTAAGAGAGAACGATAAATACTGTCAAGAAACAACGGGATTCACGGCTAAATGAGGATAGGTATGGCTGTACGATAGGTTCAAAGCAATAAATCCGATCTCAAAACAACGTGCGTCCCTTGTAAAAAGGAAAGTATATGGAAAATATGTGGCAATGTATCACCCTATATATGTTTCACACATTGTCAATATAATTGTATCTTGCTCAATATATTGCAAATTATCTTGTGCAATACGTTTTTTATATATGAGGGTATATCTTGGTGCCCGATAATATATTGGGAATATATTTCCTAATAAAATATTATCTTTGCAACATATATGTCTCAATATCTGACACAGCACCTGCCATGGTGCACTCCACCCCGATTCCCTCCACATGCATTCCCTGGCGTGGAATGAGGCAGAGTGAAGAGGGCAGACTTTTCAAGTAACTTTTCTGGAAACCTTGGCAACCGAAAGGCGGCTATTTCTCAAGATCATTATATCTTGTAAAATATATTGACGCCATATATTTATCAGGGGAAAGGTTCTTTCCTATGCGTTTAAGTCTCCGGGAAATTTTGAGAAATCCTCTAAAACAAGTCAACTGGAACAGTTCGGAAATTTAAACCGTCTTATTTTGGTGTAGCGCGAAAAGTTCATCGATGCGGTCGAAATGGGCGCCCCTCGCTCCTGTAAGAGCGAAAATTGCATTCTTTAAAATAGAAAAGGAAGCCGTTACTAGACCTCATAGTGCTATTCACACTTAATTGCTTATATATATAGAGCAATGTATGAAATTTATATATTTTCCACATATTTCACCAATACATGTTGAGAAAACTATTTTGTTAATACAGTGGCCATATATTTTCCTTTTTACAAGGGTAAAATAGGCGACCTTTATATTTTGAGCGGAAAGGATCAGATCTCTGAAGTACGTGCGAAAAAGATCAAATCTCAAAAGGTGCAGGTGGAAAAATCCGAAGTCCATTTCAGCCATTCTGAAGTAATGCGAATCTGAAGTTAATGGCTCTAGGACGGATCAACTTTTGATATCCGGAAAAATTCTGAAGGGACAGTGATATAACGTGGGCGGTACGGAATATTTTAGGTCTAAAAATGACCATCCCAGATTACGATTGATGTAGATCGATTTAGAAATGCTTTATCTGATGGAAAGTAAGTGAAATGGCTAAGTCCAGTCTAAGATTATGTTAAACGAATAGTTTTACTTAGGTTATTGAAATATGTCATGTGTTTGCAGGCTGGAATCACTAAATACCTTGTTTTAAACAAAAAAAATCTGTCTTTTTTGTATTAATCTGGTGAAAACACCAAAACATCAACCTGTTAAGCGGACAAGCAGGCTATTACAGAAAAAAAATAAAAATAATAGTCCGAAAAATCTATAATTGCATTTACTTAAGAAAGGTTGCAGCCCTGTAGTGTTCAAAAATGATTTGTTTCAGTCCTTGTTTTGTAGTCATTTTGCTTCCTAGCGATTTGTTTTTCATGCATGGTATATTTAGGGGTGATAGTACTATAAAATAGCTTCCTTTTTATACCAGCAGAGTCTGCCATATCACTGAAAATGTTACGGTCGGACACATGGCAAAATTAAGGCGTGACAAAAAGTCACGCCAAAAATTGGCGTGACAGGAAATTCACGCCGAAAAATGGCATGACATTTGAGTGACGCCGTCATGTTGCATGAATGGCAGTGCGTTTTACGAGAAAAGTCATGCCAAAAACCGGCATGACAGGAAATTCACGCTAAAAATTGGCGTGAATTTCTGAGTCACGCCGATTTTAGGCATGACTTTTTGTCATGCCGAATTTGGCGTGACACTTTATTCACGCCCCTAAAACGGCACGAAGTCACGCCGATAAATTTTCAGTGATCCTTCGAGAAGCACAGATAAAAATGCACTTTAAAACGTTTTAATTTGTCAAGTAATTTTGTGGTACGTAACTTTCAGAGAAAATGAGTCATCGAATCCTTGTAAACAAAAAAAATCTGAGAGAAGCTAGTGTTATCTTTATCCGTATGAAAAGGATACACTGATAAAAAAAAAGGCCTGTCAACACCGTTAATTAGTTACCAGTGGTTACCGTAGCCAAAGCACAGAATTTACCGTTCCAAAAACAAGGGCAGTCACCGTAACATAATACACTGCCACGGCCGTCATTTTAATGTACATAATCTAACATAAACAAGGGAACAATATACACCGTAATATTTACTACACGATATACCGTTATCTTTCGGACAGGAATCGCCGTAAATTTGTTAGTTTGAAATTACCGTTTTATTGTTCAACTTCCCGAGCACATTTAGCTAGTTGAAACTATCCAAACCTTCCTTAACTTAGATGCCATCCCCTTTGTAGAGAGACAGGGTGGTAATCAGAAGAAACGGTAATTACCATGAGAGAAAATAACGGAGTCGTCCATGTAACTAACGGCCATTTCTGTCACAAAAATTACGGTAAACCCTGTAAAAGTTTTTACTATAAATTTTGCAACCTTCTTTAACGATAATTATTATTATAACAATGACGGCAACTTCTGTGCTTTGATGACAGTAAATTCTGTGTTTTTGCAACGGTGAACACTGCGTCTTGGCTACGGTAAACACTGGTAATTAATTAATGGTGTTGACAGGACATTTTTCTTTCAATGTATTCGATATCAGTCTCCGTTTTGGAAAAATAAAATTTTTGCAGATCAAATGGTAAAAATAATTTTTCATCGCGATTCGTTCATATTGGATACAGAACAGCAGAGGGGAAAGATCGCCTGGGTCATTCTTTCCCAAGTCACCTGAGGCCCCGATATCGATGTCTCGGATTTTGACCAAACTTTGTGGGGATGTTCCCTGGGTAACAAAGAACATAAAAAAAAATATTCAATTTTTTTGGTCGGCTCTAAAAGCTGAAAACACACATTTTGTAAAAAAAAAATCACCAAAATTCTGTTTTTAGCCTTAGGTTGACGTACCCAGTGGATTTCCTTTCATTTTCTCATACTGAAAAAATAGAATCCGAGAGCCGCCTCACAAGTCACATATCTCAGGTGATATGGACCAAAAAATTGGTTTTTCGCGAATACCCAAAAAATGCATCCGAATTTTTTCATGAAAATTTTTTTGAAGAAAGGTCTTATGGTGGTCTACTACCCTGATGTTTTTTTTTGGAAACGGGTTTTCAGACACAGCGGAGATAAAAAATAAAAGGTGTATTTTGGTGCACTTTATGGCCCACAGAATCACCACTTTGAGTCCTACGTCATGACCCCCATTAGACTTTTTGTTCGCCTTTTCAAGACGAATCGATTGATATAAGGCAAAGACAGATCGGAGAACTTTTAACAATTGGCCCATTTGCGCACCCTGCACCTCTTCGATTTTGATCAAATAAAGACCAATTGTTAAAAGTTCTCCGATCTGTCTTTGCCTTATGTCAATCGATTCGTCTTGAAAAGGCGAACAAAAAGTCTAATGGGGGTCATGACGTTGGACTCAAAGTGGTGATTCTGTGGGCCATAAAGTGCACCAAAATACACCTTTTATTTTTTATCTCCGCTGTGTCTGAAAACCCGTTTCCGAAAAAACATCAGGGTAGTAGGCCACCATAAGACCTTTCTTTAAAAAAATTTTCATGAAAAAATTCGGATGCATTTTTTGGGTATTCGCGAAAAACCAATTTTTTGGTCCATATCACCTGAAATATGTGACTTGTGAGGCGGCTCTCGGATTCTATTTTTTCAGTATGAGAAAATGAAAGGAAATCCACTGGGTACGTCAACCTAAGGCTAAAAACAGAATTTTGGTGATTTTTTGAATATTTTTTACAAAATGTGTTTTCAGCTTTTAGAGCCGACCAAAAAAATTGAATATTTTTTTTTATGTTCTTTGTTACCCAGGGAACATCCCCACAAAGTTTGGTCAAAATCCGAGACATCGATATCGGGGCCTCAGGTGACTTGGGAAAGAATGACCCGCCTCCGCGGGCCTCGACTCTGCGCGCTCGGGCCTTCCCCGCGTCTGGGAGGCGCAAAGCAAGTGCCAGTACCCGGCATGGTGGAGCGGGAAAGGCCGGTCCGCACGCACGCACATAAACACACACACAAGCACTGCCACAGCACTTCTATCCAAGCGACTTTCCAAGGGAATGACGCACAACGCGAATCGGACGCCACAGCTCAGCCGAAGGCTTCGATCGACCTCGAAGTTTATTTTTGGACATCTATTTAGGTAAGCAATCTGCCAAGCCATCAAACGCGGAAATCGAAAGGGGTTACTGTAAGGACCTGTCCTTATTAAAATAAAATCTACTCTGAGGCTTATTTGCTTTGCCAAGTTTCGGCCAGATAAAAAGTTCTGATGTCATATTTCAAAACATCGTCACTGAAATTCAAAGGGTGAGACATCGGACCAATTTTAGGCTTTACAAAAACTATCACCGCTACAAAGGCCATATACAAATGTATGACCGAGAAACAGGTCATACACTGATGTATGACCGAAAAAACGGTCATACACATAAATATGACCGAAAAAGGTCATACATTAGCAAGGCTGGTCTATGTTCTACCTGGGGACATATCAACCTTCACCGGTGGTACAGAAAAGTATGACCCTTTTACGGTAGATTTGTGTATGACATTTTATCTGTTCAACTTTTTAGTGTCACCCCTTTAAGGGTCCGAAGTATCAGCTTTCTATTTTCAGTGGGAGTTGAGAAATCTAAGACTTAAAAAAAAAACAAAAAAAAACAAAAAAAAAAAACAAAAACAGTATTTACGGTTCAAAATCTGCTTCAGAACGGCTATTCCTGTGTATATTCGGAATCCCTGTTTTATTCTGCAAATTGACAAATGTTCCAGCTTTCTAATCCCAACCGCTCCCAACACTGCAAGAAAATATGTGGATAGAAGAACAGAAGTACAACGGGGATTGTTGAAGAAAAGTACAACGAGAATTGTAGAATAAAAAGGGCCTCCGATGATTGCGAAAGTACAAGCAGAATTTGGAATAGTGCAAACTCTTGGACTGGTACCGTGTTGGCTTTCAGCCTCATTGTACTTTGTACATTATAATCGTTGTAATTTAAACAAAAACCATTGCACTCTAAAGGCGCAACAAAAACTAACTAAAATTTTGCAAGATTTCGTTGTACTTTATTTTATTGTTGTTTTATTTTTTCTTCATTGCAGTGGACGTTGCGCAAGGGGGGAACCACTTCCCACATTCATTGTACAAAATTTGAACACATTTCCACATTCAGGTGGCAAAAACGCCTGTATGTAGGCAAAATGTGTGTCAAATACGCCAGAAATCTTACACATTCTAGCACATTCACACAATCATTGTACACAAAATTTTTCAGTGGGTCGCCCCTCGACGTTACGCTTGTAAAGTGGGGAGAGTGGGGCACATTTTGGTCCATTTGGCACATTTCGCGGGTATAAGGCGACCGCAGCAACCGCAGGTTCCTAGGTGTGTTAGGAAGAGGTTCCATAAAACTACCCTTCAAAAACTGAAATTCGACAAAAATAAAATTATGTCCGCCTAAACTTAGTCTTGTGGCCCACACTGTAAAAAAATCTGTGCAAATTAAAGAAAAGTTACAGAGATATTTTTACGGAGACACTACATACAAGCCCATGAACAGATTCTTTCTGTGATCTGGATATAACGGAGAGTATGTGAACAGAGTTGTCTGTGGCCCAATTTTTTTTGTGATCTGAACCTAATATACGCACATTACTTATTTCAAAAAACTGGAAGTGAGTAAAAAGGAAAAATGTTTAAATAACGGTTTCCTCTTATCAAGACGAACAAAAATGTCGACACATATCACAGGTTCAAACTGCATATGTAAAGCTTATTTACAGTATTAAACGTCTTTTCGGGTGGTTCTCGCCTTTTTGAGAGCAAATGACCTGTGAGTAAGTTGTGTGAATATTTTAAGTTCGTCTCAAAGGGACAAATCCATTTCTGAAATATTATTTCAATTTTTTGCTTTGGGAAAACTGTTTGTTTTTTTTTCTGTTTTACTGTGCATGGAACACAAATATTTTCTGTTCACATAGATTTCTCGTTTATAGACTGTCTGGTATGATTCTGTGAACACCTACGGATAACTACGGACTGTCTGTGCAACAAATTGACCAGAACAATTCTGTTAAATTTTTCTGACTGTCCACTGTACGCCTAGCCCGTGGCGCTGTCAGGGATTCCCGCGTCCCGACCCGCACACGCACAGTCTGGCGCGCGGTCTGTCCCTGCAGAGACGCTAGTCCAGGAGCGCTGACCGGTTTTTACGAGTCCCCGCTCGGACATACCAACAATAACATTGTGACTGTTATTACTATTATTCTCATTGACGCACACTGACGTCACCAGAAAATTATAGGCAACTACTTGGTCGATTCTCATACGGTACCATGCACTGTAAAAAAAATATGTTGTAATTTAACAGCACTTGTGCCGTTAAGTTTGATAGCAACACATCTTGCTTATATAACAAACATGTTGCAGCCCTTGGTGCTATTTTATGATGATTCGACTGCAGCACAACAGTGTTTTCGTCGAGTTTTCGATCATATCTGGACCACATTTGTGTTAGTCTCATCGTGTTGTAATTTAACAAGATCCTTGTAATCTGACAATATTTGTTTACATATTGCACGATAGTTGTTTACAAACAGAAAATATGTTAAACGACAAGATCACTGTTTTAAATCAAAGATTACATTATTGTTATCAGAAAAGGAAGTTGTGATAAAACAAGAGAGTTGTCGAAGGATGGATTTCCTGTTCAGGAACCAAACAGCTCTGTTGTAGTTGAACAACATTGCTGTAGGTGACGGTGTTGTAATTTTACAGTGGTCTTTTGACAGTGCAGCAATTGACGTGAACCACGTGTGTCTGCTTCATCCACTCGAAACTCCTCACGCACAGCATCTACCCGTAATACAAACATTGTTGTGCAAACACAAGTACGGATTGAGGTTGCAATGTGGATAATATTACCCGTAAATCAAAGGCTACGTGTCAACACAAACGTGCCCGTACAAACAAAATCATCCGTAAAGTACGGACAAAGAAATCTTTGTAAGTATTAACTCCAAATCTAAAGGCTAAACTTGAGGGTTTTTTTTGTTTTTGTTTTTTTGCGATACAAGTATATTGCCAACAAACGACCTTACGGAAATATCATGCATTGAAAACGGAGATACAAAAAAGTTGTGGCGATACTCCGGAGTATTGCCAACATTTTCTAATTAACCTTTTACACTTTAAGGGGACTACTTCATTGCTTATTGCCAGGTTTACGCGATACTCCAAAGTATTGCCGAATTTTAGCGATACTTTGGCGATACTCAATTGTATCGCCAAAAAAGGTTCTAAAAGTATCAACTTTGGATTTTAAGTGCCAAGGGCTACTGCATGATTGTTATATAACAAGACGTGTTGCTATCAACATTAACAGCACAAGTGCTTTCAAATTACATCATTTTTGTATCAATGTAGGCACACGCCACGCACTGCTGTGTAGCGGGCTAGCATTGTCGCTTCTGCCGCCAGGGACGTTTTTGGCAAGTTGAACTACCTTCTCGACCTGCGATCGCAACGAGGTGTGGACCATTCGATGCGGCTTACTCACGTTTTCTGAAGGACACCATGTTTTATGAGAAATAGGAACCGGATTTGCGTAGAAAAGTGAGAAAAGCAAGAAAGTAGCCCCCGTAAGTAGGCAGGCCCGCCATGCACTGCTGCGTTGTTGCGGGCTTGCATTCTGCAGGCGCACACGGAAAACGCCCCGCATGCGTAAATGGCTGTGTTGTTTGAAAAAGGTTCAATTCGAAAGTTGTATGAAATAGAAACGAGAATGAAAACCACACTATCCGATTAAGATACGAACTCATAATTTTTCGACAGCGAAGAAAAGCGTTTGCTGTAACTTCGGGAAAAGGTTTTGGAGAAAAAAATCATTTTTGATGGGGGCTCCTCAGTGAGGCGTTTGTGGCGCTTTTTACAAGCTTTCAGCCAGAGAAAACCGTTTGTGGATATGTTATTTTGTTTGGCCAGGACGAAAGATTGAATCGGGCGAGCAGCGGCCGTGGCGGGCGGGAGGCGAAGGGGCATGGAGATAGGAAGGAAGGGGAAAGAAACTGGATGGTTTGTTTCGTTCTGGTGCATGGTGCATGAGTTGATGAAATTATAAGCCGCTCACAATTTGATTCGTAATCCATCGTGCGCATTGACGCAAACGCGTCAACTTCTGTATCTAGGTGATTTCACGCCAACTGGGTCGGTCAGTCACGAAACGGCATCGTCTCAGATCAAGACGAAACTTATACAGATCGTAGGACCAGTAGGGGAGTGCCTACATCTAAAAGCGTTTGGCCGAGAAAATTTCGGAGGCTGAAATATTGAAAGGTTAAGTATGGTGCCTGCTCTGCAAATCGAAAAGCATACATTGTATGCTCTACCTGGAGCATGCCTGCAAGCACGCTCCAGCTAGTGCATGCCTGCCAAGCATGCACTAACTAGTGCATACCTGCCATGTACACACTTACTGGAGCATATATCTAGTGCATAAATGATAGGGAGTTGTCTTCTCCAGTTAGCGTGTACATGGCAGGTATGCACTTGTTAGTGCATGCTTGGCAGGCATGCGCTAGCTAGAGCGTGCTTGCAGACATGCTCCAGGTAGAGCATACAATGTACGCTTTTAGATTTGTAGAGTGGAGAGCGACACACTGACAGTTTTTGGCTCGTAGTTTCGTTTATATCCAACCGAGTACACCGTTGGCAAGAGGAAATAATTTCACAAAAAGCGCTTCTTTGTTTCTCTTATACGGGAAAAATTCTGTTTGATATGAAATAACCTTACCTTTGATTTATCATGAAAAGTTAATTCCGCCACCAAATTGGCTGGGAAATGACTTAAAAAATTCCCCGTAGAAGAAAATTTCACAAAAAGCACTTTTTTTCTTTTATAGGGCAAAAATTACTTATGTTTGATATGAAATAACCTTACCTTTAATTTATCATAAAAAGTTACTTGCCCCACCAAATTGGCTGCACTATGATTTCAAAGGTTGTGAACAGTGCGTATGGTGCAATGCCAGAGCCTCATCGCACCTTGTGTGCGATGCTTCCCGAAAATGCCTATGGACATTGCACTTCACGTTATGCGATGTAAAAGGCTCGCACCAAGTGGTGCGATGAAAATGGCTTCAAATGCATTGCGCCAATTTACGCTTTATTCATAGCCTTTGGATTCTCAGTGTGGAAAATGTCTTAACAAATTCCTCGTGGGACAAAGATAATAAAAAGATCTACCACAGAAAGTTCTATTTTTCGTTCCCGAGATATCTGTGTTTAACTATCTTGAAGTGGCGTTGCGAGTTCAAGCTGGAGCTACAGGCAAGGTATGAAAAATCCTGCGGCGCGCTCAGGCGCGGCTCCAGGGGAGGAAGGGAAAGGGGGGGGGGGCTGAGCCGTGGCGTCGACGTCGGCGCGTTGATTTGTTTACAACAGTTGTATTTGTGATTTTGGCCTCATCGGCGGCAATGACAACCTCAAAGCACCTTTCTTACACTGTTATTAAGTCACATCACAGTTTTGTCGTTCCGAAGATTACGTTTTGCTCTTCTTTAGACCACCCCGCGACATGTATAGTGCCGCAGGATTTTTCATACCTTGTTTACCGCTCGAGCTCGATCTTGCAACGCCAGTCACTGCAAGGTAGTTAAACGCAGATATCTAGGGAACGAAAAATAGTACTTTCTGTGGTTGATTTTTTTGTTTTCTTTGTCTTGCCAGTGGTGTGCTCGGTTTTTTGATTCCTTGGATATAATCGAAACTACGAGCAAAAAAAACTGAGAGAAATAACTTTACTTTTCTCATAATGGATTTTTTATTTTTTTATTGTGCCTCAGAATGGTTTGCATTTTGACCCCATATTATTTGTCTCATTCTTAGCATTTAGAAGTAAATCCACATAGCAAAGGGGCACAACTAGACTTGACCCCTTTCTTGCTCCCTATTAAGTGGAACATGGAAGCAACTGAACTAAAGTCTGTATGACTCCGTAGAAAAAGTAACAGGAGATTACCTAATTTAGATGTTTATAAATCTTGCAAAAAGAATCGATTGAACTTAACCCTCTTTAATTTAACAACTTAGGTTGCATAAAAGAGATAAGCCAAAAAATATACCAGAGTAATTAACACTTTAAGCAGACCATAATTCTGTTTGTATTGTGTTCGAAATCCACTTCGCTTTGAAAAATTAAGTTGATAGCCTCCATTTTAACGGAAGTTGATAAGTTGAAGAGCCCTGTACGGAGTGACCTGACACTTCTGATGTATTTCTCAAAATTTTACGGATACTTTTTAATCTTCTTATCATCTGCAACATTCATTTCTTTGTTCCAACAGTATGCTGTTTCTCCAGGAAAATAAATGGCCCAAATGGAGTTAAGCAACGGACAAAAAATGTCTTCTGCGCTAAGTTTATGAATTTTAGGACTTTGCTGATAACTTATGCTGTTTGTTGAGATATCCAATTTTCCTTTAAGGGCTAACAGGTCCTTGTGGCACATTCTGAACCCATAAAGTTAGAACCGGGGTCATGACTTAATCCTATAATTTGAATAACGCTTGAGTGGAGTGTCTCTGAAGTGGAAATTAAAAGCATCGGCACCAGTTTATTGTTCTTTGCATCTACACTCCCGACAAAAATTAGCGGAGCACTTTTTGTCCCTGCGATATTTTCCAAGTCTTTTGAGCTAGGAAGCTGAAATTTGGTACACGCGTGCCCCCATTACTCTTCTTGAGGCCTGCGAAGCGCGCGGGCCGTGCGCCTACCCTTACGGACGGCACCCACCCCTAAGTGCGCAAGGGTATAAAAAACGATGAAAACGCGGCGTAAAAACCACTTCAAATTTTTCGGAAAGTCAAAATTTTTGGTGGACCGATCCGGAAGCCCGATGGCCTGCCTACATCACCGGCGCAAGGTGCCACTAAACTGGCCGCGCCGCACGCCGCCCGAGTGCAGGGACTTCATTGCGTCGCTCCCACGGTCGCGTTCGTTGTCGCATCGGTCTGAAACTTGCTGGCCTTCGAAATGATGCCTGGGCCGAGCGAGGCGACGTTGGTAGGGGCTGCTACCCTAACTCAGTAAGTCGCTGGAAGGGGCGGAAGTCAGGGGGTGGTTTCACTGGAAGTGGCGCTTTTTTCGCTCTGGAAGGCGAACGGTTTGTTGGATCGTCTTGAAAACTTAAGGATCGTTTCCGCCGTGTCTTTTTCACCCAGACCACTCATCGGAGGGCTTCCAACCCCTCCAGGGGCGTGCAGGGGCGCTGGGGGGTGAACACCCTTACCGCAGGGGTTGCAATGGTCCGGCGTTCGATTTCTCGGTTGAGGCGTCTTCTTGGACACTGTAGGAATGCCCCCTAAAGTTTTTTCGCATTTTTCACAAACCGAAGGACCCCGGTCAGCCGTCGTTCGAAAGGGGGTGGGGTTCAGCGGGGGGTGGTTCCGCCGGGGGTGGTCGGAACCGCGAAAAAACATGTTTGCGTGGTACGGGGGACGCCCCCAAGCCATTTGGCGCAAAATTCGGATGTGTTCAAAATCCACCCCCTCGAAGGGGTGGGGGTGGCTGCAGGAGGAAGTGGGTTGGTCCAAATTGAATTCCGCTTGCACCGTTACAAAGGGGAGACTCATTTGAGTCGGTCCACCAAAAATTTTGACTTTCCGTAAAATTTGAAGTGGTTTTTACGCCGCGTTTTCATCGTTTTTTACACCCTTGCGCACTTAGGGGAGGGTGCCGTCCGTAAGGGTGGGCGCACGGCCCGCGCGCTTCGCAGGCCTCAAGAAGAGTAATGGGGGCACGCGTGTACCAAGTTTCAGCTTCCTAGATCAAAAGACTTAGAAAATATCGCAGGGACTAAAAGTGCTCCGCTAATTTTTGTCGGGAGTGTACAATGGAAAGCTACGTGGGACGCTCACTAAAAAGTTCTCTTGAAAATTTCACTACCGACAGTGCTAAATTCGCCCTACGCCAGTGCGAACTCATCAAATCACTCTCGACGGTGCAATCAGCGCTTGTTTGCACTTCTGAGTGCGAAAATGGACCAAAAAGTGCTAAGTCGGTGAGTGAGTGCACTTGTAAGCGCAAAAATGTTTCACCCGGGAAAAGTGCGAAGTTACTCGCCTCTGATTGGTTCCCTTGCGGCGCGTATGTTTGAATCACGCGCGTCAAGGGCACGACGTTGTTGGTTTGGCGAAAACGACCGATTACTGAAGAACATAACACCGCAAAATACCCCAGCCGCTCAGCTATGATCACATTTTCTGACAAACTATCATAATGATAAAACGGCAGGGAATGAGGAAAATTCAATTTCTTGCGTTACTTCATTCGAGAGTTTCCTAGCCGAGATTAAGGGAACAAAACATTAAATTCAATGAAAATGTTCTTTGTTACACTGGGAGAAAAAATGAAGGTTGCGACTGTTAATCTTAATGCCACTCTTCGCTGCACATCGAAAGAAGGTGTTTACCGTACCTAGGGATACAGCAGACACCGTACCTCAAGGAACGGAATCCACTGTACCCTGGGAACATGCATTCACCGTACCTCGGAAACTGTTCAGACATCGAATTCATCATAAATGTAGAATGAAGGCAAAATTTTAAATTTGCGATAGAAACAATTCGATTGCGGAAATAAATACATCTCAACAAGACGAACAAAATATGATAAGCATGTTATGACCTCAGACTCGAAGTTTGGCAGCAATCGGCGTCAGAAGTTTCTAAAAGTACGATTTTGGACCCTTTTAGAAACTTCTGACGCCGATTGCTGCCAAACTTCGAGTCTGAGGTCATAACATGCTTATCATATTTTGTTCGTCTTGTTGAGATGTATTTATTTCCGCCATCGAATAGTTTCTATCGCAAATTTAAAATTTTGCCTTCATTCTACATTTATGATGAATTCGATGTCTGAACAGTTTCCGAGGTACGGTGAATGCATGTTCCCAGGGTACAGTGTTTCTGTTTCACTTTCTGTATCACTTCTTTGGTCTTCTTTGAAATTTATGTTGGAAAAAGTATTGAGTATGAAAGTGACAATGAGGATGAGAGTAATGACAGTGAAGACCAAAGAAGTGACACAGAAAGTGAAACAGACAATAATTTTGATGATACTAGTTTTGTTGATTTAGAATCATGCGCTGCAGTAATGGCCCGGGAAGTGTTAGCAAAAAGCAGCATGACTCACTCCAACCTAGTACGTGTTATGAAGTCATGAAATAAAATTGCACTTCAAAGAGTAAAAATCACTCTATGGGGGGTAAAATTAGCACTTTTGGGGGGTTTCACCCCTGGTTCCGCCTTTGCACTGGGGAGTGCTATTGACTTAATACTTTGCACTTTGTAGAGCAAAAATAACACCTCTAGGAGTGGTCCATTTTAGCACTGCGAAAGTGCGAAATTTGCACCACTAGGAGTTAAGCAGCTAGAAACTTTTTAGTGAGCGCTACAACCTATACCGTTGCTTGGACTGGAAATGGAAAGCACCTGTGACAATACTTCAGTTTTTACACAGAAGATTGGATGATTTGATACACTTTTTTAAAGCAATAACTTATACCGTACGTGTCAAAAACGGCGGAGGAAGAATTGGGTATTGGCTCAACCCCGGAGCTTGCTTCCGCCTAGTAAATAGCCTGTCCTGTCGGTTCCTGGTGAGCCCACATCTTTTGATTGCCATGTCGCCCAAGTTGCTGTTGCACAGTGGGTCAGAAGACCGGCGCAGGCGGCCGAAATGCTCGACGCGTCACACGTTCGGTTCAAGTCCTGTTCAGCAACTCTTGAGCTCAGAACGCGTCCGGAATTGTGACCGCCGCCTCCACCGGTCCTATGGCCTTCGCGCGCCAGTCTGCCGCGCGCCTGCCGGGGACCAGCATACTCACTAAAAAGTTTCTAGCTGCTTAACTCCTAGTGGTGCAAATTTCGCACTTTCGCAGTGCTAAAATGGACCACTCCTAGAGGTGTTATTTTTGCTCTACAAAGTGCAAAGTATTAAGTCAATAGCACTCCCCAGTGCAAAGGCGGAACCAGGGGTGAAACCCCCCAAAAGTGCTAATTTTACCCCCCATAGAGTGATTTTTACTCTTTGAAGTGCAATTTTATTTCATGACTTCATAACACGTACTAGGTTGGAGTGAGTCATGCTGCTTTTTGCTAACACTTCCCGGGCCATTACTGCAGCGCATGATTCTAAATCAACAAAACTAGTATCATCAAAATTATTGTCTGTTTCACTTTCTGTGTCACTTCTTTGGTCTTCACTGTCATTACTCTCATCCTCATTGTCACTTTCATACTCAATACTTTTTCCAACATAAATTTCAAAGAAGACCAAAGAAGTGATACAGAAAGTGAAACAGAAACACTGTACCCTGGGAACATGCATTCACCGTACCTCGGAAACTGTTCAGACATCGAATTCATCATAAATGTAGAATGAAGGCAAAATTTTAAATTTGCGATAGAAACTATTCGATGGCGGAAATAAATACATCTCAACAAGACGAACAAAATATGATAAGCATGTTATGACCTCAGACTCGAAGTTTGGCAGCAATCGGCGTCAGAAGTTTCTAAAAGGGTCCAAAATCGTACTTTTAGAAACTTCTGACGCCGATTGCTGCCAAACTTCGAGTCTGAGGTCATAACATGCTTATCATATTTTGTTCGTCTTGTTGAGATGTATTTATTTCCGCAATCGAATTGTTTCTATCGCAAATTTAAAATTTTGCCTTCATTCTACATTTATGATGAATTCGATGTCTGAACAGTTTCCGAGGTACGGTGAATGCATGTTCCCAGGGTACAGTGGATTCCGTTCCTTGAGGTACGGTGTCTGCTGTATCCCTAGGTACGGTAAACACCTTCTTTCGATGTGCAGCGAAGAGTGGCATTAAGATTAACAGTCGCAACCTTCATTTTTTCTCCCAGTGTAACAAAGAACATTTTCATTGAATTTAATGTTTTGTTCCCTTAATCTCGGCTAGGAAACTCTCGAATGAAGTAACGCAAGAAATTGAATTTTCCTCATTCCCTGCCGTTTTATCATTATGATAGTTTGTCAGAAAATGTGATCATAGCTGAGCGGCTGGGGTATTTTGCGGTGTTATGTTCTTCAGTAATCGGTCGTTTTCGCCAAACCAACAACGTCGTGCCCTTGACGCGCGTGATTCAAACATACGCGCCGCAAGGGAACCAATCAGAGGCGAGTAACTTCGCACTTTTCCCGGGTGAAACATTTTTGCGCTTACAAGTGCACTCACTCACCGACTTAGCACTTTTTGGTCCATTTTCGCACTCAGAAGTGCAAACAAGCGCTGATTGCACCGTCGAGAGTGATTTGATGAGTTCGCACTGGCGTAGGGCGAATTTAGCACTGTCGGTAGTGAAATTTTCAAGAGAACTTTTTAGTGAGTAGGCCAGCCCGCTGAACAGGTGTGCTTGCTGGACTGCCTACCCATCAGGCGCTCGCGAGACCAAGAAAGGTGCGGGGAGTGATTTTGAAGAGATTTCTACCGCTTTAGACACACTGCAAATCCTGTGGTCGACACTTGCAGGTGTCGGACACTGTGTGGTCCACACTTCTAAGCGTCGGACACAGTGTGGTCGACACTTCTAAGCGTCGGACACAGTGTGGTCGACACTTCAAAGCGTCGGACACAACTGGTCGACACTTGCAAGCGTAGGACAAACTGGTCTACGCCTACAAGTGTCGAATTGGCCTACACTTGGATTTGCAGTGCAGCAAAAATTTCTACCGCTTTAGACAGCGAAAATAAGAGACGGTGCACTGAGAATCAAAGCTATGAATATGGCGTCAATTGGCGCAATGCATTTGAAGCCGTTTACATTGCATCAATTGTTGCGATGCTTTTTCATCGCAAGTGAAGTGCTTTGTCTTCCTGCGGATTAGCATATAACATTTTCGGAAAGCATCGCACGCAAGGTGCGATGAGGCTCTGGTATTGCACGTGTGGTGCGATGTCTCAAAGCATTGCACCATACGCGCTATGTACACAACCTTTGGAATCACAGTGTGGGGCGATTCGTAACACATCCTCTTATTAACTAGGCGGAAGCAAGCTCCGGGGCTGAGCCAATACCCAATTCTTCGTCCGCCATTACAGGATGCTGGATTTGACTCTTACGGGAGAGGTTATTGCTTTGAAAAAGTGCATCAAATAACCAAATCTTCTCTATTAAAACTGAAGTATTCTCACAGGTGCTTTCCATTTCCTCTCCACGAAACGGTGTTGGTTGTAGCTTCGGAACGGAATACCATTTTTCGAATTGTAGATGCAAAGACCAAGAGACTGGTGCCGATGCTTTTAATTTCTACTTCAGAGTAACTCCACTCAAACGTTAACCAATATACACGATTTAGTCGTGGCCCCGTTTCAAAATTAGTGGGTTCAAAACGTGCCACAAGGACCTGTCAGCCATTAAAGGAAAATTGGATATCTCAACAAACACATAAAATATCAGGAAAGTCCAAAAATTTATAAATGCAGCGCATAAGACGATTATTTTTTTCGTTGCTAAACTCCATTTTGGCCACCAATTTTTTCAGGAGAAACAGAAGACTGTTCGAAGAACAAAAAAAAAAAAAAAAAGTTGCGGATGATGAGAAATTGAAAAAGTATAAGTAAAATTTTGAGAAATACATCAAAGTATCAGGTCACTCCGTAGAGGGTTTTTCAACGAATCAATATCCGTTAAAATGGATAACGAAGTCATCTTAACTTAATTTTTCTAAGCGAAGTGGAATTCAAAGACAATACAACTAGAATTATGGTCTGCGTAAAGTGTTTATTACTCTGGTATATTTTTTGGCTTTCTTTTGTGCAACTTAAGTTGTAAAAATAGAGAGGGTTAAGTTGAAGTGATTCTTTTTGCACTAGATTCATAAACGTACAGATTGAGTTATCTTCTGTTGCTAACTTTTTCAACGGAGTCATGCAGACTTTAGTTGTTACCATTTTCCGCTAAATGGGGAGCGTGTAAGGGGCCCAGTTGAGTTATGCCTGTGCCATGTGGATTTACTTCTGAATGCTAGGAATTGAGACAAATAATTTGGTGTGATAATGCAAACCTAACCAAGGTAAATGGTCCAACCCACCCTAACCTAACGGGGTCGTGACGGATCTTACTCTACTCGCGACAGACCTAACCTAACTAAATGGTCCAACCAACTCTAACCTAACCTCACGGGGTCGCGACAGGTCTTACTCTACTCGCGACAAACATAACGCTAGCATAACTCAACCTAACCTGAAACTATCCGTAGTATCCCTCAGGTGCGCGTCCCGCGCGCCAACAAAGGCCTGCTGGCTGAGGTGCAGTTACAGAAGTTGACGCGTTTGCGCCATTGCGCACGGCGGATTATGAATCAAATTGTGACCGGTTTATAAATGAATAAACTCATGTGTGCACCAAAACAGACCATCCAGTTTCCTTCCCCCTCCCCTCCATCCCCACCTCCATGCCCCTTCCTCTCTCGCCCGCGGCCGCTGCTCGCGAACGGCACCGACACCTCCCGATTCAATCTTCCCTCCTGACCAAACTAAATAACATATCAACAAACAGTTTTCTCTGGGTGGAAGCTTGTGAAAAGCCCTACAAACGCCTCGCTTCGACCCCTCATCTAAAATGACTTCTTCATTCCAAAAACTTGTCCCGAAGTTACAGAAAACGTTTTTCTTCGTTGGCTCAAAATTCTTATTCGGATAGGGTGGCTTTGATTTTCCTTTCTATTTCCTACAACTTTCGTTCAAGACGTTTTTCGAAAATCTCAGCCGTTTACTCATGCGGGGCGTTTTTCGTGCGCGCCGTTAGATGCAAGCCCGCAACGCAGCAGTGCATGGCGGGCTTGCCTACTAACGGGGGCTCCTTTCTTGCTTTTCTCGCTTTTCTACGTAAATCCGCCCCCCCCCCCATTTCTCAAGAAACATAGGGTCCTTGAGTCAATGTGAGTACGCCGCATCGAATGGTGCACACCTCGTTGCGATCGGAGGTCTGGAAGGTACTTAAACTTGCGAAAAACGTCCTTGGCTGCAGGGGGCGACGATGCTAGCCCGCCACACAGCCGTGCATGGCGTGTGCCTACCTTCAGGCGATCCGGCCTCTCGAGCCAGCGAGCCGCTATGCTACCCCCACCACCGCCCGACCTAGCGGAGGGCTTCGCCCGTTGGTATTCCGATGGAGATGCAGTCAGGCTCAGCAAATACAGGGTGGCCCATCGACCCCGTCGACTTTGGAATGTAGGCCACCCATTCGACACGCTCGCAGGGAGAAGCGCTGACGTTCCCCACTCCCCCAATCCGCCCAGTTCGGTGGCTCGCTTGCTCGCTCGGCCTCCCCTCCGCCTCTGAACGGCAGTATTAGGTCTGCCGCCGTCAGCTGCGGGCAACGCGTAGATCAGAACTTTAACATCAATAGTCCGGTGTTACGCAACATGGTGAACTTCACAGAAGGAGTACACGGACATGATCAAGATTCTCGGTATCCATCCTAAGTGTCGTGCATGTTTCGGATAACGACGGGCATACTCGCGAGCAGCATGAGCAAAGTTATCATTCACGGCACCGAGAATCTTGATCATGTCCGGGCACTTCCTCTGTGTGAAGTTCGCCATGTTTCGTAACACCGGACTGTTGATGTTGACGTTGTGATATGCGCGTCGCTCGCGGCAAACCAGGGCCGTAGCCGTCTCCTCGCGTCAGGGGGGGGGGGGGGGGAGCCACCTCCAGCCGGGCCGACTTGGTGGCTGAGGCCACCCCCGGCCCCAGTAGAGCCACCGATGCCACCCCCGACGCCCCCTCCGGCCGCTACTAGCAGGTTGTTGTCGCTGCCTATAGCACAACCTACGTGGCTTCAGCGAAGCATAATTTCTTTCAATCGCCTTGAAATTTCTGCATTTTTTTTTGGTTTGCAGTTCGAGATCCGGTCCGAGGCGGACAAGGCGGCCGTCGCGGAGGCCTACGCCGGGGTGGTTGATTCCGCCCGTGGTCTGTTTCCCCCTTGGCTGTCCGGACGGTAAGCTGCGGGACGAGACCTGACCTTGCATTTCATGCTCAAAAGTTGAAATTTGGTACAGTTGTTCCTTTGACCCTATTCTTCGATATGAGAAATGTTGCCACGGTCGCAGCCCCTGCAGAGCCCTCATTTGGGCATGGTTGCCTACCTTCAGGGGCAAACTCCTATTTCTGTCCATTTCTCGCATACCAAAGGCGGTGTAGGCCCAATATTTTGCACAAATGTTGTGTTTTGGATGCTCCAAGGCTGCCACACGGTTGTATTTTACCTCACGGGCACTTACTTCGGAAAAGGGCTGGTTAAAATGAATAAATAACCACATTTACAAGGGAAAAAAAACAAAGGCTTAATAGTGTTTGTGTGGGGTGTCGTTTCGCATGTTTTTGGGGTGTCTGATTACGAGAATAAATGTTGCGAGGTTGAAAGTTAATTCGATACCGCTATGGGGCTACAGGATCATTTAAAAATCCGTGGTTAGAATTTACGCGCGCTGTTCCCGGGGGGAGATCCGCCCCTCCCGCCGCGCCGAGATGGGGCGGCGGGTGCGCGCAACAATGGTGTCGCGGCGGAACTGTTGCGACCTTGCCTGGCACTCACTAAAAACTTTCCAGCTGATAAATTCGACGCCTCCTAATAGAATAATCCTAACTGTCAGTGCAGATCCAATACAATCCTTACTGCCAGGGCCGATCCGAAACAAGCCTAACTGCAGAGGTGGCTTAAACTGGTTATGAACTCTCTTTACTGCAAATCAGTGAATTGCGATATCCCTGATAACTGATAACGTCCACGTTTTTAAATAAGAATAAAACTTTCTAACAAACCCATCGGCAAGTAGTTTTATGTAGTGTGTGACGTCGAGGACCAAGAAAAGACCGATTTTCACGTCATGTGCAGTTAAGATAGTTCTGTATCGACACTGACAATTAGGATTGTCTTGGGCTGCACTGACAGTTAGGATTGTCTTGGATCCGCACTGACCGTTAGGATTATTCTATTAGGACGCGCCGAACTTCTAGTGGTGCAAAATTTTGCACTTTCGCAGTGCTAAAATGGACCACTCCTAGAGGTGCTTATGTTGCACTACAGAGTGCAAAGTAATAAGTCGATAGCACTTCCCAGTGCAAAGGCGGAACCAGGGGTAAAACACGCCAAAAGTGCTAATTTTACCCCACATAGTGCGATATTTATTGTTTGAAGTGCAATTCTTCATTTCTGAGTGTGGTAAAATACCAAGTTCTCCTTGGGGGGGAAAGGATCATTAGACTGACTAAAAGAAGAGAGGCTTATGGCATGTCAAGTTAAATTAAATCAATAAAATAAAGTCAAAACTATTACAGAAGCTTTAATTAAACGAAGTCAAAGCTATCCACGAGGAAATGGAATCAATAAGTTTGTATTAAAGAAGTTAATTAAACAGAAGTTTTTTTTGAACATCAAATTTTAAAATCAAAAATCAAATGAAGATAAGTGAAGTCTTCTACAATTTAAAGCCTAAGCACTGGGAGAAAAAATGAAGGTTGTGACTGTCACTCTTAATGCCACTCTTCACTGTACATCGAAAGGAGGTGTTTACCGTACCCATGGGTCCAGCAGACACTGTACGATGGGAAGATGCATTCATTGTACCTTGGAAACTATTCAGACACCGAATGCAGTATAAATGTAAAATGAAGGCAAGATTTCAAATTTGCGATAGAAACAATTCGATGGCGGAAATGAAGACATCTCAACAAGACGAACAAAATGTAATAACCATGTTATGGCCTCTGACTCGATATTCGAACAGAATTTGGCGTGAGAAGTGTAAGAAAGTAGGATTTTGGACCTAAATATTTTAAGTCCGAGATTTTTGGGACCAAAATCGTACTTTTAGAGACTTCTGACGCCGATTGCTGCTGAACTATATGTCTGAAACATAACATGCTTATTATTTTTTGTTCCTGTAGGTAAAATGAATCAATTTCTACCATAAAATCAATTCTATAGCAAATTGAAAATTTTGCCTTTATTTTACATTCATAATATATTCAGTGGCTGGATAGTTTCCAAGGTACAGTGGATGCAGGTTCCCACACTGTCAGAAACGATTGTTCGAAAACAACAAAACTGTCAACAACATGGTCGTTTTCCTACAACATCTTTGTTTAAAACTGAAACGACGGAAAAGTTGTCTCCCAACAAGTAAGTTGTTTTAGAATGACCCAACTGTCATTTATCAACAACATTCTCTGTTCGTGAACGACTGCTGTCGTTTAAAATCAACTGTTGTCAGAAAAAAAATTAGCAATAGATTTGTTGTTAATTAACAACAAAATTTCTGACAGTGCAGGGTACAGTGAATTCCGTTCCTTGAGGTTCAGTGTCTGCTGTATCGCTGGGTACGGTAGAAACCGTCTTTCAATGTACAGTGGAGAGTGGCATTAAGATTAACAGCCACGACCTTCATTTTTGGCCCGCCCATATATTTACAAAAATAGGGGGAGGGCATATGCATTTGCCCTTGTGTCTGTGTGTCGTTGTCGTCTGTGTACAAGGAAGGAGTTGAAGTAGTGAGTAACCAGATTTGGAGGGTACTTCAGGAGTGCCGTCCGGACAAAAAATCCGGTGGTGTAAATCCTGTCCGAGCCGCAGAAGGGCTGCTGCGGGTGCATCATGGTTTTCATGAGCGGGAGGGGAATTTCCGCATTAGTAAGTACCCTCCAACGTATCCGAAATTGTTTCAGGGACACCAAGGGATTCTAAATCCTTTACAATCTGTTCCATGGTTTTGATGGGCCAAAATTGAGAGGGGATGCCAAAATAATGCAAGTGACGCCCGTGACTGCCAAGGCCAACAACGAAACACAAGCATACCAACGTACGCGAAACAATGACCACTAACAACCCTTACAAAACGGGAAGCTCGCCTCTTGGACTTCCCAAGATGAGTTTCACAACAAATTTTCGTAATCAGACACCCCGAAAACACGCGAAACGACACCCCACAAAATACCCAAATCCATGTTTTTACTCCAAAAATGAAACTCAAGTTCAGTACAGCTCAGCCTAGAAATTTTTTTCGGGGTACGTCTGGGCGGCAATGGACTACCCACTAGGTGCCTACAGAGCCCCCAAAATATCAGGAGGATCGGAGGGGGTCATGGCGAGGTCCGGCTTTTCTTATTTGATATTGCTCCTTCAAGAAGGGCGTACAAACTGTACGCTTCACGAAGGGCGTAATATACTACGCCTTAGGCTTACCAGTGCATGCGGCCCATGCCAGTTGATATACTCCAAGTGACGAACTAAGATGTCCCAGGAACGTAAACAACGCAAAATAGATGCCATAGCGTGCCGCGCCTTGACTAAGGCCTGCATAATAAAAACGAAGCCTTGCGCGAGGGGGGGGAGGGAGGTATGGGCGTCCGGCCGCAACTGCTCCAGCTATCGTTAAACGATTGACGTCATCAGGCCCAAGCCTGGGAAAGGCATGAGCGCCCGAAGGGTACAACAAACCGATACCGCGAGAAATCATTTATCATTTAGAGAAAATGTGTGGACCTATTTGCAGAGTTACAACATGTGTTTCAAATACGGTAGGCGCAAATTTAAATGCCTCAAAATCACTGCCCTCATATCAAGAAAATGGCGGCTTTGCAGCCTGCGAAGGAAATAGTTTGTAGTTCACAGAAGAAGTCCCTAGTAGCCTACGAACAACTTCTTTGCAGCCTGCGAAAATGTTTAGCAGATGATACATTTGTGTACACAGCCATTCGCAAAAATAGAAACAAATTTTAAATTTTAGATGTATTATAATGCCTGAGAACAGGAAATCTCTGTGAACAGAAAATATCCGTGTCGCACGCATAGGACAACAGAGAGAAAAGGAATTTTTTTCAAAAACAAGAAATTGATATAGTTATCCAGAAATGTATTTGTCTCTTTGAGACGAACTTACAATATTAACACAAGCAAAAAATAATAGATTAACCATATAAAGTGCGAAAACCTTCCTAAAAGAAATTCAAGACCACTGAGGTTTACATTAGACGTTTCAACCTAAGATATGAGTCGACTATTTTGTTCGTGTCGATGGAGGGAATCCGTTATTATAATCCCTTCCCCTTTTACTGACTTCTAGTTTTTTTAAAATGAGGAAGGTGCGTGGATTAAATTCAGATCACAGAAAATTTCTGGCCACGGACTCACGGACTTGTCTGTTCACCGACTAGTCTATCGACTCTCCGTTTACACCAGATTACAGAGAGAATGTGGCCACGGGGTAGTCTGTAGTGTCTCCGTAAAGAACTGTCTGTAACTTTTCTGTGATTTGCTCAGATTTTTTTATAGTGTAATCTGTATTACGGACAGTTATGTTCAAACGTAATTACGGATGGATTTTGTTTGAAATACGGATGATTTTATCCGCATCACAAACATCTTCGTATCCGGTGTTTCATTTATGTACGTCATTTCAGGGTGAGGCCAGGCTGATTATCTGCAGCTCTTCGTGACCGTTCACGTGCGACCGCTCACGTACGACCGCTGAACGAACAACACGTGCGCACGTGTTTCTATTTCGAGTTCTCACCTGCCTCAATAATCGACAACTGACGCCAACCACGACGTTACCTCTACGTTGCATCCAGCTCTGGGTTTTTGTGCCAAGCGTGTCAAAGCTTGAGCTATTATTAGCAAACTGTGCGAGACTTCCTGTCTAGTTTTTTGTCAGAGGTCATGGCTCGGAAGCTATGGGGAGGCCCGATAACTGTACTCGCTGTACTGACTTTAGTTGTCATTTTTAAACGTGTGAAACTGCTTAATTCATTTTTATTCGTCCTGACCGACCATTACCAACGCGGTTGTTTCCAAACCAGCGGCGTCAACGCCCTCTGAAAAATAGTATTCACTGCACTGAAAATGGAAAGGTGGCACTTCTGACAGTAGTATATGTGCCTCCAGGTCACCCCCCGCCGTATTGATTCCCCAGGTTATCCGACCTACCCTTAAGAAGGTCCAAAAATCGGGAATTTCCCAAAAAAAATTGGGGGCTTCTTTTCTTTTTTTCTTCTTAGGGGGTCAAGATGGAGGGTGTAACCTCACCTAACCTAAGGCAGGGCGTTGTCCTCACCCTCTCTTCATGCCCCCAGGTCACCTGTGACATCCTGGAACGAAGGGCGGTCTGCTGTGCGCTTAAGGGGGTGTCCACGTGTGTCGACATTTGAAACAGAGGTTTGCGCCGTCGCTCGTGTACACAAAACTATAAATTTTATTGAATCGAAATGTTTTCCCCTTAATCACAAATGGTTTTAGCTTCTTTCCCCCCCGCCGTAATGCTGATTGGATGGGCCGTCTCCGAATAAAGCGATCTCTTCGGAGACGACCGCAAAAAATGGCTGGGGTTCCTGAAACCAAACGGCTCAATGGAAAAAAATCTCCGGCGGGTGGTTATGGCCAACTAAATTCTCGAGGACCTAAACCTCAAAAAAAAATTTTTTTGGTTTAAAAAAAATGGTTTTTTGGGGAAAAGTGTAAAATTGGCACCATGTTTCATTTTTTTTCGAAAAGTTAAAAAAGGCGTATATTTGTTTTTTGAGGTTCAGGGCGTAGGGCATAGGTACAGGAACGTCTCCAAAAAATTTCAGACTTCTATCTAAATTTTTCTGGCCTGGAGAACTCCAGCCATTTCGAAAATGGCGTTTCGAGATAAACGCATTTAAAGTTTCTTATCGGGAGGGATTTACCCTTATCACCTTATACTTTAAGCGAATGTCATGTTAAGGAAAATTCGAATTATGTGCACAGTCATCTTCTACCGCATTAGTGGGACCCTTGAGAACATTTTTGGGCCAAAAAAAGAAATTTGATTTTTCGCCAAAAATACACGTGGATACCCCCTTAATGAGTGTGCTTACGCGCCTGATGGGTAGGTGCCAGGGTGTATTCAACACCACTCGTTTTAATCAATAGGACCAGCAAAAACTTTAAACACGGTCATGCCTAGTTTAAGAATAAAGGTCCACACTGCACAGTGTGACGGAATCGAAAAAAAGTGGACAAAATTGTGGTTATTTAAGGAAAAAAAAACAAAAAAAAAACAGGCTCGCTAAGGACAAATGAGTTGCAGATGGTATAGTTTGATGGTCAATGTCAGGAATGGAATGGTGACGACTTCGGTTCCATTAAAGATTCCTTCCGTCAAGGTTTTGACCGCTGTTAACGTTTCAGAAGCAAATGTGGCAAATGTATTCAAGCGGCACATTAAGGCGTCCCCGGGCGCAACAGCACGGGCGGGTGGCACCACTAGCTTCATGCCCGGCTGTCATTGTTGCCAGGCCTGCAGCGCCACGGCCATTTCCCGTAGGAATGAGCAAGTAATGCGAGACGAATGGACGTAGTTTGTGGTGGTTTTCAGTTTCTGCTGTCATTCCGCCTTGTTTTTCCTACTACCAACGCGAGGAAAAGGTGCGGAACGAAGCGGACTTTGCGGGAAAAGTGTTTTAGGGGTAACGTCGTATTGTTTGCCTCCCCACAAATTCTTCTTTCCGTTTTTTTCTTTGCATTAATAGAAGGGAAAATATATGGGAATGACAACAGAAACTGAAAACCACCTCAAACTACGTCCATTCGTCTCGCATTACTCGCACATTCCTACAAGAGATGGCGCTGGCGGTGCTAGCCTCGCTACAATGCTGGCTGGGCATCAAGCTGGCGTTGCCACTTGCCCGTGCTGTAGCGCCCGGGGACGCCTAAATGTGCCGCTTGGATACATTTGCCACATTTGATTTTGAAACGTTAACAGCGGTCAGAACCTTGACGGAAGGAATCTTTAATGGAACCGAAATAGTAAAAATTCCCGTGTTAAACAAATCAATCCTGAGAACGCGTGTTCGATGACATTGAAGTGAGTCATTTAAGGGTGTGAGTCACTATTTACTCAAAATTACAAGAAAACCGTTGCACAGCTCCCAAAATAGTGATAATCTTTGGTTTCTGCGTAATTTTTCGCTTCTTTCGGTGTACTTTAGAGGCTCCAGATCGGCGGAGCCCCTAAAAGTATACAATTACCCATATTGGCAAATTTAGTTAAGTTTGATTGAGACTGCTTAAAAAAAACGAAGGGATCATGATAATCCACGTCACGTGTGGAAAGTGTATGGAAGAAACCATTGAGGCCCTTAGAAATATATTCCATTCACTTCTATATCCGTCCTCAATGATGAAACTTAGCAAAATTCGCTTGCGTTTAAGATAAGATTCTTCATACGGTAACGACCAGATAAGATCTTTTGTGCGGAATCGGTAAGATATCATTTTTAATAACAGGGAAAGTGCCGATACAAATCGGCAACTTTGGCCCGTCCCGTACATTTTAAACATTCGCAATGGCTGTCGTATTTTAGCCCATAGTGATGCGAATCTCTATCGGAAACTAAATAGATGTTACCTTCGTCATCAGCACCCTTAACGTATGAAACCATGTCTACCTCGAAAGATTAGGGTCGTGTGTGACGGAAACGGCACTCGACCGCCTGGGTCCAGTTCGGGGTCAAAAAGGAAAAATTTTGGTCGCATTTGACCCTACCGGGATTCGCAAGTGGGTCTGGGGTCAAAATGGATGCCATTTTCGTCATCAGCACCCTCAAAAACATACGAAACAATGTCAAGCTCGAGTTGAAAATTTGGTCGTATTTTACCCCACCGGGGTTCGAACCTGGGTCTGGGGTCAAAATGGATCTCATTTTCGTTATCGGCACCCCCGAAAACATATGAAACAATGTCAAACTCGAGTCGAAAATTTTGGTCGTATTTTACCCCACCGGGATACGAACCTGAGTCTGGGGCCAAAATGGATCTCATTTTCGTTGTCAGCACCCTCGAAAACATATGAAACAATGTCCACTCAAGTCGAAAATTTTGATCGTATTTTTACCCTACCGGGATTCGAACCTGGGCCCAAACTTTTCCGATCGGCTCGAAATTAACACCGTTGTCCTTATTTCGTCGCCCCGATTCCAAAAATACCCCTACATGCCCTTCTAGCGGCCTCCGTTGCAGAGATCCTCCTGTACACCATGTAAACCATGATGCACCAGCAGCAGCGCCCCTGGGGCTCGGATCGAAAAAGCCGTCACCGGGCGGTTCTTAGGTTCACCCAAGGAGGCTGCATACCAAATTTGGTGAAGATCGGACCACGGGAAGACCTCGGACGGACGGACGGACGGACGAACGCACAGCACGCATCATACTATATGCCCGTCCTCCGATATTTATTTTCATAAATAATACGGGACGGGCCAAAAAGGACCCTTTGATTTTAAAATCAGTTTTCTGTTGGTCACCCTCCTGCCCAAAAAAAAATTATCGTTTGACGCCTATTTCGGTTCAATGTGGTTCAGCATGTTTTAGAACGATGGTGCAAACGTGAGCCACGATCAACATTGCAAGTACGCAGGAGATACTACTATTGAAAGCAGAATTTCAGACATTTTCTCATTTTGAGTCCCACGGGTTGCCTTCCTCGCCCCTGTCAAGTGTGAACTTAACTACAAACCCGCGTGGGAGAATCTGCAATCTGAATTGTACCCAGGAACTGAAATCACACTATACTTTGCAGTGAATAAGGAGGGTAGTTGAAGTGTCACTCAATTGGTCTTAAAGTGTTCACAAATGCGCTATTTTGTTTGAAGTTTGAAGTATGCATTGACCACAGTCTAACTTCAGATAACCAGCTGCAGTTCGAGTGCAGTTAACTGCAATTAAAATGCAGTTTAAGTACACTTAACTGCACCTGAACTGCAAAAAAAGCAGTACTTATTTCGGACGTTTCCAGTTTTAACTGCAGTTTTTTGGACAGTTCCTGACAGTTTCTTTAAAAATGTTGTTTTGCGAAAAAAATTTTTTTTTTTGGATTTGAAGGCTTTGTTAATTGCCCTCCCTCAGTAGCTTCCTTTATTTTTCTTCGTCGTTGTAATTTGTCTTAGTCAGATGGATAGTCGAACCCGGACCTCCGGGCTGTCGGACCGCAACGCTGCCAATTGCGCTACGGAGACGTCTGAGAGTCTGGCTCCAGCGCGGGCGATGCCACTGGCCATGCCCGCGCGCGCAGGTCGACGAGGGATTACAGCAGCTCCTCGCTCGGCGCGGGCCACTCCTCCGGGAATTTCCCCGGCAATTGTCAAAACATAACGATTTGGAAGCAGTGCGGAGTTTCACTCGGCGAAATTTAGGTGATTTGAATCATTCCAAGGCAGCCACTTGAAAGGACATTCAGGGTGAAGTTGGAAGTACACTTTGACTTCTAGTGTGATGAACTTAAATTGTAGTTTTTGTCTACATTCCAAATTGAGCCTGGGACTGTATATGTCGTATACTTGTCTTTACTCTCCATGTTTAAGACAAGAGCAATTCAGAAGTATATTTGATATCGACACTTGCGTTTGAAAATAAAGCGAATTTTAGCTGAGGTTTCAACTACATTCCGGAATGCCCATCTAGACTGCAGTTGGATCTGGCAGCAAAAATGCAGTTAAAGGACAGTTTGTGTCGACTTCAAAGCAGATTACTGACTGCAGCGGACAATACAAAATTGATAACACTTCAAATACAATCTAAGGGAAGAAAAGAACTACAGAAAGAAACTGCAAATGAGCCACTGCAGTTTTAATTGCAGTTTAACTACTGATCCTTCCACGCGGGAACTCAATTTTGACTCTTTAAACATATAACTTTACTATGACAACCCAAATATCAGACTTACACACAGCAATACCGTCGAAAACGTCATGTGGGTCAAAATGACCCATTCGGCCCTTTACGGTAATCCGAAAACCTGGCCTTTCTAGTGTAAACATTGTTATTTGTTTCTTAAACAATATTATCAATTTCGTCTGGACGAATCTGGTTCGCTTTTCAATTTTATTTTTTTTATAAAAGTGCATAAAGGATAATGAATATTGATAAAATGTCTATTGAAGGATGAGTGTGTTGGTCATCGTTTGATTTCGGGGTAGGTAGAAAACTCAGTCGTCAAACTCTTCAAAAAAGGGGAGAGGAGTGCATTGTTCACAGTGATGCGCTGCTCTGGGGTCGATTCTGCGCACACATTCGGATTGCCGCATAGAACAATGGACCCAAAAGGAAAAAAAATCCGGAGCTCTTTAGTACAAAATTGCAATTTGGTCGAAAAAGGCAAAAGGAAAAAGCTGAAATCAATTTCATCGCTCTTTTCTGTGATGATCATTTCAAAAAGGTGTGATGAGCTGCTTATCGCCGAATTTTGCAATGATCATTGCGAAAAAACTATAATTAATGCAGATTTTGTGTTGCCATCATCGCATTTTTATGCAATAATTCCTATTTTCAATGGTGAAATGTGCTATGATCACTGCAAAGTTTTGTGATACAAAAGGCATCGCATCTTGTGAGCGATGATTCGTGGGAATCACATTTTGGATACCATCGCACGTTTTTGTGTTGAAAGTATCGCATCGTGGATAACATGGATAACGTGGATCTTTGTGAGCATACTATTTTGTCGTAAGAGGTTGACCTTAACATTTTTCATTTCTTTTATTCATTTTTAAAAGAATCCGTCATGCACAGCTCAAAATTTCCATTAAATTACTATTTACAAGCTTTTCAAGCTGGAAAGTCCTCAAAACTTGTCTATTTTGTACATTTTAGATCAATTATAGTGAAATGCTGGCTTAAAAAGCTTGCCAGTTTTAATGTGACACAAATTTTGAGTTGTGCATGCCGGCATCTTTTAAAGATGAATCGAAAAAGTAAGAAATGTCAAGGTCAATCTTTTACGACAAAATAGTATGCGCAAGAAGACTGTAGAAGTTAAAGCCAAAGTAGGAAAAATGAGATCTTCGACTGTCACCGAATTTTAAACGCCCTTTTCTCCAAACACACTTTTTCAACATTCGAATGGACCTGTGCGCATTAAGTTGTCAGTGAAATTTTTTCCAGAAGGTAAGAACGGCAGAATGGTAAGTGACTGTTTATGTATATACCACCTATAAGTATAGTTTTGAATATTGTCTTTTACAAAAAAAGGAACAATCTTTGGTGTTTAAAAAATGCCAAATTTGAAAATCTGATATTCTGGTCTAAGTGCCGGAAACTGAAACCATAGAGAGTGAGGTTCCTGTTCAACTAGGATTCCTAGTATGGTATGGAGAGCCGTAAAACGATTTTGCCGACGAGTGTGGTCATGAGGTGGGGTCAGGGACCGATTGATTGACGCCGCCGTGACCCGGGCCCCGATATGAACGGCTTTTGATGAAAGTTTTGGGAAATGTCACTCCCGCCTCAGAAGACACTGTTTGCAAGAAAAACTAAGAAAAACAGCAATCCGTAAAAGCACGTTCAGTTTTCCGGAAAAATAAGGAAAATGTGCGGAGAAAGGCCCTTTGTAAAAATAAGGCGACATGCAGGAATAAAATAGAAAATTTCCGGTGTCTTCATTCTGAAAATAAGATAAACTTTTTCCGTTAATTTAGGGACTAAATTTTTGACAATGCAGGGGGGGGGGCGACGAGTCGTTCGGACGACGCGACGCCCTCGTCTGAGCCGCGCCTGGCGGCGGAGGGGGTACGGGACAGCGCGCTCCTCGTAGTTCGCACCGGCTACCTGACTTGAGTCTGTAACGCGCCGACGAAGAGAGCAGACATGACTGCGGTGACCGAAGTGATGGTGCTGGCCATGGTGGCCGGCATCGCAGTGCTGCTGGTGCGCTTTTTCAGCAACTACCTGCACTTCAGGAAGCTGGAGCTTGCCATCCCCGGACCACCCTCGCCATTTCTCCTTGGCAACGCGCTGGACTTCGCCGTCGTGACCCCGAACAATGTGATGAAGACCGTGCTTCGGATGATAGGCGGCCGGAAGGAGATGTGCCGTTTCTCCGTTTTCAACAACCTGATGGTGTCAGTCCAAGATCCCGAGCAGCTTGAAGAGGTCTTTCGTTGCAAGAAGTTCGACGACAAGTCCATCTTTTTCTACAATCTTCTCCACGTCGTCGCCAAGAAGGGCCTCGTCCAGATGAACGGCCCCGAGTGGAAGGCACACCGAAGATGGCTGGAGCCCGGCTTCAACCAAAATCTTCTGAACACCTTCGGTGACGTCTTCAGCGGGGAGGCGAAGGCCTACGTGGACCGCGTCGAGGTCGACAAGGAAGTGGACGTGGTGGAAGACCTGAGGAAAGCCTCCGTTCGTAACTTCATCCGCACCTCCACGTCCAAGGATAGCTCGGAGTACGACGACGTAGCAATGGAGGGCTGTGAGTTTTTGGAACTGTTCCTGCGCACCGTGAACAACCGGTCCTTTAACCCCGCCCTGTGGTCGGATAGAGTGTTCGCAGTGACTCCATTAGGCAAGAAAGTACAGGAGACCAAGAAAACCATTGACAATCTTTGCAACGGTTTCATCGTGAAGAAACGGGCGGAACTCAAAAGCCACAACAACGAATTGGACTATGAGCGAGCGCGGAAGACGCTCTTGGACATCATGCTGGAGGTCCCCGACCCCAGTACAGGGATGCCTGAGCAAGTGGAAGATGATGTGATTTCCGATGAGATCAAAACCCTCTTTGCCGCCAACGTGGAGACTACGGTTGCAACGCTGAGCTGGGTGCTCAAGGCGTTGTCGTTGCTGCCCGAGGTGCAGGAACAAGCGCAAGCCGAATTGTTCTCTGTGTTCGGGGCCAGCGACAGAGCCGTCTCCATCCAGGACCTGCCAAAGTAAGAACAAACAAGTTAGGGTCAAAAATTTGGATGGCAAGAGGTACTTGTGTTTGGTTTGAAAACAATGCGTGCACTCTCAGCTTTGTACTCAGAATTGCTTTAATAACGTATTGACATTTTGTGGACATGATGCAGCGCATTTGGGGGGTATCCACGTGTATTTTTGGCAAAAAATCGATTTTTTTTCTAAAAATGTTCTTAAGGGTCCCCCTAATAAAGTAGAAGATGACTGAGCACATAATTCGAATTTTCCTGAACATGGCATGCCCTTAAAGTATAAAGTGATAAGGGTAAATCCCTCCCGATAAGAAACTGTAAATGCGTTTATCTCGAAACGCTATTTTTCAAATGGCTGGAGTCCTACAGGCCACAAAAATTGAGATAGAAGTCTGAAACCACATTTTAAAATATCCGACAAAAAAAAATTACATAGTGCCAATCTAACACTTTTTCAAAAAAGGCCAACTTTCTCTTCCATTTTTGACCCTAGGGAATCTTGTTGGTCATAACTACCCACCAGCGATTTTTTTTCTAATGAGCGGTTTGGTGTCAGGAACTCCAGCCATTTTCGGCGGTCGTCTCCCAAAAACCCACACCATTCGGAGACGGCCCATCAAACCAACATTTCGGTGGGGGCGAAAGAAACTTCAATTATCCGAGATTCAGGGAAAAAATAATTAGATTCAATAAAATAATTTATTTTGTATCTCTGAGCTATGGCGCTAACCTCTGTTTTCAATGTCGACACACGTGGATACTCCCTTAAGGGGGCTTGCAACGCTGGACTGCTTCAAAATCATTATCTTACAGCTTTTGTTTTGCAGTTATTTTTCTCCCTAACTATTAATTGTTTATGTTTGATATTTTCCGGAGGAATAGGGCTTAAATAAAGCTTTCTTTTGATAAAAGCTAAGTATGCCATATCATTTTCGTTGCTGAGATAAGGACTGCATCATGATAGACCCAGAACCAAACGAAACAATTCCAGGCCGTTGCGCTGACAGTTTGGATTTATGAATTAAACTCAAAAACTCTAGCAGCTAGAACCAAGGATACAACTTTTCCTTGGTGTGCAAAGTGTACTGGAGTTTTGTTCCCAAATTGACCAAATCAACATTCCGCTTCCCTTAGTTTTGTGTTTTTTGAGGCCTGAAAAAACAAAACTCAGGGAAGCGGAATTCTGACTAGGTCCACATAGGAATAAAACTCCGGTAAACTTAGCACCAAGGAAAAGTTGTTTCCTTGGTTCTCGCTGCTATTGTTTTTGAGTTACAGTCATAAATGCAAACACAAATGCGTAACGGCCTGGTTTTGTTTCGGTTTGGGTACTATCCCTGGTTCTGAGTCTATCATAGTCTGCTCTGTAAAGGCTTGTTTCAAAAAATTTGACTTGGAGCAGCCAAGTCTACAGTTGACTGGAATATGGAGCACGCAGTGAAACACGCGTCTAGGTTTCATTGCAGTCGTTAAGCCCTAATTGGCTGAGCGATTAGCGAAGCCAGTTACTCCACTGGGGCTGGAAAGTTTTGTCTGTCCGTGCGTGCGTGCGTGCGTGTGTGTGTCTGTGTGTCAGCACTACTCCTCCTGAACGGCTTGGCTGATCTGTCTGAGATTTTGCAGGGTTATTAGGTATGACCTTGGCTCGCCACACGCAAAAATTCAGCTTTCTATCTCATTCCATTCAGTCGTATTAACGAATAAACACTAAAAAAACGGCAGAAAAAGTGCAACTTTTTAGTGAGTTTATAGTTTAGAGACATTTCAACATGGTTTCTTATGTTTTTGAAGTTCCTGATGACGAAAATGAAATCAATTTCGACCCCTGACCAAACTTTTAACCGCGAATTGGCTACCTCGGCCCGAATTTACTTACATAATCAACTTCGACCCTTCATCTTGAAAAAAGGGGGTCGACCGACTAAAAATTTTTATTGCAGATTTCGATAGGTCTCGGCAAGACCTTTTCAAAGAGGGGTCGGAAGGGGGGTCTAGGAGCCCGACTTCATTAGTTGGCCGAATCAGGATCTTGAAAAACGGGGATCGACCGACTCAAAAATTTTATTGCAAATTTCACGTGGTGCATTTCTCAATGCCTCAAAAATCCTTGAGACAGCTTGCCGAAGGCAAGCGGGGAAGCGCCGCAGGCCAAGGTAGGTGTAACGCCAGGCGTGGATTGTCGGAACTGGCGCAGCATCGCGAAGCCTGTTACGACAAGACACGGTCTGGCGTAAACCTACCTTGTAAGTACCATGAACACTCTTAAAACCCTAGAAACCGACGTGTTTGTAAGCGTGCGAAGAATGTGACTTGTTCGTTATGCAAAGAACGCGTCCGTTTTGCAAACTACTAGTTCGCAATTTGCAAACAACCTGTTTGTATTACAAACCCTTGCAAACACATTGTTCGCAAAATTGCGAACTACCAGTTCGTAATACAATCAATCCAAATTCTTTGCAAGCTGCGAACTAAATTGTTTGTAATGCAAACGCACTCTTCGCAAGGCTATTACAGTGCACCGCTACATCTTGGGCACACAGTAAATTTAAATGGCAGACTCTGTAACGATTCCCTACCGAAAATGCCAGGGAATAAGCCTGAATTAGATGGTCTTGTCACAGAGACGACATAAGCGTCTTGTCACCGCCCGACGTGGTTCCGCCACCCACCGCCAGAGCGCGCTTTGCGCTGCCACACGCCCGCAGGGCCAGCGCCTCTCCCCTCGCCGTTTTGCATGTAAAAATGTCTCTGAATGTAAAGTTATTAAAAAGATGCACCTTTTCTGCCGATTGTTTAGTGTTTTCTCGTCGGTACGACTGGATGGTTTCAGATAGAAAGCAGAATTTTGACGTGTGGCGAGCCAAGGACATAACTAACAACCCTGCAAAATCTCAGTCCGATCGGCCCAGCCGTTTAGGAGTAGTAGTGCTGACACATAGACAAAACTTTCCAACCGCAGTGGAGTAACTGGCTTCGCTAATCGCTCAGCCACACTGTGCGAAAAAAACACAGTAAATCCTGTTCTGATTAATGCAGCTTTTACTGTAGTTTAAACCACAGGATTTACTGTACTACGTACGGGATTTACCATGCTTTTAGAAGCAAGTACGGAATATTCTGAACGTGGTACGGAAAACCCTGTAACAATGCACAGTAAATCCTGTATTCCAAACTACAGCAAAACCCGGCAAAAATATTAACCGGGATTTCCCGTGCTATTTTATCACAGTCCAATGACCTTGCAGCCCAACTTGAACGTTTATGCACGTTGTTTCCAGGCTGGAATACATCAGTCGCGTGATCAAGGAGGTCCTGCGCATGTTTCCGGCAATCCCCTTCTTCGGCCGTCAGTGCTACGAGGAGACGAAGCTGTGCGGCCACACCATCCCAGCCGGCACCACCATCTTTGTCAACGCCTTCGCCGCGCACTACGACCCCAAGCACTGGGACAGGCCCGAGGTGTTCGACCCGGACCGCTTCCTGCCGGAGCGCTCCAAGGGTCGCCACCCCTACGCCTACTTAGCCTTCAGCTTGGGCCCCAGGAGGTGCGTCGGCTACAATTACGCCATGATGAACATGACGATCTTCGTCGCCACTGTGCTGCGGGCCTTTAAGGTGCTGCCCGTCGGCGAACACAAGGACCTCAAGAGCCTTGCCGACAACATGTCCTTCGCCCTTACGTCCTATCTCTTGGGCGGAATGCGGGTAAGGTTCCAGCGTAGGGTTGCCGAGTCTACGTGAAAGTGACAAAATTCAGGTCGGCAAATATATTGCGACTCATCCTTCCATGAAAAAAATATTCTCTCTTTATTTTGAAAGAAAAACAAGAGCGTTGTGGCGTTGTTGCAAACATATATTTCTCACACTCTAATTCTGCTTGCCTGTATATATGTTTTTTTTTCTGTATATTTGTCTTCGCTCGCCAAACTAATGTTTCATATTGTACATAATCACTCACGCACCATTTATCATACCCACCGCCCCCGCGTGATTGCCTGCACTTGTCTACATTGCATGTCCAGCTCCAGCCATATTGTGAAAAGAAATAAATGCTTACTTCAGTTTCTGACGTAGCCCGGTGTAGAAGTCTTTACGCTCCCTCAGAACTTATTCTCTTAGATCCTAAATATCGCAGTACTCATGTGACAGGTGTTAATAGAAAGTGAGTTTCAGTATAATCCCGACTTTATCTTATGTAGGAGGACCTGAAGTCTGCACTGAAAAAAATACTGTACAAATCACAGAGAAGTTAAAGACAAATTTTTACGGAGACACTTCAGGCAGGCCCGTAACCAGATTCTTTCTGTGATCTGGAGATAACGGAGAGTCTGCGAACACTCAAGTCCGTAGCCAGAAATTTTCTGATATCTAGACTCACACTGCACGCTGTTAGAAATTGTTGTAAAATTACACTGTTAGGAAACTCCGTAAAAATATGGAAATTTAAGGGAGACTGTCCGTTGCTTTTGTACGGAAATTTCTGTTAGTTGACTTATGGATTTTCTCCGTATAAATACGGAACTTACCTCTAACATAGACTTGGAGCCCTGAAACATCAAAAAGAACAGAACGCTCAGGTGCGCCGTTAACATATGTTTACAATTCTGCACCACACAGGATAAGGTTCCTGTTCAGCTACGATTTCTAATATGTTATGGAGAGCCGTAGAACGATATCGCCGGCATGTGGTCATAAGGTGGGGTCAGGGACCGATGGACTGCCACCGGATGCAGTTTCGATATGAACGGCTCGTGATAAAATCAGCAATCCGTGAAAACGCGCTCTACTTTCCGTAATAATATGGATAATCTACAGAGAAACACCCTGCTTAAAAATATGGAGAATTAATGGAGAAACACATTCCGTAAATTCCGTAAAATCCACATTCCCAAAATTAAAGTAACTTTCTCCGTAAATTTATGGATTAAATTTTTAACGATGTACGAAGTTTTTTGCCACAAACCATTTCGTGAAATCTACAACATGAAATGTTGTCCATAATCCAAGAAACATTTCTTTTAAAAACAGAAAGTAGTCTCTGGAATCACGACACAAATTTTGTTTTTGTATTAACAGATGTTGTAAACAGCGTTTGCAAAGTATTTTTTAAGTTCATGGTGGGGCATTCCATTCCAGTTCGCCCGCTTTCGTAGGTCACACTGCAAATTCAAGTCTAGGACATGTCAACACTTGTCGGCGTCGTCGACCAGTTATTTTCCGAACATTATCTTTAATCATTCTATTCAAAAGAGAAAATATTCAAAAAATAGGGGGGCACTCCCGACAGGGGGCACTCCAGACGTTCCCTAAGCAACAAAGGTACCTCATTCAATTTTTTAAAATCTGATCCCTTAAAGTTGCATGTGATGTTCAACTAATAAAATTTCAATTTTTTTTTACTATGCTTTTAACATATTTGTGTTGAAAAATATCATTTTTCCCATAGATACAGTTAGCAGTTTTTCATCACAATGCTATGCTTCTTCTACGCATTTAGCGACTTTAATTTTAATCAATTGTTTCCCTTTGTAGTTGTGCGCATTTAGGAGCTGAAACAAACGTAATGCTTCCAAGAAGGTTGAATGGAAACAATGTGAAGGACTCAAACTCCTTTGTTATCTGATGTTTTGTATATTAATGTATTGACCTTCATCACTCTTTTATTTTTTGAATCTTATCCAATGTGATGTAATGGACAAAATGCAACCTCAGGAGTTGGGAGAAAAGCAAAGATTCTGATGTAATGAAAATGGTACATGTGACATCATAACAGTGAATGTACTTCATTAAAAGTTTTATTATGTACAATCAGAAAGTACTTACAAATTGAAATTGATTTGGTTTATTGACCTTTCTATCCACCCCAACACTCAAATACTCAAAAACTATTCACTCGCAGAAAATAGAGATTGAAGGATTCAAAATTGGAAGAAAAACAAATTAAGAGACCAAAAAACTTTCAAAGAGACATTGAACTGAGCTGAAGACAACTTTATACTTAAAACAAAGTGTTTGAAAGCAAGAACAAGCCGCCTTGTTGAAGCAGGTTGTCCCAAGGTTGAAAACAAAAGCCGTGTCTCCAAATTTGGAGAACAGTGGCTGTTCTCAAACAAAGTCAGTGCCTGCAACAGATGAGGGTAAAGGTAAATTAAACGCGCAAGGTAGAATGCACCAGAACACTTAGCTTATTAATTTACATTCTGCATAGATGTGCAAAGAAAAAAACTAGAGTGTGATCATATCCCCCAACAATCGAGTGAGTTGATCTAGAGATTGACAAGAAATATTTTATGGGACAAGAACATTCCTATGAATAACAGTCATCATTCACTCGCAGGATCAAAATATTTTAAAGGCATCAACCAATCTTCAAAGTTCATGGTCCAAAAGTTCGGACTACTGCTATTTCTGGTGCTAATACTTTTGCACATAATATCACAACAATAGTAATGATGTCAAAAGAAAAGAAGACTGTATAATTAAAAATAAAAAGGTGCTCTCATTCAACTACGATGAAGAGAGGCACAGGTTGAAGCTTGAACACACAGCCAACCCCAGACAACTGACGGGGAGGGGGCAGTCGCTTCGGGATTCTGACGTCACAGGCGCGGCTTCTCATACTGCCAACCACGCAACATAAAAATTCAGCTAGCCTCGCCTGCCGTCGTGGTCCTCAGGGATGTGGTGTCGTTATGGTGGCATCAGTGCCATAACAAAGTGGGCGAAGGAATGGAGGGAAATTTTAAAATAATAATGAAAAAGAAGCAGAGTTTGTCCATTTTAATGAACAAAGACAAAAAAAAAGATACAAACAAAAAATTATTGAGAAAAAAAATTAATTAATCTCGTAACCAGTTCTTCCTTCTTGCCTCCTACTTTTAAATTGAATCTCTTTAAAAAGATCTTTAGTTGAGACACTGTGAGCGTGGAAAGCTGCAAGATAGAGGGTAAAAAAAATCAGTACAGCGTTTTAATGAAAACAGAATGGGATACTACAAATTTACACTTACTTTTTGAGATTCAATCAACCCTTTGATTTCATTATAATCGTTGCTTGTGGAGGTGGAGGGAGTGGGACTTGAGGGAGGCGGCAGCCAATTGCCCCTCACCTTAAGACGCGCCTCCTGCCTTGGAGTTAATGGCTAAAACAAAGAGGTTTAGGATAGCAGATAGAAAATTTTGATTCAAGAATGAAATTGGTGCTGAGTGCATACCTCAGATGGCACCACAACAGGGGTCTTGGGTGTTGCAGCAGGAGTGGAAACGGTACGAGTCCTTGGAGTCCTTGGAGTCCTTGGAGTGATTGGAGTTGTAGGGATGGCAGGTCCTAGAAAACAAGCAGAAATTTTAAAAAGTATCACAAATAGAAGAAAATTGTATTGAAATAAAGGAAAGGCTAACTACATCTATGAGTTGCAAAATGTAATGACTACATGAAAGTTATAAAATGGATGAAGATGATTTGACTTATCTAATGAATGATTATCTTGATCACTTGTTAGTCCTGCGTGTTTCCAACCATGCAAAATTCTGCTTATTTCCTGAAACATAGATAATATTGTCACAAATTATAATATTATTATTTAAATCAATCACTCACTGTAAAAAATATGTACAGTGTTTACTGTTAATCTATTAACAGTGTTCCCCGTACTTGGAGAAACAGGGTTTACCGTAGTTACAAATACAGTATTTCCCGTACTTGGAGAAACAGAGTTTACCGTAGTTACAAGTACAGTGTTCCCCGTACTTGGAGAAACAGAGTTTGCCGTAGTTACAAGTACAGTGTTCCCCGTACTTAAAAAAACAGAATTTACCGTAGTTGGGGAAACAGATATTACCGTAGTTAGAAATATTGTGTTTAGGGTTTGGGGAACCAATAATTACTATAAATAAGGGACTAGGGCCTATGCAGCATGGATGTGGAAAGTTGAGCCATAAATTATTAACCGACCACTGCAATCTTGCAAAGCATGCTGTGCAAGCTAATACGAACACATTATGTAAGAGAAAAATGTGTAAGAAAATTTAGATAGCCCGATTGCTACCACCACTTAGTCAAGTATTTATAAGATGACACAGGCACCTTGTGGTCGTTTGAATGGTGTCCCTCAAAGTATTGATAAGGTCACACTCCAGCAGAAATAAAATAAAAACAATTAAAGAGCTTTATGTTTGTCTTGGATTGTTTTGCATGGGTGCACTCAATGAACCCTGAATACCTGCTCGTGCAGCTTCCAAAATCCATGGCAGTCATCTTCTGCTCAAGATGGCTATTTTGTAGGTTGCTGAGGGTCGCCGTTCTATCCAAATTGTCCGTGTCGGTTGTATTAAACGACGGGAAAGTCCCATAACACTGGAGCAAACGAAGACGGCGGCCCAGGCTATGGCTGGCCAGCTGCTTGTCAGAGTTCTTGCACTGTGTGACAGCGCTGCCCACGAGTCTCACGCGCTGGTCTCGGCACAAGGGACACTGTTTCCGATTTCAGAAATAGTTGAGGTTGTCAAGAAAGAGGTAAAAAGTTATCCTTCAAACGATCTTGTGATGATGAAATCGAGTTGAACACTGGACTGGGAATATCGCGCCGAATTTCGCTATCGGCACAATCGTCTCGAGTGTGAATAAGGATGTTGTTTTCGACACAGGTGGTTGCGGGCGGGGTGGTAGGGTAGGGTGAGGGAGGGAGAGGAGGCAGCAGCCGACAAGCCGCCATGGAAATGTGAGTTTTCGCCGATTTTATGTACTTGATACTTTCGCTTTTCTAATTTTCAATGGCCCGCTTGACGCCCGTTTCCTTCGCATGCACACTCACTCGCTGTGTCGCGCTTCTTTTTGTATTTTCTCGCCGCATAGAATCAGTTCTTGACCAGGTTAACCTTGGTCTTAGCCGAGGGTGCACCCAAGTTGCTGTTCGCTTTGCATAATGCCCCAACGTTGTGTAATCCTTTGCATTTTTTTGTGTTCAAGGATCTATGAAGCCCCTAGCCGGTGACCGTCTACGTGGTAGCTGTCTGGCACTAACCACTAACCATGATGACTGGGAAGGATGAATGCAACTGGAGGCTGAGGATCTTGGTCGGAGAGCCATTCCATTTGAAAGTTCATCCATGGTAAAACAACTCTTTGGAACCAAAATAATGTAGACTGCGTTTTGTGGAACAAAAATGCTCACATTTTTGTGATGCTCAATATTTACTTATTCACTTATGAAATATGAATGGCAAATATCCAGCCCTGGAGTAACATGCAGAAACCTACTCGATGATGGTTCCTGTTCGGATTGTGTTATGACTGCTTTTATTTTGTCTGCTATTAGGATGAATCTGTTGTGTGGTTTTGCTGTGTCCCCACTCATCTCCCTCATCAGATGGGTTTTCTCAGAGATCAACCAATAGACAACAAGACCGGCCCATGTCTCGTCTTTTCCCCAGTCAGCGCAGTTATGGATCTTACAACGCAGAGGTAATGTCTTCTTAAGTGTGGAGCTGTGTGGAAATTTAACAACAGTAATAGTTTAAAGGTAGATGAGTAGGGTTATTGGGAGCCATGCTAGTTAGCATCTGCAATCCATGTCTTTTTAGCTCAAATTAGGTGTCAGGTCTCAAACTAACTAACTATCATCTATCAGATCTCCTCATTGGCCACAAACTTCTCCCACAGAAAGTTGTAACTTTGTACTTTAAGAGAAAAAAAGTGTTGTTTTTTTTTTTTATTTTGTTTTATAATGTTTTACTTGTCAAAGTTATCAGATTAAAGTCCTACGGTGTTTTAGTATATTTACTTGTTTTTCATCTTGACTGTTTCTAGGATGACTGCTGTGGTGTGCTGTGGAATCTGTGGTGTGGGTTCCCTCTTGCCTATTCATCAATCAATCTTCAGGTGGTCCTCCGTGTTTCATCAACCTGCTGCTCCATCACGTGCCTTCCTCCTGGCTGACAGCAACATTGGCTTCAAAAGTGACATTTACTTTCAGTGGCTCAAAGAATGAAGTTTGTCCGTTGTTATGCTGTGTTTTTCATGCCCATTTTCAAGTGACTTTTATATCATCGTAGAATACTCTCCAATCCTTTGATATTTATGTGTTTACCCGCTGCATGTCAGAATGAAAGGCAACTCACAAATACCAGTGTAGCTTTTATTTTTTCCCTCTTGTTATTGCAAAACAAGTTCAGCGTGCTTTTATCTATTGCAGTAATTATAATTTACTTTGCTATTTAATAGATCTTCATCATATATTAGCATGCCCTTCCACTTCCCATCAACTTCTTTGTTTTGTTTAATAGAGTTTTGAAAAGCTGTGAAAATCAATGATTAAGGGAGAGACAGAGGGCAGAAGCAAACAGTTTAAGATTCTGTGGCAAAAATTTTTTTATTCAAACCACTGAAATTTTTATAAATAATTTCAGGTTGTTCTGAAATATGAAGGATATCAATTACATAAAAGATAAGGAATGCTTGAGGCTGAAACATAAGCGATCTAGAACTGGGTATGCTGGCAATGGATAATAATCGGGGAGTTCTGTAACATTTACAAGTCTTACATCTTTGAACTTACCAATTACATAAAGTCCATTTGGAGATTTCTCAGCTTTGAAAGTTCTCAGAACAAATTTTATTTGGTCATTTGGGTAAATAAGAATGTGAGCAATTTGACCAACCAACAAATCAATGACATCTATCTTCTCCAGCATCATCCAGAAAGTATTTTTATATGATGTTCCCTTAATCTTAATTTCATGAACAGTCTTAATTTGGGATATGTCAAAAGGTAAGCATTTTTCAATTTCAGGTGGCATTTGGTTGAGACTTAGTTTTTCAGGTTCAGAGCTACACACAACATCTGGGGGTAGCAAACCATTTAAATGATCTAACACAAATTTAAACTGATATTTCTGAGCAAGGGTGTACACAATATTACGGAAACTTCTGCTCATTTTGGCAACAGTCTTGAAAAATACATGTTTACTTTCAAATCTCATAGTCCAAAGTCTGATGGGACAGCCGAAGATTAAGAAGAATGAAGGATAATGAGAGAGGAAGTGGCATTTTGGGGTCAAACACTGAGGCAGTAGCCGTTTAACTTCAAGCAGAAACTTATCAATCAACGTCTTCATATAAGCCACTTGCTTGATTGATATTTTTGGAGTACAAATGAACTCGCATAAACCTTTAAGTAGGAGATACAATAACCAGTACTCATCTTCCGGATCTTTGATGAGATCTCCTATGATCAGAGGAAGCAGACGCAACAGGGTCCATGTTTCAACTGCATGCCCTTTTATGCTGTCAAAAGATCTTACTGCAGTAGGAGCATCTTCGGCATCTTTACCTTTGTACCTGAACTGTACAATGCGTCGATTTAATGTTGCCTTCGAAAACCATTGCTTGGTATTTACAAAATGCTCCAATATTTTGGCAAGAACCAGGTCTACAACGCCCTGAAAAAGGTCATGCGCAACACATGGGGGGAGACCAGCATCACTGACATGAAAGCCAGGGATCTTATTCAAGGCTGACGGAAATGGTTTAACACCCTTGTGGTTCACAGCATGAAGTTTCTGGAGAAAGTTTTTAGAGACCATGGTATCTGACACTTTCTTCTTAATCTCTTCTCCTGCAGCTGTTTTTTCAGCTTCCAATTGTTTCTTCCTCTGCTGAAGTTGAATGGCTTTCTTCTTCATTTCTTCCCACAGTTGTTTAGCACGGAGAACACTCTCATCATATTGTTGAGGTGTACGCAAGGGCTTGACCTTTACAGGATCGGCCTTAAACTCAGTCATTGAAATTGGGCAGTGCCTGCAACAATACTCAGCACTGAAACTTTGTGAAAATCCACCTACTTGATGAGCTCCAAGGTTGTCCCCACAGCAAAACAAAAAACACACTGGATATTTTTCTCCATTAATAAGAACACCATTTGAATTGAGGTCCTCAAGATCCTTAAACAGTTTACAAAATGCTTCTTCCAACTTGTCTATGCCATTTAAATGCTCATCCTCAGTTTGCTTGAGATTTTCTTCTTGTATGAGAAAAGCAAGAAATATGTTTTCAATTTGAGAGCAGTATTCTGGTGGGAGATTTCCAATAAAAAAATACATTCCTTGAGTTTTGTACAATGATTTAGCTGGTCCAAATGGGTTGTATTCAAAGGCATCCATAAAGAAAACCAGCTGAATACATTTATGATTATTATTTTCAGCTAGGTGTTTTTTAAAGGCAGTGCCATCTCTAAAATCTTCAATAATCCCTTCAACCCTTGACCTTGTGAATGAATTCAGAACTGCAGCCTTGACTTGAGGTTGAGCTAAAGTAGTTTCTATAGAATCCCTTAATGGCACGTACTGAGCAACTCTATGTTTTCCCCCCACATGAGGAAGCTGAATTTCTATAGATTCGACATAAGCAAACTTCTTCCTAAGCGCCTGCCTTCTCAAGTAGATGGAAGTCAATGCTTCGGGATCTTTATTCTTGTGGTGGATATTAAAAATTGGGTCTGAAGAAAATGTCTTCTGCAAAATATCGGCTATTAAAGTCTGATTGAAGCGAGCCTTTAACAATTCAGACTTCAGAACTCTTTCCAGGCAATGGTGTGACATTTCTGTCAAATAGGCAATCTTCTCACAAACAAACTGCACTGTGAGGGAGGGAAGTAGTTTTAAACCTTCCAACTCTAAATAGAATTTCCCTACTTCATCCTTGCACTTGTTTGGGGGGAAATCATCTGATAAAGCTGAACAGGGTTCTTGTCTTGAAGAAGGGTCTAGTCTTGAAGAAAGAACTGGCGGTGCTAGCTCCACAGAGCGGTGAACCTGTGAGATATGCACACGAAAGTTGTTGATCTTGTGATGCTGCACTTTACATGACTCACTATAGGGACACTTGAATGAATGACCAAGGTTCAAATGTTCTTCGAGATGTTCTTTGAATCTTGTTCCTTGAGGAATTTTACAATCGATCACAGGGCAAGCAAATGGGGGAAGATCAGCTGGGGATGCTTTGTTGTGACTTCTGCTGCAGTGGACCTTGTATGAGTTCAATGATACTGAGCTATAAGAACATCCTTCATAAAAACAAGGTACAGGCATATGGACCTCTTTGTGATGGTTGAAAATGGCTTCACAACTTGGCAAATTCCTAACAGTGCACAGCTTGCAATCGTATTGTGGTCCTGGGTTTAACTCTAAACCTGCTATCATGAGCAGCATGAGACAGAGTCCTAGTGTTGGAAGAAAGCGTTTCATCTTGATCCTGCTGCCATGAGCTGGACCACTGCGTTGTTTTCTTGAGGATGTTGTAAAACTGTACAGACCAATTCTGGCCCGGTACACTTCAATGGATATCCCCATTCTGCAATAAAAGTCAGGAAATTAAGTTTGAGAAAATAAAAATGACACAAAGTGTTAGGAGCAGAACAAAAGCAATACCTTGAAACTGTAGATTTATTACAACATCAAAGGCAAAGCACGGGCCAAGTAGGGCCAAGAGATTTCCTTGATCCTGTTTGAGAGAAGACGTAGAATCATTTGGAATGCAAAAGCAAGGTAGACCAAGAAGCTTCAAACAAATTTACACACCCATCTGATCATCACCCCAGCGAATTCAGCTAGAGCTCATGTCAAAAAGGACGCTGCTGGGTTAGTTCAACGAGTGCACATAAAACCAAGTTTCGTAGTAAACTGGAAGCTGATTGGTTGGCGTCGCATGGGTACGGGCCCTGACGAGCAGCGCCAGACCGTCACTAAACCTACTTTGCCGCTCCTGTTATTTGCAAAGGAGGAATAAATATTCAAAGAAACCACGCGAAAAAACAATACCACTTCGAAGTATGTCGTTGTGGCTAAGACGTCGCTTTGTGACTCACTAAGACACCACTTTGACTTTAAGTGGTGATCGTCCCCTTCTATACCAACACAACAAACACAATGTAAGTAAATTTCCTTGCTCGTTTGAAGAAAATGAAAAACTGGTAAAGATTTGCATTGTGGTTTAGGACTATTTATTTGAAGTTTTATGATAGTTGTTGTCTGATACCACCAAGTAAGGTTAAATGACAAATACATAATTAACAAATAATTAGTTGGTAACCCTTATGGTTCCGATTTTCAAATCACTTATGGCGTTGTAGCGCGCGTTGAGAAGTCTTTTCAAGACGTTTGAAATAACTTCATTTGTACAAACAGCAAGGAAGGTACCCATCTGCTCACCTCTTGCAAGGATACTTCCTTAACTCACATGCGGTAATCAGTAATGTGAATCTGGAGTATGACATCAAGACAGAGGCAAACAAGATCCAGGCGGGCAGCTGCCCAAGCACCTGCTAACCCACCTCCAGGTAATTATAAATGTCAATAAAGAAAATGAGCTTAGTTCTTTTCTCTCGAATCAAAAGGAAACAGTGCTGATCTCTTGTTTAACATCAAAATGTGTTATCTGTGTTGACAGAAAATTTGAGGCGTGGGGAATTTGTATATGCAGTGCCATGGGATTCAGTACCCACATCTTTGCTGCAGGACCTAGAAGCATATGAAGCCAATCTAGGGCCAGCCCACCCTGATCTGCAGCAACGCCTTAAAAAATGGATAGCAAGAGATTTATTTAATGCTTATGAAGACTTCAAAAAAACATTTGTTGTTCGGAAAAAGGCACCTGGAATGGGAATTTACCGATCAGTAACAACTGAAGTTATTAACAAGTTCAAGCACAGCTTCAAGGTAATTGTTCAAGGTCAACAACTGGATGACGGCTTTGAGACATTCTTGGAATGTTTTTCGACTACTATGGAAAATAAGAGTAGAGGAGTGGCTTCAGTAGCAAGAGTCGTGCCTCAAGCCAGGTTGGCACGGGGGCACGTTGCAGTAAATCAAGAAATGTACAGTCCTCCTGTTGAGGAACAAGCAGAACAAGCAGATTTTAAAACAAGGCTTCTAGAAATCCATAGGACAGTGCGCGCTAGTAACTGGCCAACACTTGAGATAGATGAAAAGATGCATAAATCTTATGCTCTCCAAAGGCAAGACATTCTCAATTACGCTATTGTCGATCAAAGTAATTTTGTGGATGAGGAATCAGTAGATGATCCTGAAGGTTAGTTAATTAGCAAAACATCTTGTTGGTAACTTTACATCAATTTCATTGTGTTATTTATTTTCTTTACCTTTTGACTTTTCCTTAGATGTTAGACAAATTGCTGTCATTCGGAGGCACTGGCCTTTTCTATTTGAGCTCAAATGGCAGGCTCGCCATTTCCAGCAGTTAATTGGAGCTACCATTGATACAGCTATCCAAGATTTTATAACCAATTACTCTGAAATTCTTGTTGACTTTTTGACTTCCTGTGGCTCAGACAGCTCCATGAAGAACGTGGTCCTCAGAAGGCAATGGCAGCGGTGTGGCTCGAACATGGACTCATTTTTCCTCATGGTTGTGAAAATGATTGCAAACCATTTTCTAGAACATGAGGGGACTTTGTACATCTCAGCTGAGGTAGTAATATGCACCACATTTAACATGTTTCATAATACTTGGTCTGTTTTCAATCTTAAGTGTACCTTTCTTATCACAGAAAACAACTCTGCCTTCTGAAGTTCAATTTTTACCCGGACTCTCAGGCGACCCCACAATAGTGGCTTTAGGTGAGTTTGTTTCCCCTGAGCAAGAGCAGAGTCAGGGGGATAGCTCATAAATTTACAGATAGATAGATAATTTCAATTTTTCAAGCTATTATTTGCATTTTGTTTGCAGATAGAAACACCTTTTCTGCAAATAAATTCTTTGCCTGCATTGACCAGCAGGTTGTGGCCGAGGCAAACACCAGCAAGGATGCTATTGCTGGGCTCATAATGGGAGCTTTCATATTTGATAGTCACTACCCACATTCCCTGAAGCACACTTATGAGTACTTAGAAAGGTATTGTTTGTAGTTAAAATTAAACCCAAAAGAACAATATGAGTTGGATACAGCACACTGGACAATAGTGTAGGATTATTATTTACAGTTTTTTTTAACTTTACAGAGTGGTCTGTCTATTGGGAGTAAATACGATGGTTGCAAATCGAGTTCATGTGACTACTCGATTAGTATTAGGCTTGGTTAACGATCTAAGGAAATTTCAGGAAAAATATGAAGAACAATTAGCTCAAATCAATTCGTGAGAAAAAAAAAGATACCTGACTTTAATGAATTTTTATTATTATTATTGAAATTGTCATCATACTATTCATTCAGTATGCATAAATATGTTAAAGAATTTTAGGATCTGTTGCTGGACAGCAGTTATTTTAAGTTCCACCAATAATTTACATTATTATCTAAGATATAACTAGAGCAATAATCCATTTCAATTAAAAAGAATTAACTTTTCTTTTCCAAAAGGAATAACCTGAAATTATTTATAAAAATTTCAGTGGTTTGAATAAAAAAATTTTTGCCACAGAATCTTAAACTGTTTGCTTCTGCCCTCTGTCTCTCCCTTAATCATTGATTTTCACAGCTTTTCAAAACTCTATTAAACAAAACAAAGAAGTTGATGGGAAGTGGAAGGGCATGCTAATATATGATGAAGATCTATTAAATAGCAAAGTAAATTATAATTACTGCAATAGATAAAAGCACGCTGAACTTGTTTTGCAATAACAAGAGGGAAAAAATAAAAGCTACACTGGTATTTGTGAGTTGCCTTTCATTCTGACATGCAGCGGGTAAACACATAAATATCAAAGGATTGGAGAGTATTCTACGATGATATAAAAGTCACTTGAAAATGGGCATGAAAAACACAGCATAACAACGGACAAACTTCATTCTTTGAGCCACTGAAAGTAAATGTCACTTTTGAAGCCAATGTTGCTGTCAGCCAGGAGGAAGGCACGTGATGGAGCAGCAGGTTGATGAAACACGGAGGACCACCTGAAGATTGATTGATGAATAGGCAAGAGGGAACCCACACCACAGATTCCACAGCACACCACAGCAGTCATCCTAGAAACAGTCAAGATGAAAAACAAGTAAATATACTAAAACACCGTAGGACTTTAATCTGATAACTTTGACAAGTAAAACATTATAAAACAAAATAAAAAAAAAAAACAACACTTTTTTTCTCTTAAAGTACAAAGTTACAACTTTCTGTGGGAGAAGTTTGTGGCCAATGAGGAGATCTGATAGATGATAGTTAGTTAGTTTGAGACCTGACACCTAATTTGAGCTAAAAAGACATGGATTGCAGATGCTAACTAGCATGGCTCCCAATAACCCTACTCATCTACCTTTAAACTATTACTGTTGTTAAATTTCCACACAGCTCCACACTTAAGAAGACATTACCTCTGCGTTGTAAGATCCATAACTGCGCTGACTGGGGAAAAGACGAGACATGGGCCGGTCTTGTTGTCTATTGGTTGATCTCTGAGAAAACCCATCTGATGAGGGAGATGAGTGGGGACACAGCAAAACCACACAACAGATTCATCCTAATAGCAGACAAAATAAAAGCAGTCATAACACAATCCGAACAGGAACCATCATCGAGTAGGTTTCTGCATGTTACTCCAGGGCTGGATATTTGCCATTCATATTTCATAAGTGAATAAGTAAATATTGAGCATCACAAAAATGTGAGCATTTTTGTTCCACAAAACGCAGTCTACATTATTTTGGTTCCAAAGAGTTGTTTTACCATGGATGAACTTTCAAATGGAATGGCTCTCCGACCAAGATCCTCAGCCTCCAGTTGCATTCATCCTTCCCAGTCATCATGGTTAGTGGTTAGTGCCAGACAGCTACCACGTAGACGGTCACCGGCTAGGGGCTTCATAGATCCTTGAACACAAAAAAATGCAAAGGATTACACAACGTTGGGGCATTATGCAAAGCGAACAGCAACTTGGGTGCACCCTCGGCTAAGACCAAGGTTAACCTGGTCAAGAACTGATTCTATGCGGCGAGAAAATACAAAAAGAAGCGCGACACAGCGAGTGAGTGTGCATGCGAAGGAAACGGGCGTCAAGCGGGCCATTGAAAATTAGAAAAGCGAAAGTATCAAGTACATAAAATCGGCGAAAACTCACATTTCCATGGCGGCTTGTCGGCTGCTGCCTCCTCTCCCTCCCTCACCCTACCCTACCACCCCGCCCCGCAACCACCTGTGTCGAAAACAACATCCTTATTCACACTCGAGACGATTGTGCCGATAGCGAAATTCGGCGCGATATTCCCAGTCCAGTGTTCAACTCGATTTCATCATCACAAGATCGTTTGAAGGATAACTTTTTACCTCTTTCTTGACAACCTCAACTATTTCTGAAATCGGAAACAGTGTCCCTTGTGCCGAGACCAGCGCGTGAGACTCGTGGGCAGCGCTGTCACACAGTGCAAGAACTCTGACAAGCAGCTGGCCAGCCATAGCCTGGGCCGCCGTCTTCGTTTGCTCCAGTGTTATGGGACTTTCCCGTCGTTTAATACAACCGACACGGACAATTTGGATAGAACGGCGACCCTCAGCAACCTACAAAATAGCCATCTTGAGCAGAAGATGACTGCCATGGATTTTGGAAGCTGCACGAGCAGGTATTCAGGGTTCATTGAGTGCACCCATGCAAAACAATCCAAGACAAACATAAAGCTCTTTAATTGTTTTTATTTTATTTCTGCTGGAGTGTGACCTTATCAATACTTTGAGGGACACCATTCAAACGACCACAAGGTGCCTGTGTCATCTTATAAATACTTGACTAAGTGGTGGTAGCAATCGGGCTATCTAAATTTTCTTACACATTTTTCTCTTACATAATGTGTTCGTATTAGCTTGCACAGCATGCTTTGCAAGATTGCAGTGGTCGGTTAATAATTTATGGCTCAACTTTCCACATCCATGCTGCATAGGCCCTAGTCCCTTATTTATAGTAATTATTGGTTCCCCAAACCCTAAACACAATATTTCTAACTACGGTAATATCTGTTTCCCCAACTACGGTAAATTCTGTTTTTTTAAGTACGGGGAACACTGTACTTGTAACTACGGCAAACTCTGTTTCTCCAAGTACGGGGAACACTGTACTTGTAACTACGGTAAACTCTGTTTCTCCAAGTACGGGAAATACTGTATTTGTAACTACGGTAAACCCTGTTTCTCCAAGTACGGGGAACACTGTTAATAGATTAACAGTAAACACTGTACATATTTTTTACAGTGCTAATATAACTCTAGCAGGCTCCAACATGCAATACTAAAATAAAAATGACAAATAAATATGGTAAATTGATGACCCAGTTCAAAACTGCCTACTTCATTTTTGACAAAGGTCCTACGAACAAAGAAGTTATCAGTGATCTCATGGCAGTGTCTTTTATTGTGTTGATGAAACAAAAGTCGTTCACTTTTGGAATTTAAAAAATGTGAGGAACAACCTATGTACTAGTGATGTTTAGTTTAAGCCTGGTAAGGTCGCTCCATGGCAAGACACTAGAATTTCTCATGCTAGATATAATCTGAACCCCTGGGATGTGATAAAATGAGGGTGTGTCTAACTACTGGGGCAATAAGTCCTCCAACAATAAATATTAAAAACATACAGCGACGAAAAATGAAACCACAAAACACACATTGAAATTTTGTTAAAACCTTCACTGCAAGAAAATGTCTCCAGCAGTTGGGCCTCGATGTTAGGCAACTCTACTTCTTCCTCGTCCTGACGAAGGCCATCACTATTTTTGTAACTCTGAGCTTGCCTGCTGTGCCTCATGATGCCCCTTTTCAAATTTTTGTTGCAATGAGCAACTCGTGCCATTATTAGGTTCTCTGCGATAATACTCAAAAGCTGAGAAAGGACATCATCTCTCTGCTGATGCTCAGTACAAAATAAAGCGGCCCAATTCAGAGAAGTTTTGCAAAACAAAGTAACTTTTTCTGTAACATTATCTAGGTACAAAAAAGACCTCCACTTCCTTTCAAATAGAGACTGGATTTTCATAAACATAGTGATTAATGTTGTAGAAGGAAAGAGATCACTTAAACAAGAAGTGGAATCTAAAGTTCTTTGCTGCGTTGTTAGAAGAGCACAGCAGGCGTTACATTCAATTTTGTTGGTCAATTTGGTGAGCGAGGAAGCCAACTGTGATGAAACTCCTTGCCTGTGGACTGCATTGTTCATCACAACAGGTGTCAATTCTTCTGGGACATCACCTCGAAGCAAGGATGTTTGAGGTACTGGTACATTGGGATCAGCTTCTTGACAGGCACCAACTTGAAGAAGTATTTTTAAATCACTTAAAAATACAGAGTCATCATCAGAACAATTCTTCCCTTTTACAACAGAAGAAAATCTGCTAATCAAGCACGTCTTCAAGGCTGCAATGAACTGATCATATGTCAAATCAGAGCTTGATCCACAACACTGCCTAATCAAACAAAACAAATTCTCAAGTGCATCCTGGTTTAGATTCCGAAGTTTGAGAATCTTCATGCCATTTCTAGTCACTTTGCACCAGAGGAATCTCAACGACTTGATATTGTCAATCCACCCTGTTATACAGGGTGGAACATGTCTTGACCCATCCTTCTTCCTAATGAATGTCCATTTTTTTTAGATCTTCTGCCATTTTTGGCCATTCTTCATGATGCAAAGAATCAGCAGTAACGTCAACTCGGGTGCTCTTCTTTCTCTCTTTAGCCCTGGCACGAGGACCATTTGTCAAATCAAAAAAATAATCAGCTTTTCTGATGAAATGTACAGTGGTTATACAGTTGGGCAACTTTAAGCCATTCGTTACTCTATGAAATTGTTCCATGCCACTTGCAGTTGTCGAACTTAAAGCTTCTGTAGCTAGACCCACCCTCATTTTGTCCCTACCTTGGGGGTTTAGGTGTTTAGGTGTCAAGGAGGATAGCTTGCATAAAGAATTATCCAACATTAGAAATTCAATAATATCTCGCCATCGAGCAATCTTACCTTGTCTATACTCAACATCACTAGTCAGCATGTTGTTTCTCACATTTTTAAAAATATGAGGTACATCCCAGATGTGAACAAGTTTGGTTTCCCCAACTTGATAAAAAACACTGTCACCACTCTCTGCTTTGAGGTCACTAATTGCCCCTCTGTTAGTGGGACCTTGGTCAGAAATGCTGGCAACAACATTAAGGCCCAAATTGGAAAGAGAAGTTATTACGTCCTTAAGAAGTAGAGACAGCATAGTTCTGGGACAAGTTTTAGACACCATATAAAATGCTATGGGCAGGACCCACTTCGTATTTAGTCCCTGCACCATGAAGACCAGGGCATGGTCAGCAATTAAGTGAGTCTTGCCCCTAAAACCAAAGTTTTCAAACCCTCTCACAATATCTTTTTTCAACACGTATTTTAAAGAGCCCCTCAGAAACACTTCATCAAAAAGCACAGCACAATTTCTGTCCTCTGGCTTCATAGCAGCCACTGAATGTTTGAGGAGCTCTACACAAGGTTCAATAATACCAGCCCCTATAGACAGGCTATTCAACAGAGCTTTTAGAGTTGATTCACTTGGCAGTACAACATAGCTTCTCAAAAATCGAAATGATCTGGGACTTCTCTTATAGACGGAAAGCCAAAATACTTTATCATCAATAGTCCACGTTCTTCCTCTTGGTTTTTTCTTCAAGTTCCTTAGCTCTCCTTCTAAAATTAATCGAGCCCCACGTGAAAATGACATTTCAGTGAGGATGTCAATGGCTCTCTTATTCAGTAATTTTTTACGCTTGAAACTCACTCTCTGTGAAAGAATTAACCTTCTCTTGAGGTAAAGAGCCATTTGCCTGTATTCTTGAGTAGTCCTTAGAACTTTTCGAACATCACTGCTAAGAGAAGTGACGCCAGACATAGAGGCCAATTTGTTGATGCTCATTCTTATAGGTGGAGATCTTTCTCTTGCTCCCTCCCGAAGCCAACAACCTTCAAAACAAAAACAAAAAAAAATTAAAAAAAGAGGGAAAATGCGTTTAGTTTGCACTGATAAGTAATCGAGTCTTACGTCGAGGAGTCGTAGCTGGTTGAATGTCCATATGAGGAGACTTATCCACAGGTTCTAATGCCAAAAAGTCATCATCGTCCTCAGGATGGCTTCGTTTCTCTGCAATGAGAGCTCAAGTGAATACTCAAACACCCCAAAGTTTTCTGTTTCATCAATATTTAAAATACAAACCTCCTCTATGATTATTGCTGTGGTTATTGTTGTTATCCTGGGAGATTTCAGGCATTTCCTCATCCTCAGCTACAGGAGTGGTATCAACGGTAGGGGGCAAAGGAGCTGAATCTAAACATTTAAAAATGTTGTCTGCAAAGTCAGGAGAATGGAGCTGAATAAAATTGTATTGTTGGTATAAAGGGTACTCACCATTTGGTATACTATCAGAAAAGTCACTATCAGTCAATGGAGGACCATCGAAAATTGTGGGAATAGCAAATTTATGAAGGGAGGAATGAGAATTATCCCAAAACATGGAATCTTCAAAGTGACGTGGACACAAAAACCTGTTCTTATTAAGGAAAATGGAGCCATGTCGCAGAAGTTCCTTGCTCCCCACATTTTTCAACCAATAATGTTGTCTGGAATAAAATAAAGTAATATAAATAAAACTGCTTCAAGCTAGAAAGAAAGTATAGGTTTAGTTTAATACCCCTTGTGGCGTATGAGGTTAGCTACTCACTTCTGTGGATCTTTGGGGAAATAAAAAATGGACTTTCCATCATGAGGCACTTTAGAATATGCACAGCCCGGTGCTGCACAGAATTTAACTTTCACTCCGGATTTTCCCATAATACTGAACATACAGTAACATCTAAGATTGCTTAGATATGACAGGTTTCAAAATTCTAAAGCAGACAAGAAGCAGACGAAACTTGGAGCACTGGTACCACAAACTTTGTATTCCCTCTTAAAAGTCTGTAATAAATCATCACATCTAGGATCTATCTTCTAGTCCCAAACTTTAGACGTGCGTGCTCAAAAATGATGTTTTTAGAAGAAAATAGTGTACAGAGACGTTCTGGTCAGCTTTGGACGGATATAATTCATGCACTGATGACCAAGCTTCATGCTTTGTGACGTTGGCAGTATCAGAAGCCGCGTGAGGCGGGGGGAGAGGGACGAGGCATCAAGCGACCAGGCGCAGCCCTGTAAGTTGTCTGGGGTTGCACACAGCGCCAATGTACCAAACAATAATGCCATCAGCAAAAGCACTTCAAGAGTGAAGAATGGGTGAATAGGACAAAATCCTGAAACAAACAATTTATCACTACAAAATGGGCATACACAAACTTGTGACAAACCACGACGCAATGAAACAACGGTGTTACGCTATGACCCTGCTGTTTCAATTTGTGCCGTCAAATAGTTATTCGGAGAAATGGGATTTAACTTTAACAGTATAAATCCAAAGGTCAGACTTCTCGCCACTCCAGAGGCGAGACAAAATGTCTTGTCTAGTTAAGGTCAGACATCAAAGTCTCACCAAAGTTTGGTAAGACAAAAATGTCTCGCCACAAAATGGCGAGACTTTTGTGTCTGACCACAATGTGGTCAGACTTCTGAACGAAGTTAATATACGGCCCGTACCGCGGTTAGACAAAAAAGTCTCGCCATTTTATTGCGAGACATTTTTGTCCGACCAAGTCCTGGTAAGACTTTTTGGTCCGACCAAAACTTGGCAAGAGTTTTTGTCTAGACATATTTTGGCGGAAAGTCTTTCAATTAAATTTTCAGTGTCGGTAGATCCAAAGCAGGATGAATAAAATCATTTTGGAATGTGAATACGATTGAATCAAACCACTACGCAATAACAAAAAAGGTGCTCACATCCTTTTACGATGAAGCGAGGCACAGCTAGGGGTTGAAGCTTAAACAGACCGCCAAATCACCAACCACTCTACAAACTAAAGTGTCGACATAGTACACTCCACCTGGAGCCAACCCAGCATGTACACACCACCTGGAGTCAACGTGGCATGTACACTCCACCTGGAGTCAACCTAGCATGTACACTCCACGCTAGAGCATGCCTGCTAAGTACACGCCAGGTAGGGTGTACCTGCAAATACACTGTTGCTCTGCTTTACATGCAAAAGGTAGGGGACTCAAGCAACAGTGTACATGCCAGGTTGACGCCAGGTGAAGTGTACATGCCAGGTTGACTCCAGGTAGAGTGAACACGCTAGGTTGACTCCAGGTGGGAGTGTACTATGTCGACACTTGAGTTTGTAGAGCAATACTGCCATCAGCAACAGCACTTGGAGAGCGGTGAGTGGGTGAATAACACCAAATCCTGAAACATACAAACGATTCATCACTACAAGATAGGCGCATACAAACTTGTGACAAAACCACAACGCAATGAAACAACGGTGTTATGCTATGAGACGAGGTCAGCTTAGCGAATTATGGTCAAAGCAAGGAGTCAAATGTGGTAGTCATGCATTTGAAATTTCCTTAACACAACACTGTTCAAAATCCACAGTAAAATTACAACACAATCACCTACAGGAATGTTGTTAAATTACAACAGTGTTGTTCGGCTCCTGAACGGGAAATTCATCTACAGACAACTCATTTGTTTCTTTACAACTTCCCTGTCTGGAAACAGTAATGTAATTCTGATTTAAAACAGTAATGTTCTCGTTCGACAGTGTTTCTGTTTAAAAACAACCATTGTGCAATCCTTAAACAAAACTAGTTGTCAGATTACAAGGATGTTGTTAAATTACAACACTTTCAGGCGAACACAAATTTTGCCGAGACATGATCGAAGACGCGACAAAAGTATTGTTGAAATACAATCGAATCATCAGAAAACAACACCAAGGGCTACAACATGTTTGTTATATAACAAGATGTGTTGCTATCAAACTTAACAGCACAAGTGCTGTTAAATTACAACATTTTTTTTAACAGTGTAAGCGCAACGAAATTGAAAAACTAATAATTGAAGGTTTGGTTAACAAGAAACTTCATACTCCATAGCCAAGGGCAACTCTCGCCGTTCGAAACACATATTTATGATCAAACTATGAGACGCTTGTGTTCACCACAGGTTTATTAACGTTTGCAATTTATTCAAAGTAACACAACTGCGTGTAAGTGTTGTGGCAAAAATAGCAAAGGGAAAACTTCAGGTGAGAGGTTTCGAGGTTAGAATACACCTAACAGCCAAAGATAACAGGTTTAAGCGAAAGCAAGAGGTATTCCTTCTCGTCTAAAACGCTGTCCAAAAAAGCATAATCAGTAAAAGCGGATAAGAAATAATGCACAAAAATCAAGTCAATTGACAAAGCACTAAAGCGAGCGTAACCAATGTCAACTCCAACGCATCGCGTTGTCCACTGTTCGAAACCGCTGCCGCGCGAAGCTGTTGCGCATTTCCAGGCATTCCCCCCAAGACGTGTTCGGCACACGGCAGTTTGCCTGTAGTGCTCACACATAATCCAAAACGGGAAAACAACAAAAATTTTTTTTCTTAATTTTCGTTTGTCTAGTTTTACACACCCACTCACTTCACACGAGACGCGTTAATGTAATCTTGACGACGCTCATCTCACTCACCCATCTCAAAGAAAGACCCCCCCCCCCCTCCTAAGCCTCTGTTGCCGAGAAGAAGGTAGGCCAGCCCGTGAAACGGACGTGTCTTGCGGGTTGACGGGCTTGCTTCCGCAGGCGCTCGGAAGCGCTCAGGCCACCTAGTGAGGCATTCCCAGGAGCCCTCCTGGGAACGCATTTTTTTTTTCCAGGAACCTCCTGGGAAAGAAAGACTCGGTTCTCGGTTCCCAGGGACTTCCTGGGAAATACTCTAGAAACTCAAGAGTGCATGGCATGTTCCACCTGGGAGTAAATCTCAAAGCACGCTCCAGCGTGGAGAGTGCTTGCAAGCATGCTCTACCCTGGAGCATGCGTGACAAGAAGCACTCTCTTGGATGGAGGGTGCATTTAAAAGGCTTCACATCAAGGAAATAGCATGCTGCTTCCTAGAGAGTGCTTGCAAGCATGCTCCACCGTGGAGCATGCTTGTCATGCATGCTCCAGGGTAGAGCATGCTTCCAGGCACTCTCCACGCTGGAGCGTGCTTTGAGGTTTACTCCCAGGTGGAGCATGCCAATGCACTCTCTTGAGTTTCTAGAGTTTTGGGAACTCTCAGGAAGTTCCTAGGAGCTACTTTCAGAAACCCAGGAGCCCTCCTGGAAAATGTCACCACTTCCTGGAAATTGTAAAAAGGTCCTGGGAAAACCAGACTCCGTTTTCACCGTGCAGTTTTATTCTTTCGTGGCCTTCCTCGCTTTTTTGGTGGCTCCCTCACAGGAGACTTTGATGTTCGTGGCCTCTGTCTCACAGGTGACCTACGTTGAGCTGAAGTGTCACTCTGCTCCTATGGAAGTTCTGCAACCATTTGAAGAGCAGAGAACAGAATGTCGCAGAGTGCCATGGATACCCACATTTTGTCAGAAATTTGTATACCTGGGCGAGCTACAGAATCAGGGAAAGAGCTCAACCTGCTCCTTGCTAGTGATGACCCTCCTAGCGGTAGGGAAGGCCGTGACCGTCTCTCGATCCTGTTAGCCATCTCCACATGGGAATTAGTCTGGTCCCTGGAAGTTTCAACACGTGAATAGTTCCTCCATGACCAGTCCCTAGTCTGGTGCATAGGACCACCAAGTGGGGGCAGGCTTCCAGAAGGCATAGCAAATGACGCTGAGACAAAATTCAGAACAGTAAAGAAACAAAACAAACAAAATGAACATCAAATCTGAAGACAAATTAAAAACAACTTACAACTAGAGAGGTCCTCCCACTGTGTTCCAGCATCAAAACTCAAAGGTCGTTCATAGTCATCAAAAGAATTAGTTTAAGTGCTTACGTCACTCGTTTCCACATGTAGGAATCTGGCATCTGAAATACTCAAAGTACTTGCAGATCTTTCATCTTCGACATTGTCAGTCTGGCATCCAATACTGACAGGTGCAACAAACATAACCAAAATTAGATACATTCATTAGTTGTGAAACAGTAGAGAAAAGCATGAAGTTTGAAGCAATTGTGCCCAGTTAAAGACAATCACGACTACACTCCAAAACTCTGGTGTCTAGAAACTGTACGCCTTAGGCGTATGCCACAGAAAAGCGAGCGGCGTAAGGCGCCTCGACACAAGACGCCAAAGGCGTATACCCCATTGAGCACCTTGTGCAGATAGAAGTAACATAGGGCAGGCCATGGCATTCAGACATGGTAAAGCAATGGTCATACCTTGTGAGCCACAACGTGTTTAGTTAGTACGCACCTTGTGCCCTGTCATTCACACGAAAGTGCCTTAGCTCAAGCTGTGTGCAAGTGCATGCATCCATCTTTTCCTCTTTGGTGGGCCATGCCCACATGGGCCTTAAGGGTGTGTACATTTTATCCACCTTGAGGCCAGTTGAGTTCAGTGCCAATGATCCAGGGTGTGTACAAGGCACGCACCTTCCCTTCATCCGAGGGTGCTCACTTGCTGACTTCTATCTGCACAAGGTGCTCAATGGGGTATACGCCTTTGGCGTCTAGTTTCAAGGCGCCTTAAGGCGCTCGCTTTTCTGTGGCATACGCCCAAGGCGTACAGTTTCTAGACACCCAAGATTTGGAGTGTACACGTGCAGGATATTGATATGCGTGAACCAATTAAAAAACAACTGGAGCCATGAAATAATTTGGAAGGTCATTTTGCAGAAATGTTGCTCAAGTATAAAAAAAAAAAACAAGCAAAGGCTAAGTTCTGATAAAGCCATATCCTTTTAAAAATTTTCAAAATACTAAGGATATATTTGAAGTGCACTCACAATTAACCTCACTGACTCTCACAACGCCGAGGGAGTGCTGGTGCTGTGTAGCCACCAATCCCCGAAAAAACGCGCCGATCATATCCTTCAGCTGCTGCTCGTTTGGCATATTCCTGAAAAAAAAAAAAAAGGACATGAGTTGCAGTGAGTATGCCCACAACCTGCGCGCAGGATATACAACAGTACGAATACAATACAGAATAACACGTGCAATGAAATTGAGCCAAACACTGTGTCCGAGGAACTTCCACGGATACCAAACACACACGGTCATTGGTTCAGTGAGGATTGGAATCAAGTTTTGAAAATTTAGATACGCGAGGGGAAGGACACAAGGAGACAGGTTTCTTGTGTGCACAGGCAAACATGGCGCAAAGTGTTTTTAAGGTACGAAGTAGCCTTATGAGTTTGTGTCAGAAAACGAAAGTATGGCCCTTCATGGCAGCTCCGAGATTTTTTATACGATTTTGATGATTTTTGGCAAAACGCGAGAAGAAAGCACGATGATTTCGCTGATAAAATTTGGAAGAGAATTTTCTGATAAATTTTGAGAAATTCGGAATTGAAATTGTTGTTGCCATGGCAAGGCTCGACTCGTCAGTGGAAAATATGGGAGACGGGGGAGCCGAGCCACTCGTGTGTATATGTCATGCCAAAAATACTAGATCCCCTGAAAAAGCGCGTTTGAATCAGAACTGTTCTTCACTGGTGTTAGAATGCATGCAATAATAGGAATAATGATGTTTTCGGATGTGGTCGTCTAGATGGTCGCACCAAAGTATAATTGTTGGGTGGAGTGTCCATTGCGCATGCCCAGTAGTGTTTAGAAATACCAACGTGAAATGTATATTAGTTTTACTCAAAGTTATAAAGGCATCTGTAGGAAATTAAAATAAATTTTCTATTCATAAATTTTGTTTAGTAAAAATATCACTTAAACTAAGTATATGAGGTGTCCTATTTTCAATGAATTATTAGAAAATTCATGTATAATTTCTTAGATAGTGAGTGCAATGCAGAGGAGTGCATTTCCGTGTACGAAACAAACTGTCGGTGGGAGAACAGTGTTCTTTACCGTGTGAATTTTCTGAGTTCGTGTTTATTCTCTTTTTTAGTGAAAACTAAAAGTTTGGATAAAACATAGACAATGAAAAAAATTGAAGGTACAATTTATCAGGGAGTTACTGAAGTATTTCCTAAGTAAGGTGCATTCACGCTCGATGACGCTCGATGCTAGCGTTGACGCTAAGCGATGACGCTGGCGTGGCGTAGCGTAGTGGACCGGATACAAGCAGACGACAGGCGTCAAAACAAGTCCAAAGTGAGAGGTTAGGGAATGCTGCCTCTGAGCTCGTACGGTGAAAAATAGCCCCCTTACCGGTATCGAGGGTTCAGAAGTGGTCAGATATTTTGGCTAAAACCCCATCGTGCTGAAACATAGCCAACCACTGGGAGTAGTAGACACTAAAAACCAAAATCTAAAAACCAAATTTAAGATTTTGGTTTTTAGTATCTACTAGTCCCAGTGGTTGGCTATGTTTCAGCACGATGGGGTTTTAGCCAAAATATCTGACCACTTCTGAACCCTCGATACCGGTAAGGGGGCTATTTTTCACCGTACGAGCTTAGAGGCAGCATTCCCTAACCTCTCACTTTGGACTTGTTTTGACGCCTGTCGTCTGCTTGTATCCGGTCCACTACGCTACGCCACGCCAGCGTCATCGCTTAGCGTCGAGCGTCATCCAGCGTGAATGCACCTGTATAATGGAGTGCAGTGTTGTGCATCTTGTATAGTTGCATGTGCATACGGCCTATTCCACAACTTCAGTCTATGGACATCAAAAGAAATTGATATTTGTGTTTATGTAAGTCTGAGAAGAGTAATGATGAATGGTAACATTAAAATATTATAAATGCTGATGAAATTTTCATTGTTCAGGTTGGAACTCAAGTTCATGGTAGGGTTGGTTTTTTTTTTAAATTTCCAGTTCGGCCCCTTATGCATTTTCGAAATTTTCTATAGGATTTTGATGAGACTTTGCAAAGTGGTAGAACTTTGTACCCTGATTTCACTAGTGAAATATGGTTGAAAAGTCAACGCTGAATTTTGTGGAATTTGGAGTTGAAATGGCCGTTTCCATGGCAAAGCTCGACTAGTCAGCGAAAAACAGGGGTCGAGGGGGGAGCCGAGCCACCGGAAATGGAATGCGACCAATAGCAGCGCTCCTCTTCGCCTCTGTACAGCTTACACCAAAAACGCTCGCTTCCTTGAAAAAGCGCGTTCGAATCAAAATTGTCTTTTACTGCAGCTAGAAGAGCTCCAACAATGGTATGGACGTTGTTTTCGAACGTGGCCATTTGGATCGGCCGGTCGGTCGGTGATTGTTGGCCAGAGTGTCCTACGCGCCTGCGCGAAGGCGTTGTTGGTTTCAAAAGTGCCAACCTCAAATGTTCGTTTCTCTTTGAATCGGAGTGAAATAGAACATTAAACTGCGTGCCTGTGTACATTCATCTGAGAATGAACATTCCCTAATGTAGTTTGAGTGTGACTTTAAGTCCCTTTTCGAAAACAATTGACGTGTAGCTGCCCCTTTTAGAGACGTTTGATGGTACTTCTGAATATAAGATGAAACTATCTAGACACGGCGGTGGTGTACTTTTCTAACCTCAAAGTATTTAAAACTTTGTGAAATAAATTATTTTACTGCGCGTGTCTGTGAATAACTTGACCTTCATGTATTATGAAACTGTCATAAATGCCTATTTTTGACACAAATTGATACGCAGCTGGTCTTGTACGTAAGTTTTAGTATTATTGGTAATGGTCTACAAAACATAAACAGAACCCCACTAAACGCAGTCCTAGCCTCCGCTATATTTGTTAAACCAGAACATAAATATGAAATTAACTTCGTGGCTACCAGGATTTCGTGGAATTGTATTTGAGATTCTGATGAACAGAGCAGTTTAAACTTTAATCTAGTGCCTAACCGTTTAACTTCAGATTAATCAACCCACGGCGTCGTACTTCATGGCAGGCATACCTAACCAATTAACGAACTGCTAGAACGAAGGATAGACGTAAGTACCTATCCAGGTAATAGTCTACTTTCTAAAGTATCCATTCTGAGTTACATATTCTTTATAAATTCACAAGCCTTGAGATGTTTCTTCGGTGAAGATATCAGAGCGTCCACGACACAGCGTGGCGAGAGCGAACAAGACCGGCGCTAGAACAGGTGAAGCTAGCTCTAAAAGACGGCGTTGACCAGCGGCGAGTGAATAAGCCTTCCGAGACGCCGGACGCCGGCGTCGGGGCACGCTCGGAAAGGAACCAGAAATCGTAGCCAACCGGAGCTTCGGCATTAGGCTGCCACTAGGAGCAGAGATCAAGTTTGTTAAAATTGAAGTACGGACGAAAAAAAAAAATTTAAAAATTTATCCTCTTTCACCAGAGGAACATAATTTGTTTATATCATCTGAGCACTAAGTACAATAAGGTTAAAATTAGCGTATCTTCGCTGTTGTTTCCGACCTGTTCTCAAAGTCCTACTGTATCCGATTACCTTCTTCTTGCTTCTGTGTCGATCTTTGCTCACCTTTCCCGCCATCACAAGACGCCGAGTCAGAGTCGCGAAGGCTGCACTTTTCAAGCTACTTGCTCTCAATAAATTAATCAAAGAACCATGAGTAATAATACCAAAAGAATACCCGTTGACTTCAAGGACGTTCAGCAATGTAACGTAAGTATTTCATCGCGGTGGGCTGAATCCTGTGTGCTGGAGTAAACATTGATTGACCCCTCATTCAATTTCTAGATTAGACTTGTTAGCGTAATTTGCTCATACCTAAGCCACATTATATGCGAAGGAAAACATATTTCGGCGAGTGTTTCTTTTCGAGCCCGTTCTGCTTTATTTTGTCTGGATCAGTGTGGCTATGTGCCCACTCCGTAGTTTCTCTAGGGTAGCCCACGGTTTACCTGTTATATTTATGTTTGAGAGAGGAGTGGGGCACGCAATACGTATCCATTCGGGCAGGTGGAACACGTATTTGAAAAGGCACAACGTCAGTCCTCATGAGCGATCGTCGAGGGGTTACCCACTCCGGGAATCATGTGTACACACAACCCGGGAATCATTAGTAATTGTTTTGAAATTTTAGTGAAAATACTTAAAATTTTGATGGTATGTCCTCGTCATCTTGCAATAGTGTCCCAAGACACTCAGAAACAAAGAAATTTCTTTAAATATCCTTACTTTTTCCATGGGATTCGTTCAGGAATCATGGGAATCCGGAATCGTGTGTACACCAAAATGAGAAGTGGGTAACCCCTCGGCGATCGTGGAGCCATCAGATGCCGGAATATGCGTGGACCAGGATGCAGAGCCACTCTCACCAACCACTTTACCCCAGTTTACACCATGTGGGGGACCAAGGGCGACTCGAAGCCCACAAGGCACAATTGAAATGGGCCTGAACAGACATGAGTACGGAAATAGTTACAAGAACAGTGTTGACAGAAACAAGCCGTCAGAAGGTTGTCACATTAAAAGTCTGCACAAAACCGTACGGCCAAACCCGAGCACAGGGACCAGCGATGCACGAGGAGTTGGTCATGATGTCACGAAAGAATGTCACGAAAAGTGGCTAACAGATTACAGAAAATACGGCGAAGAGCACAGGGGCGTGTGCAATGAACGTGTGTACCGAAGAAGGCAAGCAAACACTGTAAAAAATGATCGGACTTTTACCATACAGTGGTCTAGCAAAATTCCTATACAAGTATAGGAAACATGGATATTCCGATACATGTATAGGAATTAGCCGATTTGTATAGGTTTTTTGGTATTCAAGCCCAAATTGAATAGGAAAATTCCCATCCATGTATAGGAACTCCCTGAAATCCTATTCATGTATAGGAACTTTCCAACCCGTGTATAGAAATATGACTTACTGAAAAAAAGAATTTTGTTCTGAAGTGTTTTAGCAGAAATTCAAGTTTTTGTAACTTGTACAAATTGTGGGAACCAATGCGATTAATTGTTCACTTGTGACAAAAGTCGCAAAGCTGCTTCTATGTCTGTAGCCCAGATGATCCGCTAGATGGCGCTAGTAACGTTTTTACGGACTTGCTTCTCGGTGGAAGCTACGGTTAGGAATTTCGTTTGGTGGAGAGGCACGCGCGTTCCTTGAGTGTGAGATAGTCGGGTGGCAATTCGACTGCCTACATTTTTGGACTACGATACGTCCTCCTTCACCATGGGAGGACAGGTAGTGGTCTGACTTCGTCAGATTGGCGGACCGGCTGCACCTCAAGTCACGATAACACGGCTACAATCATAGCCGTAGGTTAGAATATGATAACGTCATCACAGCCTAACGGCTTGCATAATTTGCGTTCTTTTTTGGGAAATCCGAGAAATTCTATACATGCGTAGCAAAGCTGCTATACCCAACCCCAGTCAACTCTCATACCAAGGCACCGTCGCTAGGTGGCTCGTGACGTCACACAGTCGGCCGCGCGTATTGCCAACTAACGGCGACAAATTACCCTAACAATTCGGCCAGTCCGTTCTTTTGTGACTTTTGGGGACAGAATGTTGGCGACATTTTCAAAACACTATCAGACGAGAGACGAGTATCTGGTTGCTGGAGCCGGGTTGTGGTTGATTGATATTGGGTACGAATATGGAGATAGTACTAAATTAAATTACTCGGAAAATGGGTGCTAAAAAGAAATGGTGCTGCGTCCCAGGCTGCTCAGTATTTGCATTGTCGGGGGATGGAAGAACTGTATTCCACTTTCCAAAAAATCCTGTTTGGTACGTGTGTTAACCTTTTTCGTTACCATATATTCTTTGTTCTATTATGTTAAATGCTATGACTGTCTTGCCTGTTGTTATCACAGTCGAAGACAGTGGATCAGGAACGTTGGCAATGCAAAGCTTCTTTCAACTGACATGAAAACTAAAATGACAACAAGATTTGTCTGCCCAAACCATTTCCGTCCGGAAATGTTTTGGGACAAGTTTCATTACCGTTTGCGGGTCAACGCGTACTCTAGAAACTCAAAAGAGTGCATGGCACGCTCCACCTGGGAGTAAACTACAAAGCACGCTCCATCCTGGAGCGTGCTTGGCAAGCACGTTTTACTCTGGAGCGTGCTTGCCAAGCATGATCCAAGATAAAGCGTGCTTAGCAAACATGCTCCAGGATACAGCGTGCTTGCCAAGCACGCTCCCGCTCCAGGATAAAGCGTGCTTGCCAGGCATGCTATAAATTGCAGCATGTAAACCATTTGTTAAGAATGATTTAATTTTATGAATTTGGCTATCCCTTTAAAAATTTCAAATGATCTGTTTATTTACTGAGAGTTGGGCAAGAGACTTGGTCTGCGTCACTATACCAAGGCTTTGTATCAACAACACACTTGCTGTGATTCGAGAAGACGGCATCCTACAAGTGTAAACATGGGACCACTGGCTAAGGGTATGTGCAGTACAAACCAAATATGCAAATAACTGCGAACCAACAGGCTTGAAAACATCAATCATTCCCGACTCACATTGCAGCATTGCATCATACAGCTTAACCCTCATGCTGGGACAAAGGCACAAAAATCTTGTACCGAAGGAGACGTGCAGATACGTTTCCAAGATCGACAGCAGACTTCTCTGTGGCTCCTCCAGTTGTGCGGTCATCGCTGTCCTCAGATTATAAATTGTCATATCAAAACACCGAAACAAATCGTCGCCAAAAAGGAGAATAAATATCACACCTCGTATCGTTACTTGGCGTTCGGCCAGCAGTTTATTATTTTCGTAAATGTCGTCTGCTGAGATGGCATTTGTTTTCCGGAGCTGCCAACCTACCAAAAGACAACTTGAAACATAAAGCAGGTTTTCTACGTGATTAATGACAAGTTAATGACAAACTCATGACAATTCTGTATTGGAACTTTCAAACATGAATTTCATTTCAAGGACAGTCGACTCAGCCAGAAGCTAAGGTCGCGGGGATGGTAGTACATTTTTTGGTCTTGGGGGTAGTAAATTTTAAATTTATTGTTAGGTTTCCCTTGTGTTGGAGAGGGCTGTAGAGGGAGAGCTTGTTGCTTGTTGCTTTGAGAGCCTAAAACTTGGAAACTGGATCGTAATTAGTAATTTTGATTCGTATTGTTTGATACTACTGAACCGTCCCAGATGGAAGGTATAATGGCTGAGACTAGGTATTGTTGATAAATTTTAGTCATTTAACGGAAGGCCCAACTTGTGGTTGTCCTGTGTTCCAGCAGACGCCAAAGCTAGTGTCCGCCTTCAACAGGCAGCAGCAGATTTGCTGATGAAAATCAAGCACACCTGTAAAACAACTCAAAAGACTGTCGATTGCCTTGTTGATCGTACTGGCAGTTTTAAAAGTAACTATAAAACAAGATTTTTTTTTCGAAAGCCCTGCCTATGTTTGTATGTTTACGCTTTGTTTTTGTTTCTAGGATCTGCTGCTTACAGAACTGTCATGTATTGAAGGATACATTTCTCTCCACAATGTGATGTCCATTATCGATTCCTTTCAGGATCAGTCAGTCTTTGAAGGGTTAACTACTTGTACAGCGGTTGATTCGTACTTGAGTGAAACGAGTGGAGGTAAAGGAGTCTGTTTGGAGCAATCTGTGATAAAATATAAGATGACCTACAGGAAAGGAATACCAGTGAGAGTCCCAGCTGTATTTGGGATCATTGTAAAATTCTTGCCCCAGCTGGAACAGCTATTAAACTGCCCAGATGTTCTGGCATGCATTGACAATCCATTGCCGTCTGAGAGTGGTGTTTACCGAACTGTGTTAGACGGTCTCTTTTACAAGTACCACCCAGTGAAGCTGCTTCATGGTCCCCAAACTCTTGCCTTCATAATTCATATGGATGATGCAGAAATCTGTGACCCACTAAAGTCAGCAGCTAACAAGCATAGCTTGCGGCTTGTATATTGGATGCTGGCTAACATTCATCCTAGCAAACGGTCATCATTGAAAGCCGTCAATCTGTTAGCCATTGCCAATGCTAAAGTTGCCAAGAAGTATGGTAACAAATTCTTGTTGGATGAGTTTATTTCAGCTATGAAATTGTTAGGCACTGAGGGTGTTGAATTTATTATTATCGGTGTACGGAGAAGATTTTATGGAGTGTTGTTGTTTGCATGCTGTGATAATCCAGCAGCTGCAAACCTTGGTGGTTTCAAAGAAACCCATTCTGCTATTCACCCATGTCGGAATTGCATGGTTACCTCTTCTGAGATGTGTGCCAATTTCACTGAGTCTATTCCTCTTCTGAGGAAGTTGAAAGATTATCAGAAACAATTGAAGCATCTTATGGCTTTAAAGAAGAACATCAAAGAAGATGATGATCCTCAGATTAATGATATTGATTCCCAACAAGGAGAGGAGGATTCAGAAGATGATGCAGATGTGCTTGAGGAGACAGACTTTGATACTGCATCCAAAAATGTTGGAATCAATGGACCATGCATCTTATCTCAGGCACCTTATTTTGACTGTACCAAGTGTCTTCCCCAAGATTTGATGCATGTGGCCGATGAAGGTAATATTAATAATAGTAATATTCAGCTTATAAAAGAGAAGTCTGCATTTTTAATTCGCCATTACTTACAGGTGTCATAAAAAATGTTTGCCGTCTGCTTCTAAGGGATCTGTGTTAGCCTCCTGCTCCCAGACGCAAACCAATATTGGAGTTAGAAGATCTGAACAATGCCTTTCAAAACTTGTTTGACTTTGGTCATTTGAATGTCAGCAGTCTATCAGTAATTGAAAAAGGTCATATTTCAGGCAGTAAACTTAAACAGAGTGCTTCACAGATAATGGTCCTGATGAGAGTTCTGCCTTTCATCATTTATGGAAGACTCCCTGACGCAAAGCTGAATCTTCTTTTAAAGCTGAACCAGCTAATGGATGCTCTTCTGGCCTTTGACTTCATTGAACCTGCAGTTGACGCATTAGAAGATTCTGTTGTGGACTTTGGCACCAAAATGAAAGAAGTACCCAAAGCAAAAGACTTTGAAGCTGCACTGTTTGAGTCATCTAAAAACCCAAACAAAAATGTTTGGGCCTCCTCGTCAGCATACAAATTTCGGCTTTGAACGCATGCATTCAGAATTTACCTCCATTTTCCCAGTGGTGCGGTCTATGAAAAACGCTCCTGTGACTGCAGCCAAGAGACACATAAGTAAGAGAAATTATCAAATAAAACAAGGCATAAAGACTGGAAATTATTTATCTCATGGGGATAAAGTTGTAAGTCCTCAAGATGTGCTAGTTTCTACTTTGCCTCAAATGGAAATCATTCTATCCAAGATTCCGATTACTTCACCGTCCAGATCCGGAGGGCCTGACAATTTAGCTTTCACTGAAGAGGACGCGAACGGCTGCAGCTCGCATCTCGCAGATGCTCGGACAACAGCAAAGATACAATTAGCGCCAAATTTACCAGCATCCGATGAAAATTTTAATGAAAACGGAACAGAAACAGCGATAGTTGAGTCCTCAGGGCTATCGAGAGAGAACAGAAGGCGTTTGGTGTCAACTTTGCCACCACGAGGACGCATAAAGTCCATACCAACGATACATCGGTCCTCATGGGGCACTGCAACTTGCTGCTGGACGCCCTGCTGCTGCTGGACGCCACCCTGTTGCTGGACGCCCTGCTGCCGCTGCTGGACGCCACCCTGTTGCTGGACGCCCTGCTGCTGCTGCTGGACGCCACCCTGTTGCTGGACGCCATGCTCCTGGAGGCCCTGCTGCTGTTGGCCGACATCCTCGTCTCCCGGCTCCAGATCGTCTTGTCCTCCTGCCTCCGGCCAGGTGGCCAGGAGTATCCTGGTCCCCTCCTCATAAATCTCCCGGTATGCCCCTGGGATTCCCCCCGGCGGGGCTGGCGGCATCGGCTGGGGCTGGTCCGGAGAGACGACCAGCAGGATCATCCAGTTCAACCAGTGTAGGAACGGGGCCATGCCACCACGAGGAACGTCCCATTGGCGTTCCGCCTCAACCCTATTCAGAGCAGCCTAGGGGGTATCGTTTCCGACAAATTTTCGATTTTGATATCGGCGCAAGCGCGGATCGTTGCCTTAGAACAATGTAAAAACAGAGTTTTTTTTCCCAATTTTTAAAATGAAATCTAAGGTTCCAGCCAGGGGTCTAAAGTTCCGAAAAATCGGTTTGCTCGTACTGCGGAATTTTTCATACTTGACCCCTCAGTGTTTTAGGTCTGGCGCATGTCTTATAAGCACCGGGACATATTACTCTACCACCAGGATTTTATTCGAGCCAAACAAACAATATCTCAGGGTAACGCCAAGCGTCTTTCCGATAGGCGCGCCTGGCAGGTAGGCAACCCGCGCCCGGCTCGATGCAGCTCTTCGCCGATTGCGCGCCTCTGAGGCGCGGCGATTGTTGGCGGAGGAGAAGGGGGGGGGGGCTGTTGCGAGCTTGCCGCTGTCTGGCGGGCACCCCCCCCCCCCCCTTCCCCTTCCCGCTCGCTGGCTGCTCGGCGCTCGGCTCGCTGCTTCTGGTAGCTTCTCGACTCGACTGCGTTGGCGTTGTGTCTTCGTTGTCTGGTTTAGACTTGCGTTGACATTCTGCGGCTCGGTTCTGGATCATCGTTGTCTTTGTTTGTTGGTCTATAGGATAGGTCTTCATCTCCATCATGCCTCCTAAGAAACGGGCCAAATCCATCACTCGACAGGTTTCGTCCTGTCGGCTGTTTGGTACTGGCTGTGACTTTGATGGGCGAACTTTGCCTACAATGGGCGACGTTATGCGTTGCATTGCTCTTGTACCGTCTGAGATGGTGCGGGATCAAGGGAATTGTTACAATCCAAGTATTCATGACTTGGCGACAAACGTTGCAAAACGAGCAGTAACAATTTGGGAAACGGCAAGTCTTCCGGTGTGCAATTTTAAGTATGCTGTTGACCTAATCAAACGTTTCCACTCCAAGTACATCAAAATGAAAAACATTCTCCATAAAAACAATGTCACTAGTAGGACAAAAATAGCTGAGTTTGTGACAAAGGGCAATGCCACCCTTTACGATATATCTTATTGCAGATGCGTAGATTTCGTAAATGTGTGCACTTGCCCTAATGATAAGAAAGTTGATAAACTAGAGAGGGACTTTTTGACAGATCAAAGGACTAAGCGCCAAATGGTCATAGGGGGAGTAGACAAAAAAGCCACTCAGGTTAGAGAAAGACGCGAACAAAGAAAAAGGGCCGCTAACAGAGGTCAGGGTGGGTCGTCTTCTTCTATCCCCACTTCTTCTACTACTTCCCTTTTGAATGACGAGAAAACACTTCCATCATCATCGTCCACATCCAATGCAGATGACAATGAGTTTGTTCCTCCCATTCAAAAGAAAAGCAAGAAAAAGCGGTTGAAACTTACTAAAACTGCTGTAGCTGCCGATAGGCTAAAATTACCACCCAATAAAGTGGCCTTTCTCTGTAATGCAGTCCTTGAGGACCACGGGCTGCTTACTTCAGATAATTTAGACGATGTTGTTGATGGACAAGTTATACGGCGCCAGCAAAGGAGAGTCCGAACCACCTTGCAAAGTGATGATCCAGTCTTCAAGGAACCTCTAAGGACGTTGAACTTTGACGGTCGAAGCGACGACACTAAGTCAAAAGAGGGTGATACTTCAAAAGTTGCAACTGTTAAAGAGGAACACATTGTTTTGATCAAGGAACCCGGGTCCCAATATCTAGGACACGTGGCTGTACACGATTCAACGGCTGTAACCACATCAGAGGAAATATCGGTCTTCCTCGCAGAGCACAACATTGACACTTCCGCTTGGGATGTTATAGGGGCTGATGGGTGTGGCACCAATACCGGTCACAAGGGTGGTATCATTTGCTTACTTGAGCAGAAACTTGGCAGACCGCTCCAAAGGTGCATATGCCAATTACACGGAAATGAACTCCCTTTGAGACACCTTGTGGAGCATTTAGATGGGCACACCACAGGCCCCTATACTTATTCTGGTCCAATTGGGAAACGACTGCAACAATGCGAGACATTACCAGTAGTCAAATTTAAACCAATTTCTGTTGTTATTCTGCCATTAGACACAAAACTGCACTGACCAGAAGTATTTACATGACATGGCAATAGCAGTGACTACAGGCAACGTTTCTGCCGAACTAGCCGGTCGAAAACCTGGAAAAATGTGCCATGCACGTTGGCTTACCACTGCAAATCGCATCTTGCGATTATATATTACAGACCGGAAGCCGTCGAAATCCCTGATTACACTAGCTGAATTTGTAATGAAAGTGTACTGCACTTACTGGTTTGATACAAAGACCTCTGAATCCTGCCTGTAAGGTCCTCGCCACTTGCTGAGTCAAATACAATCTTCAAGGTATTTGACTAAACAAGAGAAAGATGTTGTTGACCCTGTGATCGAGCGCAACGCTTACTTTGGTCACCCGGAAAATATTCTCTCTATGGTGACAGATGACCGTAGAGAGATAAGAGTACTGGGAGTGAACAGAATCATGACCTGTAGGGCCAAGGCAAGGAAAGTTCAGGGAGCACAACCCCCCAGGCAGTTTCAGATTCCTAAAATTAATTTCTCTGCGTCAAAATATTATGACCTAATTGATTGGAACAAAGTAGAGGTGACAGAGCCACCACTTACTGCCCGGCTTTCTGATGCCGACTTAAAGTCTCTGGCTGAAAAGGGAGATAATTACGCAAAGTTCAAGGAATCCGTGAGGGTGTTTCCCTGCCACACCCAGGCGGTTGAGCGGGGCCAGCGGGGGGGAACTGAGCGGCCGAGAAAGGCACTGGTTTTGTTGTTGGTTTTGCTATTGTTGTGACGTAGGTACTGAAAATGCTGTAGGGCCAACGTGACAACAATGAAAGAGTGGCGTTCTCCCTCTTTTCCCTCCGCGAAATGCAGAAGAGAACAAAATACGTTTCTTTCACCCTAGTTGAACAGTACGATTCAGTCTTTATCGAATCTTCCACACAAAAAACTGCGTTTGTTTCAATTTGATGGATTTCTTGGATGAAGTGTGTGCGTTAAGAGAAGAATCGTTGCGGTAGTGTGGTAGCGCACCCCAACGCCGGCAAGTTTATAAGTGTACACAAAGTTTTGTTATGGAATGAAACGCAAAACACCGAATTTAAACCTCTCTCAGCTGTATTTTTCAAAGTTAATTGTAGCTCAGAATGCATGAAAACCGTGCTGCATCCTCAAGTAAGTTTACATCTGGCTCTAAAATGCTGGCGGCGTAGAAGAATCAACCTAACCTTGATAGCCGAATGTGTATTTTTCATTATTTTATCTTTTGTTGTTAGTGTTCAAAGAAACTATGACATAAAGATGACACCAAGCATTGATTTCAAGACTGTGAACATATAAACGAAAGCTGACTTCTCCTTTTGCGCTGCATGACGATGACTGAGTGAGTATTTTTCTAAGAAGGTAATAGTATTTTAGTCACCAAGTAAAAGTTGTTTATTCTCAAAAGAAATGTCAGAATGCTTTCACTTAGATAAAATATAAATAAACTATATGTCTCAGTATTTAACAAAATAAATACATAGGTAACAAAAATAACATAGGTTTTTCTATTGTGGAATTAACAATATTGTCAACAAAGTATTTTGAATTATTGGTTACCCATTCTTTGAAGTTTTTGATTTTTCTTCTCGGGGTTTCTCTTGTATTTATCTTTAAGTTTTATGTTTTCTGTTTTGAGATTATCCTGCAGAAGTTGTTTTACTATGATATTCATAAATTTAGGCTTGTACTCTTCATCGTGCAGTGGGCAAAAGTGCATTGACTGGACTTCAGGTAGAGTCAAAACAAACTTCTCTAATCTTGTTATTATGTGTTTCAGGTGATATGAAGGCCTGGCCAGCTTCACGACATGTCCAACGGCTTTGACAGCATCTGCCACCTCTTCTCTCGGCAACATGGACTCGTCTGAAATGCTTGCTGTCAGTGTGTGGTCCAGATGGAGAGGATACTGTGGCTCAGTCTGGAGCATTGCCTTGCAACCATGACAGGCAAGTTGAGTCAAGATTTTTTCCACATGAGGAGCAGCTAGCTTTGCACTTGCCATTCCAAGTAGGTTGTTATTTGAATCTGTTCCCTCACCAGGATGGAGGTCCTCCTCTGGATAAATTTCTTCACTTACGTACAAAATTAAGTCCTCCATGCCCACTTCTTGGACGTCTGCAAGGGTGCTGGACTCTAAAGCTGCCATCAACTCTTCCATGGAAATTAGGCTAACTGCTTCGTCATCACGACAGTTTTTACCCTTGCAGACATTTGTGAGGTTTTTTACTACAGACCTCATAAAGGTGGCTGGAACTTCAGCTGCAGACGGAGTTCCATTTGCACCCAAGTTGCCACGTATTCCACTAAATAAATTTTCTTCACAGTCTTGGTTAACATGCCCCACTGGTAAGTACTTAAATCCTTCAGCCTGAAGATCTGTCCACAAGACTTTGAAACCATTCATGGTCCTTCGCCAGTTATTCATAACTTGTACTTTTGTGGAACCCAGGAACTGCCAGTGTTGCATCTCATCAAGAAGCTGGTCCCAAAGATGAAGGTGTGGACTCGATGAAGATAATGCACACTTAAAGTCGTCAGCTGCTGGATTTTCAAAGTACTCTGTGCCATTGAAGGAGTCAAAAAAGTTGTTAATGAGCTCGCAGAATTTCCCTGTCTCCATCGCTTCAGGTGGCAAAAGTCCCAACGAAGTGTAGGCCATGACACCAGAGCCAGTTGTTTTGCTAAAAAGTTGGGCAGCCATGTTCACATTTTGCTTCTCAAATGGACCAGGATCAACATGGCGTGGGGTAAGTTTCTTGGCCAGTCTCACTTCTTGTTCCATGTCGTGTAATATGAAAGCCTTAATAAATTTGATGTCGATAATAGTCCCATCAGGACGCAAGAGAAGGTACATTTTGAGAGCATTCCGGAGACTCTTTAACATATGGGGAGGATCAATTAACGTCACAATTTTTCTGCCTTTGAGAAAGAAGAAAGGACTTTCAATGAAGGCTCCTAATTTTTCCATGGCAGTGATGTTTTTTTGTAATCCGTCTGTTATCAGAGCCCGAACTTCCACACCGACCTCCAAGACAGCTTCAATGACCTCCGTGAAAATCTCCTTGAATTCTGCTGCAGTGAACTTCTTGTCAGTGAGGTAGTAGGCAATGGGAAGCTTCCAACTACCATAAGTACTTCTCAGCATGGGAACAAGAATTTCTTCGGCTGGTTGAGGCTTTCTCCTTCCATTACCAGTGTCAACAAATCCAGCAATGACGTCCAGCTGCTCCAAGAGGGTAAGAAATGCTCTGATTGACATTTCATCGAAGACTATGCTGCAGAGTCTCTCTTCAGGAGGCATTTGTAAGATTTTATTTTTTAAAATATCCAGAAGTACTGAGTTCAAACCAGGCTGCAAATTCAACTTTCTTGTCGCTTCACGAAGAGTCTTTCTAGTTGGTTTGGTAAATGGCAAGCCTCGGTAGCACTTCGGCCCTCTCTGCCTCATAGTTTCATGATCAGCCAATTCATCTTTAGTCCACCTACGGGCGGTAGGCTTACAGTTAAAATTTCTAATTTCTGCTTTCAAAAGTTTGTGTAAACGTGGGTTCATTTTACCCCGAAGGCACTCTAGAGCATTGGCAACTGGATCAGAACTTTTCATAGCCTTGATTTCTTGACATTTCTTCTGATATTTTTTTTGGTAATTTCTTGATTCTAGTTTGTACTTGGAAACAGAGGCGAGGAGATGGACGACGAGCGGTGTCCGCTCATTCCTGGGAACCCTGATGACTCCTGGTTCAAGTTTGAGCCTTGACCGTCTTGCTCTAGACTTAGTATATGAGGTATGGTCAGGTCCTGCAAATTAAAAAAAAAAATTATTTAGACTAGTTGCTTGATAACATTGTAATAAATTTGTGATTTTCCATGATTTTTCTCACCCGCAGCAGGTAATGATGGAGTGGCCAGTAAAGATGGACCATCACCACCATCACCAGATTCAGATTTGTCTTTGGCAGAGTAGTCATGGTCCTGGAGGCTGTGGTCTTCCACCTGTGCAACTGCAAACGAAGGTAAATTTTACAAATTAAATTCACACTGCATGGAGCTTTGCAACAAATTTATTTTAACAGTGCCTATTATTTTTCAAGGATCCTCAGGGGCTTACCTGTCAGAGTCTCACACTGAACACCATCAACAGCATCGTGAGTAACTACTGGGCTGGAAGGAGTAGCTTCAGCGGAAACAGCACACACGTCATCAACACCCTCAGCCTCAGGAATAGAAACGACAGTTTCAACTGGAAGAAGAAATAAGTATTTGCTAAGTGCAGGGTGTGGTGTGAATGGACACTAGTGTAGCGGTGTTTTCAATGAAAAGTGATTAACCTGGAATTATGTTTCTGCTTGGCACTGCTGTGTGTCGAAGGTGCCCTTTCCTCCCTGGTTTATTATAATCACCATCGTTGAAGTGGTCAGAACACACATGTCTGCTTAAAAAAACCTCAAGTGGCAGAGAAAATAGGGCTGCATTGCAAAGCTTTTGCATCCAAATGTCATAGCTGTAACGTATAGAATTTTGTTTGCAAACAAAATATTTTTTCTTAGACCAAGTAATTTTTGCTATTGGCATTCAGTGAACAAATCAACGCAGTCTAAAACAGGTCAGAACTAAAACAACTGTAGGGCTTACCTTTTCTTGTCTTTGGGAATGGAGTGAAACCTCAAGTGTGGGGAGTTTTCTCTATTATTTTTACAGTTCCCTGCAATGCACCGGTTCTTCCCCATTTTTTAATGGTCTCAGAGCTGCCTAGAGCCGTCTCTAAGCTACCACAACGACAATGCCGGCCACGTGCTCGTGGCCACCGGTAAATTTCGGAGACCAACATGATTGAATGGGGCTGATATGTTTTTGTGTGGTTGTGAGTCTGTGATATGTTGACACAGTGGCCAGCGTTTTTTTGCAAAGTTGGTGTAAGGATTGTAAAAAATAATTAAATGTGCCATTGTTTTGCCAGTTTGACTGTTTGCATCAATTTATTTGGCTTAATTATGTCCATTAGCTTAGAAATTATGTGATTGAAGAACCAGAGAATGTCAATATTTTTTTCCATGTAATTAGACTTACTGTTTATCCTACATTTTTTGTTTTGAAATAAATATATTTGTTTTAATTTATTTTATTGATTTTCTGTCAAATTTCGTCCCTCTGCGGCCAAATATAATTAATTTAAACCGGCCCGCCAGCACCTGCTGGTCCTCCCCTACCCCACCCCACCCCCTTGTCCTGCCAACCTTGCAACCACAACTAGCAGATTAACAGGGAGATATACGGTTTTTTCAGCCTTTGATTCGCCAAATCTCTTTTCAGGCTTCATCCGGGACCGTGCCTGGGAAATAGTGTGTTTGCGAATCATATTTCTTCAAGGTTTTAGATAGATGTCGAAATGTCCATTGTTTGACGCTGTCACCTTGGCCCTACAGGATTTTCAGTACTGACGTCACGGGCCCCTGGCACCCAGGCAACCAGCGCAACACTAGACCACGGCCTTGTAGGTGCTGCAGTTCCCCCCCGCTGAGCGGGGCATAAAACTGGTGACTGAGGCCTCATCAACTGTTGTTGGGCCAGAGGCACGCGATGGCAACATCAGAGCCACAATACACTCACGAAAACTGGTCCCCAAATTCAAGACTAAAAATCTCATTCAACGAACGTTAATGAAAGCAGATGATACTCGTTTGGTTTTCTTTCGATGATATTCGTTTGGTATTGTCGTGTGTTTATTATAGCAGTGCCGCGCTGCATCGCTATCGTCCGAACGAGGCCGAGCTGGCGCCGAAGTCGGCACGAGCTGAGCAGAGCCGAGGCCCGCCCGAGTCACCCTTTGTGACGTGGCAGGCGGGGAGGGATTGTCAATTTTCCGCGCAGGCGCGAGGAGGGGGTGCCATTGTTTACGCCCGGCCGCTGCGCGGATGAGCGACAGGCAGGCAGGCAGACATGGTCCGCCCCTTACTGCCCGCTCCTACTAATATCTATAGTAAAAGCAAGCTGACACCTTCATGTGTATAGTAGTTTTAAGTATGTTGAAATGAAATGTGAGGTGTGAAGGTATCATCTGCTAAAAACAATATGCTGTTTAAAAACTGTAGGGAGTAGTACAGAGATAAGGGTTAAAGAAGGGGTGGGGAGGGGAAGGGGGGTTAGGAAAGGGGTCGGGAGGGGAAGGGGGGGGGGGGGACTCGACCTGCAGCCACCTCCCCGTGGTGAGTCCTGGGCGGTTTCGCAAAGGAAACCTGTGAAACCGGCGAAGAGCTGCATCCAGCCAGGCGCGGGTTGCCTACCTGCCAGGCGCGCCTATCGGAAAGACGCTTGGCGTTACCCTGAGATATTGTTTGTTTTGGCTCGAATAAAATCCTGGTGGTAGAGTAATATGTCCCGGTGCTTATGAGACATGCGCCAGACCTAACACACTGAGGAGTCAAGTATGAAAAATTCCGCAGTACGAGCAAACCGATTTTTCGGAACTTAAGACCCCTGGCTGGAACCTTAGATTTCATTTTAAAAATTGGGAAAAAAACTCTGTTTTTACATTGTTCTAAGGCAACGATCCGCGCTTGCGCCGATATCAAAATCGAAAATTTGTCGGAAACGATACCCCCTTTCCAGGTCCCGCTTCCGTGGTTGACCGTTTTTCGCCGCAGATCCACCGGGAGCCCTTGTAGTGCGGCGAACGCCACATTCTCTTCGGGGGTGGTGCCCGGGAATTTAATCTTCCTCGGGACGACATTCAATATTTCTTCATACGTTAGAGGCCACATTGCTTATAGCAGTAGTAGCTTGTAGTAAGAGTACGTCTGACAGAACGCCTGTCAACTGATGTTTCCAGGGTTATGTTTACACGGCTTGTTGCTGCTTGGCGCGCGACACCTATCGGCGGCCGGGGGAACTTGGTCCGTGCGGACGTGGTTCCGCCACCCGCCGATAGATGGCTCTTCGCCGCGGGAAAATTGTGTACACCAGGTCGCCTAATGCTTTTATTTCTACAGCTCCGTCTGGTGCCGCGTCCACTCCCACTGAACGCGCTGTTACGTCGGCTGTCTGCAGGTTGCCTTTAATTGACCCACCACCTCGCATCCGTAGCAGTTTCGTTTTTAAACTCTACCGTCGTCTTCATGGTCTCGTATTTACGTCGCAGATATTGCGGGGCTTTCGCAAAGAGATCGGGGCGTGATTCTACCTGCCGCCTCAGCATTGACATGGCATTGTTTACGCGTCCCATGTCCATGTAGGGCACGTTTAACAGCGAAGCGAGCTTCTGAAGACGAACATTCAAAATGCCCTCAAATGCTGACTGGTCCATAACTTATCGGCCGTCAATCCAGTACCATGTCCGCGGGTTGTGGACCTGCATTAGGCCCCACGGCAGCGCGCAGAGCCGCGAGCTCGGCGAGCAAATACTGCATGTTAAGGTCCGCGTTTGGGCCGCCTGCTGCCAGGGGCCCAGCGCCGCCAGGAGGTGCGCCAGCGCCACCATTGTCGGCGAGCGGGCCGGGGCCGCCGGGTTCACCCTCGTGGACCTCCCAAGCGTCAACAATGGGGCGCCGACGCGGGGGGCGGGGAGCGTGGGGTGGCCGAACGGGCCGACGGGGCCTCCGCGGAGCACGATCACGGGCACGGTCGCGACGCGGCATTGTCAAGGGTCAAAAGGTCAAAGGACCCGCAAACCACAGGACGTGAAACAAAAAGCACAGGGAGGGTCAACACTGGGGTGGGGACTCACTCAAGACAGCGATGCACCGACAAGTCTGGTCAGAGGACGGGGCACCGGGTCACAGGTCACAGGATCACACAGGAACACCGGGGTCAGGGACGGGATTCTGACGATGACCAGCTGGGTACCGAGCTCCGGACGGGTCCGCTCTGGGGTCGCTCAGGGGGAGACGAGGACGCCGCAGGAAGGGGAGACCGACGGTCGCAGTATTCAGTCTTCGGTACAACGCACTAGAGAGAAAAATAATTAGCACAAATACGACCCACTCCAGCTACCGACTGCGCCAATTGTAAAGTTAGCTCAGAGAGTAGGTAACTGAAGCAGAGACGTAGATGTGAACTGATTTATTACGAAAGGCCGTCAATCCAGTACAATGGCTTCTAGACAACAACCAGCGCGGCGGGCCACCGCTTGCTATCAAAGCTACCGCTTCTGTTGAGGCCGGTATGAGAAGCGCGCGCTGCACGCGGCTATGACAATGCCAGCTGTACGCTGGGGACTGTAACCGGGCGTCTCAATGCAGGAAAATACCTGGCACATTTGCACATCGGCTCGGGTCGGTTCGGGATGCTCGGCTCGGCTCGGCTCGCGCTCGGCGGGCGACGGGGCCGATGCGATAGCCGACGCGACGCCGACACATTCGCATTGCAATCGGAGATGTTATTCAATGTTAAGTCTTCGTTTCGTGTTTGCTATGGTATTTCCTTTAAATTACATAAAGTCCTTTTTAGCGCTGCTTAATTCCGATGCGATGTTCTGGTTTCTTCGCAAAATAAACAATTACAGTTTATGGGGGGCGGGAACACCGAAAATGGTGATCTCATGCCAAAATTCGAATTTATGTATTTTAGTTAGTTTTGACCTTAAAACCTTCAGATACCAAGCTGTTGAGAAAGGTCTGAATACATTTGTCACACCAGATTAAATTGTTGCAATAATATAACTGAATACATCACTAATCGTTGTCAAAAAAATTTCATCGTTAACTTTTCGCTTAACAGAATTTTCACATGCAACGTAACTAGTTTGGAAGTCAGTGCGGGGTATCTTTAGAGGTACAGCAATGGGACAAAGCTTTAAATCATCAGGAAACATAACTGAAAAAAGTGACAGAAGCTTTTTTAAATATCTCATTTATCTTAGGAACTGACTAAGATTATGTAAGAAAAAGGGAACTTTTACCTCACCGCTCTAACTTAAAAGGTACCCCGCACTGACTCAATTTTCTAAATGTCTGCAACATCTCAATACTTTGAATTCCTTCCACTAAAAGGGGCTGTCGGCTGTTGTTTTCAGTATGATTTAATGCAAACTTTCTAACTATTCTAACTTTAAATTTTTAAACTATTCTAAATCAATAATAGGACTCTTTAAACTTAGGCTCAGCCTTGAGTTTCGCCTCTACCTAGTTAGAAGAACTGACATGAACTGACTGATCAGGTGTATGGGGGGAATCCCGCCGAATGTCGAAACATGTGGCGCCACCTGTGGTGGTATTTGGGAACTAGGTCGGCTGAGTGGAGTGGTGGGAGACCCCGAAGCCACCCGAAGCTGCCGGGGAGTTCGGGTGTGCAGATGTGCCAGGCATCTTCCTTCATGGAGACAGCCGTGACTGTAACACTACACTATTAACTAACCGCGGTTTATCCATCAATTCTTCTTCAGCTTCGTGTTCATCTTGTGCAGCATTCTTCTTTGCTAGTAATCTTGGCAGTTTGTTTTGTCTATAGTTTCGAATATTGCGATTGCTAGCACTCAGCCTCTTTATAAGAAGTCTCTGTGAGCAGGAAAGGTGAAAAGTGATTACAGTCTTTTTATACTCATTACTTTTAACAGAAAATACTTGCCTTGTACAAATTGATGTTTGGAGCCTTCAGTGATTTGAGGCGATTCACCACTTGATTCCGCAGGATTTTGTGTTCGCCCTTCGTACAATACAGGCTTTTAGTCACACTTAAAATGTGGTCCTGGAGAAATTTATTCATTCTTTGAGTATGTTTTTGCTTAATGTATACTAATCCCTTGTTAATGCTCTGTAGCAGCAGTTCAGGAAAAGGTGGGAGAACAGTATATATGGTTATTCTTTCCCCAATCAATCTTCTTCTCTGCATGTATGTAAGTGTTCATTAATACTTCAAATTGTAATGTACAACACGGATTTAGCATATGTAGGCTTACTTACTTTATTTGGCTTCCGCCTTTTAACTGTAGGAACCTTTGAACAAATAATTTAATTTTGTTATTTTTTTATGTTTGATATACAATATGTATGTATGTATGTATGTATGTATTGTTATAGTGTGCGATTGTAAGGGACTTGGAGGGAAAGGATGAGTCAGAGGTCTCGTAGAGACAGGAGCGTTCTGTATTGACAGTAGGTGACCGTGTACAGAATGGTGGCGGCTGCTTGGTAGCACGCGCTTATATTACAGGAGCAGAAGAACATAGGGAAGAACAAGGGTGAAGAGTGGGGGTATATGGCCAATGGAATGGTGAGGCTAGGGTATTTAAGGGAAGAACAGTAAGAAGAAGAATACTAGGTCCTGGCTAGGATCCTTAGGGCAGTGGTAGCGAACATAGGGGAATGACCGCTAGTAAGCCGTGCTCTGGTTATGTTCTCTATTGTTCATTTCACAACACCACTCCCTCCTGAACAAAGAAACGAAGTTTCTCAAAATTTTCTACCATGCTTTTACGAACCCAGCTTTGACTTAGTTTAGAGTTTTTACACTGTTCAACTCTTGGAATTTAGGCGCTTAAACTTGATTTCCCACTCTCTCACTTAATTTGCACAATTTTGTTTTAATTAAATTGTCCGATCGAATTAATTTCTTGTCGTGTTCTTTCTTGTTCTTGTCTTGATAACTGCCAAGCGTTGACTGGAACTGATGCTACAAAGGCTTGCGTCACCATTACACCGTACGGTGCCAGGCACTAGGGGGTCCAGGCCTTAGCCGACGGTTCAGCGTGATGTTAAAAAAATTAAAATAAAGAGTAGTTGGCCTTTAAGGTAGTCGGAGCGTTACTCGAAAGTTAACTTCGGGCGATGGAAACTTTTGAACTTTGAAGCTTAGACCTGTTTAACCAATTTGCCAAAAGGGCGACCCCTGTTACCGATTATACTTTTTAGTAAATCGCCTCGAAATTTAGCATTGCGGCTTATGGCAAAGTGCCCTGAAGGCACTGTCCTTGACTTTCAACTATTTTTTTCGGCATGTTAGAGTTAAGATAGAGTATCGATGTATAGGTGCAGAATGGAGGTGAGAGTGTGACCTATGTGTCCGAGTTTTAAAAAGTACCCACAACCGTCCAAATAAGTGATTTATTGAGTGTTAGCGGCGGCTATGTCAACGCATTTCGAGTTCAAACGAGGAGAGGGCAATGGCGGTCGGCTTGGCACGGCCGGAAATTTGGCAACGTCGCGCTGTTGTCGGCTGCTTGGTGCAGACGATACCAGCTGACGGCTGCTGAGTGAGGGGTTGATAGGGGAGCAAGCAAAAGGCGAAACTACGATTGAAGTACAAAACCATTTATTTAGAACGCATTCATAAAAACATGACACATATGAAAATATCATTTAAGAAAATGACTCAGTTGTCATTAAATATAAAATTACCAATACTATAAGTTGCAAATCACAAACTATTTATGCTAGTTGTGAGAGAACTTTGAACTGCTGAGGTAATGACTCAGTTGTCATTAAATATAAAATTACCAATACTATAAGTTGCAAATCACAAACTATTTATGCTAGTTGTGAGAGAACTTTGAACTGCTGAGGTAATATCTGTTAATTTACTCTTCACTTTGGTTACTCGTGGCTTTCCATTTACATCTTGACTCAGTAAAAAAATTAGGGCTTCTTCACCGCCACTCGTCAAAGTTGTCTGCAGCACTTGAAGTGAGATACCAGCCTCTGCAATTTTTGATATCATTGATTTCGTAACACGGTTTAACAGACATTGCATTTCTTCTTTTAAAACCGCTTTGGATGCTAAGAGGTCCTCCTTCTGAACAACGCAAAGAACACTCTTTGCATGGTGCACTAGATCCGCATGAACAAGGCCCAACGTAGCCACAAGTTTCTCCAAGACCGCAACATCACCAATGGCATTATGTGCAGCAGGATTGTCAATCTGATAGTCAGCTGCAAGTGTTGATTGAGAAAATGAATGTCTGCTGCGAACTCTTTCAGGGAGCTTCCATCTGAAAACGTCTAAAGTGTCGACAAAACCAGCAACCACTTCTAGGAAATGTGGAAGCAGGCCGAATCTTTTAACTTCTCTCAAGATGATGGGGTGGTCAAATCTGAAAGTACAGAGAAATTTTTTTTTAAATAATTATTATTTCTATGTAACTTTTATAATTATATAAATATATAAAAAAGGACACTTGCCTGAAACCATTGTGGGCAGCAAGAACTACATGCTTTTCCAGACTTTTCAGGAAGTCAATGAAGCCTGATATTGCTAATCGGGGTGGAGTCGTTCTAACTTGCTTTCCATTAAAAAAAAGCTCACCCCCTTCAGCAGTCAAGCCATTGATTGCTGATGCGGCTGCTGGTATTTTCCTCTGGGGAAGTATGTAGACAGAGTATTCAAGCTGACCCACTTTAGCAGCCAGCTGGAACAAAAAAAAAAAAAAAAAACACACTTGATATTTGCCAGGATTGTAATAACAGGATCATGAGACAAATCATTACCTGAAGAATTTCACATGTAATTTTAGAGCGGCCTGAGGTTTCAAGATCAATGAAAACAGGCAGAGCACCTGTTACACTCAGGTTGTGGTTCACAACTGAAACAATAATATATTGTTTAGTACAGAATTCTCAAAAAGATCAATTGAAATATTTCTAGTAATTACCTTTAGGATCATCAATAAGTTCTTCAATGCCGCCAAGTTCACATTCTGTGGAATAAGTGACACCCTCTTTCCGTTCTTCTGCTGCAGACTTTCCTGATCTTTTTCTTTTCCACAGCATGCGTTTGCATTTGAACTCTTTGGTTTTCTGGTAACGTGACCTGATACTTCTGTATTTGTCTTGAATGCTTCTGTACTTTTCAGTGATGTTTCCAGGAGAAAGGCCCATTTTTTTGTTCACTTTTACAACATATGTTGTCCCAATATTTTTCTGACCAACTGCAGCGGCCACTCTAAATGCAAGCGATTCAGATCCAGAATTGAATTTGCTCTTGGGGTTCTTGGTTGCAACCAAATTATTGAAGCTCTCATTGGCTTGAGATGATGCGCAGGGCGCAATCTTGTCACAGTTATCAGCATAACGAGTAAGTATCTGAAGCAATGTGGCTCTGAGTGCTACACTTGTCAAAGGCTTCCCTCCAGGGAGACCTTTGTGCTTGTAGTTTGCAGGGTCTTCTGAATATGTGCACCATGACCCACATTCTTCGTGCTCACCATAAGCATGTTTCAGTACGTTCAAAATAGCAGCCTTCACAGCTGGTGCGTCTCCTTTGTTTGTTGAAATAGCATAGGCAAAACTAGAGCACAAGTACACCCGAACATTTTCTGGCAAATTGTTGGAAAACATTGAGTTTGAAAAACCTTTCCGAATATGGTTCAAATCTAACCATTTAGTTACTGGTTCAGAACTTTCTCTACGAACAGCTTGAATACCACTTGAGTCGCCATCACCAATGAGGGTACCAATCACAACATCAGCTGCTTCCAGTAATGGATTGTTTGTACAAAGTTCCACAGCCAGTGCTGGTTCTATGGCTTTTGCACTTCCAGTGTGGTTTTTGCGACAATCATGGTCCTTAGGGTCATGCCCATTAGCACAAAAAGAACATGATTTACACTTGACGCCAAAGTCAAGTATTTTGCCTGACATATGCCCAATAAGAGAAGCATGACCTGAGAAGATAAAAATTAGCATAAATCCAAAATATTCTGTGCAAAAAGGAAAACCAAATACCATACCTGAAAGACTGTTGTACGCACGCCCAGTTCCTCTTTTTTGCCAACCAGCATCAATTGATCCAATCAAGCGAACTTTCTTGGCTATCGGAAGACTATCATCCATGTCTGGCGGCAAACTTCTTTTTGGTGTAACTGAAAGAAAAATTACAGTGGGACGGTAATTTCCTTTTTGTTACTCAGTAAGGAAAGGGAGTTATATAAATTTTTATACCAGGTTCTTGAGTAGCCTCATCACACAGCACCTCCTGTTGAGAAGCGGTTCTTGTTGCTTCAGGAAGAGTATCTCGGAGTGCTGGTGTGCTACTGAACAGCTCAGGGTTTGTCTCATTGAAATGTGACCCCATTTGTTCAAATGATTTCCTGAAATTGCAAAGCCTCTTAATAATCCACAATTTGACATATTGATAAGCAAGAAAGCGATTCACAGCAAACATGACGGGTAGCAAAGCAAGCTGGCAAAAGCAACGGACTCAAGGGGTAAGCAAGGATTGGAAGCGAAATAATGAACTGTGATGAAAATGAACAACCTGATTTAGATGAGGGTTGACACCTAACTATGATGAATTAACATTGTCTGGTAGCACTAGTGATAACATAGCTTTGAAAAAATAACATTCATCATTTCATGCTTATATTACAGCATATGGTGCAAAATATTTGAGTTATTACTAGTGTCTACAGACAGTATTGATTCGAGTAATCTGAAAAGAAACACTGACATTTCAATTAATGTTATAGTGGCATCAATGATAGAAATAATAATAGACATTAAATATTGCATAGGCTCACCGTTTCTCGTTATTAGTCTTCTCAAATTCTATTGTCAGAGATTTTTCAAGTAAAATGCTATGAGCACATGATTCTTTAGCCACAGCTTCCACTGCTGGACCTACATTTCTTTCACAACGCTTAAGAAGAGACTTGGAGAAGACCGGGATGTTTAGTGCTGTTAGGAACGAGTTGATTTGCTCGCCTCCATTTGACGTATCCAAGCACCCTAAATATCATGCAGAAGTAAAAATTTTATTAATTATTTTCAAGAAGCTACCTGCTACCACAATAAATTTCAATAACCTCACCAAGAGAAAGCTTATAATTCATGTCATAGAAGTAGCACTTCATTTTGTCATTCCATTGTCTCTTCGCAGAATGTATCACATAAATAGAGCTACACTTTCGGCATGTTACATTGAAGATAGCTGCTAAACCCCTTTGGCGCATAGAGGATGGATCCATGTCACGCAAGGAGAGAGCTAAGTCACATTTGCAGCACCACAGTTCTTTGGCTAATTCTTTGAGTTCCACAATCCGTCTCATGGTGGAGGTTACATTCCCAGCCGATGATCGAGAGTGGGCCTCGTGCAGCTTCCGCTGTGCTTCCATTTGACAGCTGAGTTTCTTACCCCTACTAACATTGCTCTTCCACTTGGCGATCGATTTTTTCACAAATCTGCCAGTTTTTTTGTCATTTACGACTTTATTCATTTTAGCGACAGGAACGTACGTGTGCGACGACAGATGTAAACAAACCAGGAATGGGAGGGGACGAGACGCGGCGTTGCCGGATTTATTTTACCAACTGTGCGGCACAAAAGGATAACCCCGAGCGATGTAAACTGACGCTTCGATAATGTCCACGGGTTATAATTATTAAATTCATTTTGTTAATGTTGTTAGACGAGCGTTTTGTACCAAGAATTGTTTGTAAGTGCAAAATGAGTCGATGTTGAGGCATTTAAGTTTTCGTGTTCGCCATGTTGGCCAGCGGCCCTCCAGTTCGGCGGACGTGAGTCAAGTAGTGTTGAAATAATAAGAATAAAAATAAAATTGTGCCTTTAAATGTTAACTAAACATGCCAAAAGACTTTAAAAATAATTTTAGGAATTAACAAAGTTGTTTTCAGTCAGCATTCTGCCATTTTTAAATAGACAGTGTGTTGACTAGCAAGCCTCGCTCCGACTACCTTAAGTGTGAAGTCTTATCTCGATAAGGAATTGCCACCTGCTCTCTTGGACAGTGACACTATAGACTACTTTGTTGATAGGTCTGTTAGAGTTATACAGAACATAAGTAAAATGGAAATTTGCTGTGGTTATGACAATGAAGATTTTAAAGTGGCATGGTCTAGTTGTTCTGCGTTTGGTAAAGTGGAAGGAAATGAGTTTGATGAGTGTCGATATGAAGAGACGTTTAGAAGCAACAAGTGTGAAATGTTAGTGACCAATAGACAATCGAGGTGTCGCAGTTGTAAAAAGTTGTACCTACCTTTGAGGAGAAGAACACTGGCTTTGGCTAATGAAGAACTTAGTCCCTTTGCACACAACACGAAGATGTCTGAAGAACAGAAGTTGAAGAAAATGGCTGAACAACATAGAGAATTAAGGAATGAAAGAAAAAAAAAATGCAAGACTAAGAGAGAAAATGGATGAATTAATTGAACAACAGGGAGTTCAAGTAGATGCTGAATTGGCTGCTGACCTGATTGAAATTTTGAACGAATCTGACCTCACACCAGCTCAGTCCATTTTCCTTCAACAGCAAGTTAAAGCATCACAGAAAAAAAACATGGTGGGTATGAGATGGCATCCAACGATGATAAGACTTGCTTTAGCTGTCTTCACTACTTCACCTGCAGCCTATGAATTGCTAAGAGACTCTGGAATGGTGAAACTTCCCTCAGGCAGGACATTATTTGACTATTCGCATGTGAAGCCAGTCAATGATGGCATTGATAAAGTGGTATTAGAATCATTAGGAGAAAGAGTATCCAAGCTAGATCCTAAAAAAAAATATTTTGTATTAATGGCAGATGAAATGCATATTTATGGTAATTTAGTGATGCAAAAGTCCACTGGGAAAATAGTTGGTTACAAAAAGTTGGATGAACTGGACAAGGAGGTTGAGATATTGAATCAGTACTTAGATAATCCCCAAGAAGATGTTAAAGAAATTCTTGCCAGCAAAATTTTGGTATACATGGTGAAGGGGGTGTCTGCTGGCATTAAAGAAGTGGTTGCCACCTTCCCTGTATCGAATCCATCAGCACATCAAATGTATGTCTGGACCTGGAAAGTCATTGGAGCTCTGGAAAGAAGTGGATTGGAAATAATTGCATTCATTTGTGATGGTTTCTCAACAAACCGTGCTTTTATCAAGATGCACAAGCCTGCTACTGTTTTGCCAAATGGTTTAATTTTTGATACAATCAATAAAGCAGCTCCTGATAGGAAGTTATATTTTATCTCTGATGTGCCACATCTTCTCAAGACCATACGCAACTGCTTCATGAATTCAAGATGGGACAAAAAGAAGAGTCGACGCCACATGCGATACAAAGGCAAGAAGATTACTTGGGACTTTCTAGTGAAATTGTACGAGACTCAAAAGGGTAAAAATCTGAGGAAAAGCTTCAAACTGAATGCTATGAATGTCTACCCTGACAGCTATGGCAGAATGAAGGTGCTTTATGCAGGTCAAGCTGTAAGTAATACTGTAGCACAAGACATTGAAGATAAGAAATGGCCAGGTACATCCGAAACAGTCTATTTCATCAGACTGTTCAACGATTGGTTCGATTGCCTAAATGGGCCACACTCATTTGTTGGTAAAAAGAAGCGTAACTCAAATCTCAATCCATACACAAGAGATGTTCTAGGTGATGACCCTAAGGACAAGCGCTTCCAGTTCCTTGACTCTGTTCTGGACTACCTGATTTCATGGAAAGAAGACACCCAAAAGAAGAACCCCAATGAATCTGTCAACACAACCGTTGATGCTAGTGTGTTAGGTGATGCTGAAGCGGATGAAAGTGAAATTTTTGAGGGATCTGATGATGAGTGTGAAGATGATACTCCAGCTGCTAAAAGAATTTTAAGTCGTGAAACTCTGGAAGGCATTGAAATGTCAACCCGTTCCACCAAAGCTGCAATTACTTTCTTGCTTGAAGAGGGTGTGAATTACATAAATCCCAGAATCTTCACCCAAGACCCTCTGGAGCAGCACTTCTCACAGATTCGAGCAGGTCAGGGTGGTAGCAACAACCCCAACTACTATCAAGCTTTGAATAGAAATCGTGCTCTGCACACTATTGGTCAGCTTGGTGTTAAGAAAAGGAAAGGAAATAGCGGTGAGTGTGCATCCTCTATTGTGATTACTACTGAAAAACTGCCCAAAAGAAAGTGCTACCGTGGACCAAAGTTTGATTTTTAAGTGTATGCCTGTGGTTTTGTAAAATTCATTTGGGTGGTTTTGTAAGATTTATTTCTGTAATTTATGAGATGTATTTCTGTGATAATATTAAGATGTATTTCTGTGATCATATCAGTTTGTGTGCCATTGTCTAAAGCTTTTGTAAAAAATGTAAATCACTGGAGGTAAGGCATGTGAGGAGCAAGGCAATTGAATTTAAAAGTAAACATTTGTATGGATTGAAGTTTATTTATAATAAAAACATGAGGCACAAGTAGCATTTTAATTATAATACCACATATACCATATGAAAAACAAAACATTTCTTGCAACAAGACCAACATACTTATTAAAATAATGAAAAAAGAAAAACTGTTGCAACACTACATTGAAATATCTGTACAACAGAGCAATATCAAAAAAATTAAACTGAACTACAGTTAAACATTGAGAAAGAACAAATAATCTTGCAACACATTGCTAGTCGTTAGCATCATAAAAATTAGTCAACCAAGTAAAATCACTTTTTGTTCCTTCTTGCCACAGCATGCGATGTTTGCAAGGAAAACATCAACAAAAATCTTTGATACAGATAAGTGTCAAATTTCTTAAAACAATAAATGAAATTCTTGAAAAATATCACAACACATTGGAGAGATCAAGGTGTCTTCAGTCTTAAAATTACTTTTTCTTTCTTCTTGCCACAGCATGTCTTGTTGGCATTGATATTACAGGTTTTGACTTTAAATAGTTCATTCGCCTTCTCATAAATCCAGATAAGCAGGTTCTACAATAGGCTCGTACAACATCATTCATAAGTTCAATAGAGTTACTTGCATCAAGTACATCACCTATGAGATTATCCCATTTTAAACTAACATTACAGTTACTTACTGTTTTTAGAACACTTTCATAATCAATGGATCCATCTCTTTGTTCTGAAGCAAACACTACTTCGGTAAGGTCAATAAAGAAGTCTTTGCACTCAGTTGTTATGAATAAAAGCCCACCTCTGTCTCTTGCTATAGTCCAAGATGCATCAACATCATCCTCAGCTGTAGGTTTTTCTCTTAATATTTTTGACTTCACTACTTCTACAATCTTTTTCCAACTTTTACTACTGCCATACCTGTAATGCATTCTCAAGTATCCTCTCATTATCGAGCCACCACAATAATAAATAACTTGCTTGTCTTCACTATCCAATATTATGGGAGTCTTGGGTCTAAGCGTATGACCAGCTCTGAATGATTGAGAAATAAAACGTAGAATTTCTGTAGTAAAATTTAACACAAACTCCGATATAAACTGATAAGGAACATTGTTCATTTCTAAGTCTTCAGGTATTTCGAGTAAGTCCAATAAACTGCGGCACAAACTAGTATTAGAGAGTAGATTTTCACAATCACTTAATAACAATGCCACCATTGCAGATGGCAGTACAAATTTCTTCTTGAGAATCTCACATATTAGTTCGTCACACACTTGACTCGAAAACTTTTTCCACTTGTCACTTGCCAGAATAGAAATTATGTAGCCAATAAACTCTTTGAACCGTTTGCCAGCTTCCCCATAGCAAGGGGCGTTAGCAACCTCATTTAATGCTGCATCTGCTAATTCGTCCACTTTGTTCAAAATTTTCTCCTTGTCAGGAAAACGAGCAGCAGCATCTGTCCAAACAAATTAGACAAAATGAGTCCCTCACATTCTGCATTTTCAAACCCACAAATAAACTTTACTGACAAGCGTTTCACTCATACCTTGAATAGCATGATTTCTGCAATGTTGTTTGAAGGATCGCTGATCCAAATATCCTTTCAGACAGTAGGTGCAGACGTACTTGGGCTTACGTTTTACTTTGGCAGTTGTAGTTTTCTTTGGTTTCTTAGGTGCAGGAGCTTGAGGGACTGCAAAGCCTCCATTCTGAAGACTAGTGTCATTATCGATAACACTAATGGCACTGTCATTTAAAGCCACCACCTGACTGACATTACCAGCAGCTGCATCGGCTGAGGAGACAAAAAGAAAATGTTTAACACTGAGGTCAAAACAGTACTACGAAACATAACCTGTACGGGACAGGTAACTTTGAAACTTACACAAATGCTTCGACATGCAGTCTATAGTAATGACCAACCACATATTGTTTGCCACAGTATTGGCATGTAAATGACTTGTTAGACTTAGGAGTTGAATGGAATAATGGAGCTTTCTTCAGAGTTTGGTTTGAGTCCTGCGAGCATGTACCGCTTTCATCCAAGGAAAGCGAATCCATGCTGTTCAAAATAGTTAACAACGAAGTTCATTTAAACAAATTGTTGGTAAGAAAACCCTATTTTAATTTGAGACCATAATCATTAACAAACATACCATCCAGTCGCCGCAACCAATGTTTATCCAACTCCCCAGGCCCACCCAGCCCCCAAACCGTCTGCCAGCCGTCTGCTACCGCCTTGCAGAGGATCATGGGAAAGCATTATGGCGGACGCGGCGGACGCGCGGGAACGGCCATTTCCGGTTCGCCTGCCGGGCCGCGAGGCTTGTTCAACTTTATCCGCTTCCCGCATGGACTCCGCGCGAAATTTTCGAATCGTGTTTGGTATCGTTAGTCAGATTGGACCTTCAAGAGTCCGAAAATCACGGCCTTGCCTCCCCTCACGTCCGAGGGGCTTGGGAAAGTGTCGCAACGTGTGGTGGGGCGCCAAAAAGACTGACCAAGATTCCACTCCAGGACGCCCTTCTTTCATAGTTACGCTTGAAGACGTTACGCTTGAAATGAAGGGTACTCTGGAAATTCCCCCATGCATTTATATAGGGGAAATCTTGGCGGATGAGCCTGTTACGCTTGATTTCAAGCGTAAACTGACTACGCTTGAAAACCGAGGGTAATACTACGCTTTAGTTTTACCTGTGCACTTGCAACGTGCTTGGCGAAGTGCACACTATCAAATGCATGGCAAGTCGACACAACGCAACTGCGTGATTAGCCCCGGCTGTACCAAGTGAAGGAAAATCAACAGATCAACGGATCGGGACAGGTCGCGGGTGCTACTGGGATGGCTCTGGGGTGGATATTATTAATCAATATAGACCACTATGGATACTTTATTGTAAAGTGTGATTGGGTGATGCCTAAACCTTAAAGATCAAGAAGCGAAAGGCGACTCTAGCCCGTCCCGATCCGTTGATGTGTTGATTTTCCTTAACTTGATACAGCCCCCTTAACTCCGTGCTTGGTAAAGGCACAATGCACTTCAAAGTCTGTACATGGCTAAGTATGCATTTGCAAGTGTGTGCTATGTAGATAGGTAAGAAATAGGATATGGTTCTCACACACACACACACACACACACACACACACTGCTAAGAAAAGTCATTATTTTATAACTTAAATTTCTACAAATACTTTCGTAACTTTACAGATAATTATTCGTAAAATAACGACAGGAATTGTAAAAAAACTAAAAGTTTAAGCTTTTGAGAAACTTATCTTTAAATTATGTAACGATTTACAGTATACACTGAAAGCAACAAGTGTCAGTTCTGATTTCTGTTCTTCTTCCTGACTCTGGTATGGTTTCCCCTCCTTGGCCAAGGTTCCTTTATTCCCTAGCTTTCTGAACGCACCCTCTAGCAGGTGTTACTGTTGCCCAAACTATAAATCGGAGCGCGCTTCAGAGCCGCAGTCAGTCTGTAGCCCAGCCCCAGCCTGTACAGAACCTGTACAGAACCTGTACAGAACCCGGCATATAATTCCCCTCTTTTGACCAAAAAGTAAATATTTTCAAAAATGACGTATTTTCAGGACAGCAGTTTTAGTGAAAAATTAAGAACTTTTGATTTTTTGAAGTGTATGAAATTGTTATGCGATGGCTTCTGACTGATAAAACTGGTTCTTTACACTAATAAGAAAGGGAATAAACTATCAGGACTCATCCCGGTCCAATAAAAAAAATAATAAAAAAGGTTAAATTTCAGTGTTTTTACTCAAAGTGAAAATTTCAAAGGGCTATAAACCCCAAACCGCTTTGAATTTTGCAAATCCTTTGGTATGAGTGTTCAGGGTGATGGTCTGCTCCAGTTCACGTGCAAAATTTCCAGATCAAAATATTGAGGTTTAGGGGTGCGGTGGTTTGGGGTGGAATGATCCATATGCACACCTCTGGCAAGGGTTGCCGTTGCTCCACGGGTGTTCGCAGGGCCCACTGGCGGGGACACTGCTCTTCAGCCCGTTCGTGGTGACTGGCCAACATGTCATGCCGTTCTGGCCAGAAGAGGCGAGTTTGTGGCTGCGCGTTAGCATCATCGTGCTACACTGCGTGTGCATCGCCGCCAGCACGACCTCCTTCTTGGTACGTGGAACGTGACGGTAATATTATTAAACGGATGTTGTGAGGGGCCCTATTCAAAAGATTTTATCTTGTCACTTCTCTTAAGCGAAAGTTCATTTCGCTGAGTTTGATTTTTTGAGAAAGCCTACAAATCAAGAGGGATCATGATACAATTCACACCAACTCCAAGATGAAAGATCAAACAAACCTTAAGTGCTTGTGGAAATATGTCCCGCTTACTCTATCATCCGTCCCAAATCATCAAATTCACTGCCGCGCAAAATTAGCGGCACGTTTGAGCGTAGCGCTGTTTTTATGTGTTTCGAGCTAGCATGCTAAAATTTGGGAAGTAGGTGCCCCTATTGTTTTTCTTGAGACCTGTTAAGTACACACAAAATCTATGTGTGTACTCAATACACACTTCTAGGTGCGTGCTTACAAGCATGCACTTCGAGGTGTGCACTTGCCTAAGCACGCATTTAGAAGTGTGTACTTGAATGAGTACACACTTTAAAGTGTGTACTCAGTGAGTAGACACTTGCGAGGTGCATGCGCGGCATATGGAAAACGCATGCACTTCTATGTGTGTACTCACTGAGTACACACTTTAAAGTGTGTACTCATTCAAGTACACATTTCTGGGTGCGTGCTTAGGCAAGTACACACCTCGAAGTGCATGCTTGTAAGCACGCACCTAGAAGTGTGTACTGATTACACAAATAGATTTTGTGTGTATGCAATCTGTGCGCCCATCCTTGCGACCTGTGCCACTCCCTTATAGCTTAAGGGTGTAAAAACGGAGATAAACAGGTCAAAATGTTTTACTTTTTGTGCTCGGAAACGGGAAATTTGTGGTGTACCGATTCAATTGAGTCTCTTTTTTACAACTGTGCAAGCGGAATCGCAATCGGACAACTCTACCCCTTTCTACAGTCACCTCCACCCCCTCGAGGAGGTGCTTTTAGAAAATGTTTTAAAACCACTGCAAACGATCCAGTAGCCTCGAGTTGCCTCCTGTGTGCACGGTACAAGTTTTTTAACCGGATTCCGACCACCCCCAGCCGTACCACCTGCACGGAGGACCCACCCCGTTTTAAATTTGTGTCGTCTCAGCTCCCAGGAGGTCGAATTTGTAACCCCAAATTCATGAGGAGGCAGTTGTGCCCAGATTTGCTCGCCCTATGCCCGTAACGGGCACAAAATCTTTTTGTCTTGGGAGTCTTAGGTCGGGAGGAAGGGGTACTTCGGTAAACTTACCAGAAATATTATTTTATACCCTCCTAACAAACTTATCCTTACCCGCCACGGCGCTAGTAAACCATCCTATCTTTTCTGGGTGCCACGAAACTATCTAGCTCAAACGGCCTTGATGCTTGTTTTGAAGCGCCCTGGTGAGTTGGGAAGGTAACCTAGCGCCCAGAAACGATACGGTTCCCTCATTCCTCAGGGGTCGATTTGATAAGCCGCGTATGCCTTCATGAAATTGTTTTGTGGCTGTCTAACACATTCTTTCCCTTGTCAGATGCTGAGCAGCCTACACTGGATGGCGTCCCTCGACATGCACTGTGCCGTGTATCTCCTCACGGAGCGCACAGCGAAAACGACGACGTGGATCAGACTCGTGGACACGGTCAAGCTACATCAGCAGCTTTTGGTTGGCATCAATCATGTGCAGGTGCGGAGAAAAGTTCATCGGAGCATTCGATTTAGACGACCTACCGGAAGTACTGGCAAAGCTAAAATTGCATTCTTTTGAAATAGAAAATGAAGCCGTTACTAGACTTCATAGTGCTATTCACACTACATTGCTTATATATATGTAGAGCAATGCATGAAATTTATATATTTTCCACATATTTCTTATATCGGAAAAGTATCTTGCTTAATTATCTTTTTCACATATTTCACCATTACACGTTGAGCAATATATTTTGTCAATACAATGGCCATATATTTTCCTTTTTACAAGGGTTACTCTGCAAACTCAAGTGTGTACATAGTACACTCTTATTAGAGCATGCTTCCAAGCACGCTCTTATTTACAGCATACTTGCTAGGTACACGCTAAATAAGAGTGTGCCTGGCATGTACACGCTAAATAAGAGTGTGCCTGCAAGTACACGCTAAAATACACTCGATTAGTCCTATCTTAAAGCATGGGTCAGTTTAAGTGTACTTGCAGGTACACTCTTATTTAGAGTGTACATGCCAGGCACACTCTTATTTAGCGTGTACCTAGCAAGTATGCTGTAAATAAGAGTGTGCTTGGAAGCATGCTCTAATAAGAGTGTACTATGTACACACTTGAGTTTGCAGAGTAGGGCGTTGGGATGATTTTGAGGACCAAGTAACGTAAATCGACACCTCCTAATAGAATAATCCTGTCACTGCGGATTGAGGTATTTCAACTGCACCGGTGGCGAAAACTCGACGCGTCCTAATAGAATAATCCTAACTGTCAGTGCAGATCTAAGACAATCGTAACTGTCAGTGCAGGCCCAAGACAATCCTAACTGTTAGTGTCGATACAGAACTATCTTAACTGCACACGCCGTGAAAATCAGTCTTTTCATGAAGTCCGTGACGCTCACTAACTACATTAACCTTCATGCTGAAGGGCTTGTTAGAAAGATTCATCCTTATTTAAAAACGTGGATAATATATTTCAGATATATTGCGGTTCACTGATTTGCGGTGAAGAGAGTTCATTACCAGTTTTGGTGACCTCTGCATTTATAATTGTTTCGGAACTGCCCTGGCAGTTGGGATTGTTTTGGATCTGCCATGACAATTAGGCTTGTCTTGGATCTGCACCGACATTGAGGGGGCTACCACTCAAGAAATCAAGTGTCCCCTTGAGCGCCCGAAATCTCTGGAAATCGGAAATCTTCCCCCTCAAAAGGATAAAAAACTAGCAAATTTTGGGCGTGAAATTGGTCGAATTCTTGCGCAATCCGACGAAATCTCTTCCCTTAAGAATTCTTGTGTCAACATACCATGTGGTTGCCCCCTCGACTGACAGTTAGGATTGTTCTATTAGGAGGCGTCGAACTGATCATTAAGTCTTTTCATTGCAAATCGGAGGGGATGTTCGTAACATAATTAGGAATTTTCGTCAAGGTCATACTACTGCACCGGTCACGACCGGGACGATTGCAAATCCATTAAATCCTTATAAAGAAGACGAGTCACACTTATATTTCCATTAGGAGCCCTCATTGCGTAAATATGGATGTTTCACTGAAAATCTATCGGCGTGACTTCGTGCCGTTTTAGGGGCGTGAATAAAGTGTCACGCCAAAAAACGGCATGACAAAAAGTCATGCCCAAAATCGGCGTGACTCAGAAATTCACGCCAATTTTTGGCGTGAATTTCCTGTCATGCCGGTGTCGGCATGACTTTTCTCGTAAAACGCACTGCCATTCACGCCACATGACGGCGTGACTCACATGCCATGCCATTTTTCGACGTGAATTTCCTGTCACGCCAATTTATGGCGTGACTTTTTGTCACGCCATAATTTGGCCATGTGTCCGACCATAACATTTTCAGTGTTGTTACGAACTAATTGCCCCCCTGTTACAGACTGCCCCACTCTCCCCTCCCCTACGTTAAAAAAAAAACTCGATCGTTGAAAAGCACCGGCAATGACTTGATTTTCATAAACGGATCAATTGACCACGAGTATTATGTTCAAGGGCCACCTTCCCTCCCAGTCAATACTCGCATTGCCACCTGACAGGAGGTGCCTTGGCACGCCAAATTCAGTGGTACCCAGGATAGGGGAATACTCTGCCAACACACTTCATATTTTGCTCTCTATCGACAGGTTCACCTTCATTAAGAACCGTTGAAGTTTTCGGACTACACATATTCATGAGTTGCAGGATTTTTTCGCGAAGGACCTATCAGTGGTGTTGCGCTTGATACTCCTTTTTGGAGTGATCGGTGCGTTTCGTATTTCCATGGGCATCCAGGATGTGAACAACGTTTTCATTCTTGTCATAATCTTTTCATACATCAGTATGGTAAGTCACACAAGTTCGTGCTTTGCATCATAAAGTCTACATTGTATCTCGCATGCTTAAAGATTTTCTTGATTCGCAATCAATTTAACGATTTTTCATCAGGTCTGTCTAGCAGCCGACATGCAAGAGGAAGCAGGGGAGGCCTTCACAACCAGCCTGACCTCCTGTCCCTGGGAGACGTGGCAACCCGCAGACCGACGTCATTTCGTTCTTCTATTGGCTTTGACGCAGAAGCCAAGTCAGGTAAGCTCGATGGACGAGACGAACACAATCTGCTTCAAGTGTGGAGACTGCAAACTCTACACGTCCAAGTGCGGAGAATCACTCCGCTCTTCACACCAGCAAGTGAGGTGTTCTCCACACTGTGACTCCAAAGGCTATAAACATAGCGCGTATGGTGCAATGCGTTGAGACATCGTACCATACGTGCAATGCCACAGCCACATTGCACCTTACGTGCGATGCGTCCCGAAAGTGCCCAATGCTAACAAGGTGTACGCTAGACCGTGTCTTGTCGTAACAGGCTTCACGATGCTGCGCCAGTTACGACAATCCACGCCTGGCGTTACACCTACCTTAGCCTGCGGCGCTCCCTGCTTGCCCTCGGCAAGCTGTTTCAAGGATTGTTGAGGCAATAATGAGTGATAAAGGGTCAAAATAGACTTTGTTAGAAAATTCGGGTTCCCACGCGGTTGAAACTTTGGTCGGGGGCCGAAATGGATTTCATTTACGTCATCAGCCCCTTCCAAAACATACGAATCTATTCAAAAATGTCTTAAAAATTTGAAGTCACTAAAAAGTTGCACTTTTTCTGCCGCTTTTAAAGTGTTTTTTGTCGATACGACTGAATGAATTGAGATAGAAAGTAGAATTTTTGCGTGTGGCGAGCCAAGGACATACCTAGTAACCCTGCAAAATCTCAGTCAGATCAGCCGAGCCGTTCTTTTTAAAAGATATAACATCACTGAAATGTCCATTTTTTTGCCGTTTTTTTTAATCTTTTACGTTAGTGCATAGAAAGCTGAATTTTTGCGTGTGGCGAGCCAAGGACATGCCTAATAAGCCTGCAAAGTCTCAGTCAGATTGGCCGAGCCGTTCAGGAGTTGTGCTCACAGACCCGCAGACAGACAAAATTTTTCAACACCACTCGAGTAACTGACTTCGCTATCGCTCAGCCAATAATGCGTGGGAAGGCATTGCACTTCACGTGCGATGGAAAATTATCGCACTTATTGGCGCGATGAAAATGGCTTTAATCGCATTGCACCAATTGACGCTATGTGCATAGCCTTTGGATTCTTATTGCACACTTGGTTTGACAGTGTGGCCTCCCGCAAGTCTAGTGTGTCAAAAAGATGTGCTTTCGTTGCAGGTGCGGTTCCAGTACTTTGGGGCCATGGGGCTAGACACCTTGTCGAAAATTGGAAACGGCGTGTTTAAGTATGCCCAAGTTTTACGTGCAAGCCTCGGTAAACAAACTGTTTAAGCATTTAGTAGCAGATTATGGACTTATTATATTTCTGGTTGAGAATTCTGTGATGTCACGTCGGTTCAGTTAATCATCTGCCATTGTAATCTGTGCTAACCCACGGAATGAATGGCGCTGTGGCACTGAAAGCATTTACGGTGATATTTGTCGTATCTTGAAAATAAAATACCTCACGGTGATTTGTCACGTATTGAAAATAAAATTCCACAAATGTAAATTTTATTATTTGATTTTGAAACATTTCGCAGTTGTTGTTTAAGACACGTTCGGTGAAATCTACACTATTACGCTCCCCTCTTCAAGCACCAATTTCGCAGATTCAGGTGAGAACATTGCAAATATTGAGCCAGGGCTAAAGATATTACAGGACTGTCCGCATCTCGCATTGCGAATAGTAGAATGTAACTGTTCCATACTTGCATGAGCAGCAGTGCAGTTCAAAATGCAGTGAGCATTACTCAAATGTAAAAATTAAAAAAAAATATGATAACAGATCTAAGATAGGCAGGCCCGTCAAGCGGGCAGGCGAGGAGGGTTGCCTACCCGCTGTCGCGCGGGGGCTCGTCCCAGTAGATGCTCGTATGGAGAGATGTTTCCAATAAATCAAGCAAAATTGATGCAATTTTTGAAACAAATGCGACAGCATCTATGAGATCAACAATTACTCATGATAGGATACTCTATTCCAAAAAAAAAATAAAATAGAAAATCAGGCTAAAAATATGCTACAGAAAACTTTTTAACATTCTCAAAAATAAGTAGAACAAAAATTGTGTGACCCTTTATGCCACGGGATATCGCCAATGGGATACTGGGATAGGATACAATCCTACAGGGTCAAAATGTTAAGAAAGATTGAAGAAAAAACAAATTGTCCAACTTTGGGACTCTGCCATTTTAAAACGGTTCATCAGAAAAATATAGGGTTTTGCTCATTGGATTCCTTAGTTCATTAACTATATTTTATACCCCATGGAAAGCCTCTCAAACAATTTTTGACCATTTCCCCAAGATTTGGGACGTTTTCGGTGATTTTTGGACGTAGCTAATATCTGCCACAGTGTGAGCCTTACCTCAATTCTGTATACAGGTTCTGATTCCTTGGCTCATTTTACGCGAGGAAAACTATATCTTAACCAAGTGGCTGGAAAACCCAAGACATAGGGCAAAATACCCATATTCAAGTTGAAAAACCCCCCCCCCCCCCCCCAAAAAAAAAAAACAACAAAAAAACAGAATATGGCTACTGATTGGACAATAAGTTTTTTCCGGACCTTAAACCCTGGCTTTTTACCTATCTCTAGGACACAAAAACACCAACCAAAAATCAGCCAAATTGGAGAGGTGAAATCCTACCCTGCCACCTCTTAATTATTTTTACTCATTGGGCAATTTTAGCAGGGCATTGTTCTTGGTCATGTCTAAACTTGCTTAGACACCAGCCGCAGGGCTTGCCCTCTTCTGAGTGTGATGGGGTCTCTTTCTTGGTGAAAGGTTTGTTTCTTGATACCCCAGCCACAGATGCATTTCCCTCGACTCGCTGCTGCTGTTGTAACATATGTTGGTGGGTAGACCCAAGTTCTGCTTGTCCAGCCCTGTTGCACACCCTCTCCAAAGTTGGTTGATTTTATTCTTTTTGAAGAGCTGTGGATAAAGTTTTGTTAAGCATGCCTGCTATGATGCGGTCACGGACCAGTTCATCCATCATAGTGCCATATTCACACCTCCTTCCAATTGTGTGGAGCGGTCCGTGATGAATGCATCAATGGACTCACCACGCAGTTGCACTCTGCTGTCAAACCTGCTTCGTTCATACAGCTTGGTTTCCTTCGCTACATTATGTGAGTTGAACATCTCCTTCACTTTGGCAAAGTCTACTTTGTCTTCTGCAGTCAGCTTGAACGCCTTAAAAATGTCATTGGATTTGGGACCCATTGTGTACAACAGGTTGTTCACTTGAGATTCTGGGGCTAGCACTTTCACAGGGGAGGAGTATTTATATTGTTCGTACCTCTTGATCCACGCTGGCCAGTCTGACGCTACTAAAGAAAACTGTTCTGGGGGCGGCGTGGCTGATCCCGCTCCCAAAAGCTGAAGGAGTGTTGCTGGAAGCTGCAGGTGCTTTTGCTGTTCTTGAAGAAGTGATTGCTGCAACTGTTGGATGGTAGTATTGCTGCTGTTGAGCCAGGGCTTGAGCTTCCAAAGCTGCTTGTTGGGCCGCTAGTTGAGCCGTTGGTTGTTCTTAGCGTGCCTCCATAATGGCGTCTTCGTCAAAGCCTCCAAAAAGCTCACGCATGCTTAGCTCAAACTCTTCGTCAGAATTTAACTCGTAATGTGACATTCAATGGTCTCCTCTGGAGGTGAAGTTCGTCGGTCGCTGCCACCATGTAATGATTTTGAATCTCTCTGGTAGATTTTCAGGATGGAGATAAATTAAATTCATAGACTTGATTTTCACGTGTATTCCATTGACTTTGTGGTACATAAGTGAACAGGAAATTAAACGACAACAATAGTAGTTGACAAAAGACAAACGACATAAAACAATAGAGTGACGAATAATAGTGACAAATAATTCTGAACCTAAATATGAAAAACTAACACATTTAGTATTATTGATAATGGTCTACCAAACGTAAACAGAACTCCACTCAACGCAGTCCTAGCTTCCGATAACATAAAAATAAAATTAACACCAGGAGTTCTTAAAATCGTATTTTTTTTTTAAATACCTCCATGCATTTTTACACGTTACATTATGCAAATTCCACGTGTGCACAAAATTGAGCCGGCGACACATTCAAAATTGTGCATATACATTTGGTGTGATTGATGACCTACAACCCGAATCTACGTTTACGCTAAAAGATTTTGACTCCACCTTATTGACCACACGGTAAAAACAGTTCCTGATTTTCCCAGGAACTCCCCGGAAATCGCCTATGTCTTTTCTACAGGCTTCCTGGGAAAACCGGGAACTGCTTTTACCGTGCATCCCCCAACTATTTTTTTTTTACCTGAAGCACAGAGTTGCCTTACAGCTACCCTCCCCCCCCCCCCACACTAAATCCTTATGTACTTTTTTGTTCATAGTAATGGACGATTTTGCACATGCGTTTGTTATGCATAATATTATACGTTGTTATGCATAATTTATTCATAACTTTGTATAAATTATACTTTGTTATGAATAATATTATGCAGAAGCTTACGCATGTGCAATATCGTTCATAACTATGTACAAAATAGTGCATAAGGATTTGGTGTGCCCCCTCTCGCCTTTTCCCCATTCCTGATGGTACTAAGGCATTGCTGGTAGTGACAGAATATCCATTCACAGTCCGGATCGTTTTCATCAGGCCCTGAAAACCATAATCAACAATTGTGATCAAGTCCCTTAAAATACGGTCCAATACTTAGTAAGTCCTCACTCCCAACATTAAGTTCTTCGCAGGCCGGGTCCTGGCGGTGTCACGCTCCTACTGGTTCATATGCACGACATGCACCGGAACACGTGACTTCATTTTCAGCAGCTGGTCGAACAGAGGCGCTCTCTTGCTCAAGGCTTTCGGCAACATTTATCAGAGGCGCGAAGCGAGACTTCTTTCCTGATTCCACCCTCAGGGCTTTGTCGCCTTTTATTATTTGGTGGGAACCACATGGGCCGCGAATAGGGAAAAGGAAAGGGTGGCTCGCATCAAGAAGGCCTCGGTCGATCACACACGCAAACATTTCTAATGAGGGGCCAGCGGCACTGGCGCCTCAGTGTCCCGCTTGGGGATTCACGTCCTAGGTGCAGCGGTAACGCGAGAGTAACGAGGTGGAGGAGAAGCAACAACTGTACGTTCCATCAAGGCACAGGAGGTTACTCTTGAGACAACATTATTTAAGGGGGCAGTAGCGCCATCAATTTTCAAAAAATCGATTTTTCGTTTTTTAACCAGACTTAATCTGTGGACAACCCTCTTCAAGAATCTGACAAGATTTTGCCGAAATACATTATCGTTTAGGCTCCAGAGTCGTTTTTATAAATTTATTTACACAGGTTAGGTTAGGCACGTTCAATCTTTTAGGCCGTTTTTCTAAATTGTAAATTTTTGGAGCTTGCGCGCAGGATTTTGAGAAAACGGTTTGAGATATCGCCTGAAAATTTAGCGGGTGTTAGTACTAGTGAGATCCTTCAAAATGACCCTTGGGTTTCGGGATTGAAGCATTTTAAAGCTTTTTTGGAAAACATTAAAGTGTCAAATTTTAACATGTTTTTTAACGTTTTCAAAAACTTGAGTTTTGAAATACTTCCTGATATTATTTCTCAAAGCTAGAAGGTCATTTTTACAGCCCAAGTATGTAAAACAAGTGGTTAAAATTTGGATGGAAAATTTTTAGCGGGTACTGAGTAGCTCTGCGCGCAGTGATATTTTGTAATTATTAGGCAAATATGTTGTGTTGTCTTCTGCCCTTCCCACACCCCACAAAAATGACCATAACTCAACTAATTTTTTTAAAAAAATAATCCTTAAGGAACCCTCTTTTTAATGGTAACTTGTAATTTTCTCCTCGATTAACAGAAAAAATTTCGCAATAGGAGAAACTTTGTTAAAATTTGTCAAAAAACAGATGACGATGGCGCTACTGCCCCCTTAAGCTACATTTAATCGCTTGTCTTCTTTTCAAATGGAGTGGAGTAGATTGTGAACTTGCTGTGCATTTTCTGTCCGAATGTTTCCAAGGAGCATTTGCCTTTCCTGACTGGATTTCCGATATGATTGACCTTCGCGAGAACTCTCCACACGTTCGAGGTACGTCAGTCTAAATGACATAGGACTAAACTCGCAGACAAAATTAAGGGGACAATTTTTCGAAACGCCCTCAATACGATGGTTTTTATCCGATTTTCATGAAACATCGTCGGAAATTGTGTCAAAGCCTCCTCTAAGCGTGTGCAGAGTTGCATGGACGGGGGTTGGCCAGAAAGGGTTGATTCATCCCCTTCAGGGGAATTGCTGAAAAATGCAACTTTCAGGAGTCGCAGGAGGGGTGATAAAAATTATAAAAAAAAACCTTCACTGTGACTCTCCCTGACGCCCTCTACAAAACGCACACTCTGGGAGCCTTCTCGGGCAAACGCACCCCTTGCAATCCCCACCCCCCCTGTAAAATCCACAATTCTCGACAGATAGTCCCGCCTTTTCGCTGGGATCCTTCTCCCTGATACAGGAAATGCACATGGGTAATCGAAGCGACCCAAACGCACCCCTAGGCAGGGCGTAACAGCATGGCCCTTTTCCACCCCTAGCGCTAGGGGGTGGTTCCGCTAATCTGTGTGCAATGAAACTCACCACGTTTGTTCTCGGCGCAACACCACCGCAAAGGTCCTGTTCGGAAAGCTGCCCCCAGAGTCCCAAAGGGGCGGTCCGCGTAGTTAAGGGTTGTTCACCCCCTCGCTTAAGGGTTGAAACACAGCAAAGTCGCGCGGCTCGCATTTTTCTGCAAGTTTTTGCAAATTGTCGCACCCTAAATGTTTTTGTACAAATTTTGTACGAGACATCACAGTTTTTTGTGCAGATGAACTTTTCGTACAATTTTGTACGAGATTTTGTACAAAAACGGGTAAATTTGTGCAGATTTTCGTACAAAAATTGTACGAAAAGTTCATCTGCACAAAAAACTGTGATGTCTCGTACAGAATTGTACAGAAGATTTTGTGTGCGGTGACCCCAATCCGGATGGCCTTCATATCTTCAGATAATGTTCATAGCGTAGTTGTCTTCTTTGGTCATTATTGCCTACTCTTTGCAAGTTTTGACCAATTTCTCAATGATTTTATTCTATTTGGGCTCCATATCTTCTGGTAATCTTTTTTTTTAACTTGCAACCATTTATTTCAGTAAAAATTCACACTAAATGTTTATGTAGAATTTTGTACGTGGTGATGCATGATTTTAAACCTGCAAAACGTTTTGCATAAAATCGTGCACAAATTTGCATAAATTTGTGCATATTTACACATAATATTATGCAAATTCCCCGCATGCACAAAATCGTGCAAAAGTCCGGTACAAAATTCTACATAAACATTTAGTGTGTTGGCTGCTCGTTATATGCCACGCTTGGGTCTAGTAGCCTTTCTTCCTCGGTTTGCTCGGCTGCTCTTTTTAATATTTGTATTTTTCATATTTCGACGGTTTTTACACTTTCTCAGTTTTTTCCCAACAGCGACCACCTGGGGTAACCGAATAATCGTCAATGACGTATTCTCTCATGTTTTTGTAATAAATGAAGTCAACAAGAGTCATAAAATTATTTTTTTTTACCAATTTTTGGTTCTTTTGTTACACTGTGCACCGACAGCGAATTTGGATGCGTCGGCTCAACATTACCAAGCCCTCAAAAAATCAGATTTAAAAAAAGAAAAAAAAAACAAAAACCGCGTTTGGCTCGAAATTGAGCGAGGGGCCGGTCGGAGCGGGCTGTCGGGAGCGCCTGGCAGATAGGCAGCTCATCGTACCCTACCTCCCTACTTCCCTCGTTTTTTTCTCTTTTCTTGCGGAAATGACGGAAAGATCTTTGAAAGTGGTGGAGAGTCAAAAGCACAACGCGAAATAAGTCAAAACCGCATGAATACGGGGGAAAGTGGGGAGGTGGGGTACGATAAGCTGCCTATCTGCCAGGCGCTCCTGACAGCCCGCTGCGCTTGGACCGGCCCCTGCGCTAGTCTCATACAATGCGCTTCATTTCAAGCCTAACGCGTTAGCTTAAAAAATCTGTGTATTTTTACGGCTTTGCAATATTGAGCTGACGCATCCAAATTCGTCGTCCGTGTTGAGCTAGCGTTACTCGGTCACACTTGAGAGGGGCGTAAATTTAGAAGTGCGCTTTCCAAAAAAGACGACTTGTTTTTGGCGCTAAATGATGTTGTCGGTGGCTATCAGCTTCAAAACAGTGTTGCCCCGATGCCTTAAACTGTGTGACATGCAAGCCGCGCGACTCTGCTGTTTTTCAACCCCTGAGCGAGAGGGTGAACAACCCTTAGCTTCGGACCGCCCTTTTGGGACTCTGGAGGCAGCTTCCCGAACAGGACCTTCGCGGCGGTGGTGCCTACGGCGCCGAGAACAAACATGGTGAGTTTCATTGCACACAGATTAGCGGAACCACAGTGCTAAAACAAACGCGGCCAATTCCGCACGTGTGGTGCGGCCGCGGACTTGAACACGTTTGGTGACGCGGTCTCGTCTCCGCATCACCAAACGCGGAATCCGCCACGTTTGAGCCATGTTAAAGGATAGGGCTTGACCACGTTTGCGCTTCGAAGTGCGATGACCGCATCGTTAAACGTGGTCAAATCTTTCAGAACATTGGCCGCACCACCTCGTGCGGAATTGACCACGTTTGTTTTCTCAGTGCACCCCCTAGCGCTAGGGGTGGAAAAGGGCCACGCTGTTACGCCCTGCCTAGGGGTGCGTGTGGGTCGCGTCGGTTACCCATGTGCATTTCCTGTATCAGGGGAGCCCAGAGAAGGATCCCAGCGAAAAGGCGGGACTATCTGTCAAAAATTGTGGATTTTACAGAGGGGTGGGGATTGCAAGGGGTGCGTTTGTCCGAGAAGGCTCCCGGAGTGTGCGTTTTGTACAGGGCGTCAAAGAGAGTCACACTGAAGGTTTTTTTAAAATTTTTTAAAACCCCTCCTGTGACTTCTGAGCCCTTGAAGGGGTTCATCTTTAAGGGGAATCAACCCTTCTTGGTTAATCCCCGTCCATGCAATTTTGCACACTCTTAGAGGGGGCTTATGACACAATTTCTGACGATGTTTCATGAAAATCTGATAAGAACTGTCTTTTTGAGGGCGTTTCGAAAAAGTGTCACCTTAAGTTTGACCACGAGTATATTTCGTCTTCCGCGAATGGTGCTAGTATTAGGTCTCAAACATGGGGTTACAAAACGAACAATTGCAAAATGTATTCCACAAAATGAGTCACCGGGCAAAAGGCAGATTCCATGACCGTCGGATGTGCTTAAGATTCCATCATCCTTAGAGATGAAAGTATCCCACGAAATCTAGTGTGTATGGTTGATTTATTAAACTATAAAAAATATAGCCTATTCACCTGAGAGTATTTTTATTGCAGCAGGAACATGTCGACAAAAAGGACTTCGTAACCGAGTCACTTGGTGCTGTACACTGTTAAGATCTCACTTTTGTTCGATTGCATCCTCGTTATTTGCACTGCAAATACAAGTGTAGGACAGGTCGACACTTGTAGGCGTCGACCAGTTTGTCCTACGCTTGCAAGTGTCGACCAGTTGTGTCCTACGGTTAGAAGTGTCAACCACACAGTGCCCGACGCTTTGGAGTATCAACCACACAGTGTCCGACACCTGCAAGCGTCGACCACGGCATGTCCGACGCGACGGCTGGAAGTGTTGGGCAACAATAGGAATCTGATCGTAGTTTGCCGTAGGACATGCCGTGGTCGACACTTGCAGGTGTCGGACACTGTGTGGTCGACACTTCAAAGCGTCGGACACAACTGGTCGACACTTGCAAGCGTAGGAAAAACTGGTCGACGCCTACAACAGTTGACCTGTACTGGTACACTTGGATTAGCAGTGTGATGACCTATACTTTCCAAAATTTTCATGTTTTGAACTGAAATGGTCAAAAAACATAAATCTTTTTTCTCCAGCGTAGGGCCTCCAGATAAGCTCAAAGGATGATACTTGAAAATTCTGAAGTTGCGTGAATCTTTCCCCTATCCCTAAGGTCGAAGGCTCTAAGTCAGCGACGTGATGTTTCCAGCGTCTCGTCCGCACGAGCAATCGGTGTCGCTGTCAGTCGAAGATCACTTGAGAAAGACGGTTCAGTCACGGAGCAAGCTTCTGGATCAGATGACTGTCGTTGGAGACTTTATAATACAGGCAAGAGTTGTCCACAATTCACACTCAGACCTTTTTTTCTTTGAGATAATAATTGCAGAGCCCAAATCTTCAGGTGAGTTCAGAGAATGGATTGAACCTCGAAACACATCAGTTAAATCGTGTCTGACCGTTATGTGCAATCACTCTTGTTTTCATCAAAGATTCGCGATGCAATTGGCATTTGAAGTGTTCCTTTAAACATAATTTGGTGAATCTGTGAGTGCCTTCGACAGGTGCCGAGTTACCTTCATACATACGCTACAAACGCAACAGTGCACTTACAAGCACACTCGCAAGAGAGTGTACTCAGATGAGTACACTGTAATGAGTGTGCGCTCAGATGAGTAAACTCTAATGAGTGTGTGCTTAGATCAGTACACTCTAAGGAGAGTGTGCTCAGATGAGTACACACCTAAGCACGCCTGCCAGTAAATGCAGCTGTAGGTGTGGACTCATCTGAGTTCGCTCTCGTGGGAGTGTGCTCATGGGTACACGCTCATGGGAATGTACCAATGTACTCGTGAGTACACACTAACGAGAGTGTACTGAGTGCACTGTTGAGTTTGCAGAGTCGTCAGATCCAGTCCAGGCACACCCTATACATGTTTTTGTACAATTCTGTACGTGGTCTCTCACAATTTTCAACACGCGAACTTTTTTGTACAAATTTGTACGCAAACACTGAAAATCTATTGGCGTGACTTCGTGCCGTTTTAGGGGCGTGAATAAAGTGTCACGCCAAAAAACCGGCATGTCAAAAAAGTCATGCCATAAATCGGCGTGACTCATAAATTCACGCCAAATTTTGGCGTGAATGCACTGTCATGCCGTTCTCTGGCATGACTTTTCTCGCAAAACTCACTGTCATTCACGCCCCATGATGGCGTGACTCACATGTCACGCCGTTTTTCGGCGTGATTTTCCTGTCACGCCAATTTTTGGCATGACTTTTTGTCACGCCATAATTTGGCCATGTGTCCTACCATTACATTTTCAGTAAAATCGCACAAAATTGTGCGAAATTTCGTAAAATTTTGTACGAAAAGCACGTATGCGCAAAATTGTGTGAGGGCACGTACAAAAATTGTACAAAGGAATGTAGTGTGCATAAAGATGTCTGGACCCAACTCGCGAGGTTTTGCTATGGTTCAGCAAACAATTTAATGCTTGAGGCATGTCATTTGTTCCAGGTCACACTTATACCAGCGTTCTATTTGAATGTAAAACGTGGCGACTTGGACCGGGCAGCGACGGGGCTGTTCTTCATAGCTGGAACAACATGCATCCAGTGGGCTCAAATGGTCCGTGAAAAAGGAACATTTTATGCAATATCAGGCCTCAATATTTAAGTTATAAAAGGCACCATCAGCAAGTTCACGATAGTTTATGTTGACAGGGACTTAACACCTTAACGCCGGTACGAGAACCATGTTCTCGTAGACTAAAAGCCCAAATGCCGATACGAGAACATGGTTCTTTCTTGTATCTCGTATCAACAAGGTTGTGACAAAGTTTTCAGGACTAGCCACGCAAACCTCAGTGTGCACAACTCCATGTAAATGTCAGAAGACTCAAAATTTCACTTTCGCATGGACTAACCCATATTCTAATTCCTTGACCAATTTAACATTGGTACCAAATTTCAGCTCTCTGCTATTAAAAGTGTTGACTCGGGCCAAAATACCCAAATTCGTGTTTTTTCTCCAAAAGTTAACAGAAAATTGGCTATATCCCGGCCAATAAATTTTTGCCAAGCCTGATATTTTGGCTTTAAACTGTCCATTAGTTAGTTAATAAGCCCACAAAATTTCAGACAAATCGGAGGGGGTCGCTGGAAGACATGGTCCACTGGGAGAAAAAATGAAGGTTGCGACTGTTAATCTTAATGCCACTCTTCGCTGTACATCGAAAGAAGGTGTTTACCGTACCCAGGGATACAGCAGACACCGTACCTCAAGGAACGGAATCCACTGTACCCTGGGAACATGCATTCACCGTACCTTGGAAACTGTTCAGACATCGAATTCATCATAAATGTAGAATGAAGGCAAAATTTTAAATTTGCGATAGAAACAATTCGATTGCGGAAATAAATACATCTCAACAAGACGAACAAAATATGAGAAGCATGTTATGACCTCAGACTCGAAGTTTGGCAGCAATCGGCGTCAGAAGTTTCTAAAAGGGTCCAAAATCGTACTGCCATAGACGTTTTAGCGTAGCTAGCCAACCGAAGCCGCAAAGGTAAGTTTTCAACGCTTAGTCGAAAAATAGGTAGTCGAGTACCTCATCATTATTGACAACAATGTTTAGTCCCCGAGTTACAAGGATGAGAAGTTATTTTGGTCACAGAATTGTTTTTGTTCATATTCGGTCCAATTGCCTAATAAAGACCGAAAATTTGCTGTTTGCATGTTGCGACATGGGCAATTTTACCCCGTTTTTTAGGTTTGAAAAAACTAATCGGAGAGGGAGTGGATATATATCCCAGCACAAGGGGGAAAGCACTCGCGTAATAGTCGGGTCACTCTGTCCGTAATAGCACGCGTAATAGTGTGCGTAATAGTAGCGTAATAGCCGAAATGTTTCAAATTTGATCTATTTTAGGGGTTTTTTGGTCTGTTTTCGGCTAAATTCCTAAAATTTGAGGCGTAATAGAGCGTTATAGACGTAATAGTCGGGTCACAGGTTTTAAGAGTGATTTCCCCCTCGTCCCAGCACCAACAGTTACGTGAGACGTGATAATCGGTCGCTTTAGTTAATTACAAAAACCTCACCATGGAGATAGGCCCAGTTAGCCCTTCTTCCGCTTCCTGGAACAATTTCAGCACTAAACGGATTGCCGCTGGAGTGGCAAGGAATAAACGTACCAAGGAATTTCCAGCGGGAAAGGCTACTTCAATCATGACCCAGGAACGTGACATTTCTGCAGCGCGTCTTGAGCGCGTCTGGAGCGCTGTCACGAAGCATGCAGCCACTCCTGCAGGCGTCGCGCTTCATCGAGGAGGACGCGCTGCTGCGAGGCCCTGCAGACACCCACGGCTTGCAGCGCCTGCGGAGGACGGCCGGGCGCTTGAATTACCTGAAGAAGTCGGTGAGGTGGCAGGTACATATCTACCGTGTATTTTAAGTACACTTTTAAAACATGATTGGTGAACTCCACACTGTGAAATACACAGCAAGTCGACACAACACAACTGTGTGATCAGCCCCAGCTGTATCGAGTGAAGGAAAATCAACAGATGAACGGATCGGAGCAGGTCTCAGGTGCTAATGGGATGGCTCTGGGGTAGCACAGTGGCCGATTGGACCCGATTTCGTGCGAAAAAATCAAAAATTGAAAATGGTCGCACTGACATTCTGCTGGCGGCTTTTCATCCTTAGATTGTCAGTTTATAATGTGCCGGGTCCGATATGGTCAAAAACTTGCGCATTCGGGTGCCAGACGGTGCCAAAGTTAGACTTTATGGTATATTTGGTAAAGAAAAACGCCTAAAAAGTACATTTTGTACCCCTGTTTCTACGGATCCTGGGATCGCCGGGTCCATTGTGTCAGCGGTTATCACTTGGTGAAGTCTTACTCTTTAAAGGTCTATGAGCATGGATAGAGTATTCCGGGCCCTTTATGGTAAATATCGCAAAACACCTAAAAAACCGTCGTTTTAAAAACTAAAGTTAGACTTTTGGTTTCGAAGGGGATGGAAGGGGATGGGTCTGTGGGCGGGAAAACCTGCTCAAAAGGGTCCTTTAAGAGGCGCAATGCACCGAAGTTGCGCGTTTTTGCGCGAAATCGAGTATGAGCTGTGGTTTCATTTTTCGAACGTTGGTACGAGGTGGCTGCCCTGCGGCGCCGGTAGCAGACGCTTCCCCCGCTTCCCTGCCGGACTGTGGTTTGAATGGGCTCTGCCGGCGGTTCATCAGGACTTTGAAAAATGGATCCTAAGGAGTTCTTTCAAAGAAGAAACCTTGCCAAGCTGGTCAGCAAAACTCCTCATGAAAACAGAACGGATGTTTAGTACGCGGCGATATAAGGTACTAGGGGGGGGGGGGGGGGGGGCAGAGCCCATTCAAACCACAGTCCAGCACGGAAGCGGGGGAAGCGTCTGCTACCGGCGCCGCAGGGCAGCCACCTCGTACCAACGTTCGAAAAATGAAACCACAGCTCATACTCGATTTCGCGCAAAAACGCGCAACTTCGGTGCATTGCGCCTCTTAAAGGACCCTTTTGAGCAGGTTTTCCCGCCCACAGACCCATCCCCTTCCATCCCCTTCGAAACCAAAAGTCTAACTTTAGTTTTTAAAACGACGGTTTTTTAGGTGTTTTGCGATATTTACCATAAAGGGCCCGGAATACTCTATCCATGCTCATAGACCTTTAAAGAGTAAGACTTCACCAAGTGATAACCGCTGACACAATGGACCCGGCGATCCCAGGATCCGTAGAAACAGGGGTACAAAATGTACTTTTTAGGCGTTTTTCTTTACCAAATATACCATAAAGTCTAACTTTGGCACCGTCTGGCACCCGAATGCGCAAGTTTTTGACCATATCGGACCCGGCACATTATAAACTGACAATCTAAGGATGAAAAGCCGCCAGCAGAATGTCAGTGCGACCATTTTCAATTTTTGATTTTTCGCACGAAATCGGGTCCATTCGGCCACTGTGGGTAGCTATTATTAATTAAAATTGACTATTATGGATTATTTATTTTAAAATAAGATTGGATAATGCTTAACCTTGAAGATCAAAAACCGGGAGGCGAAACTGGTCCGTCCCAATCCGTTGATTTTCCTTAATTTCACTGTAATTCAACGAGTGTGGCGTCATCTTCGTTCGAATGTGAATTTTGTCACGTTCGTTTGAATACGTTTGCATACGATGTCACATTCGTTTCAACGTGATACGGCCGTTAAATTGGGGTGTCACATTCGCGCTAGCGTGCATCAACATTCAAACGAATGTGACGTCATATTCAAACGAACGTGACAAAATTCACATTCACAATTACAAGATGGCGGCGAGTGGGAAGGCCGCATCAAAAAGAATTATTTTTGTTCAAGTGACCTTTTCCTGAAAAATCATGTCCTGGTAAGACTTCCCACCAAATTTGAGCACTCTCTGACAACGCTAACTCGTGCCACACAGAGCTTTTGTATCTGGGGCCAAAGATGCAACCCGCGCGGCAGGCATCTTCGCGCCCCTGGCGCTCCCTACCGGTGCAGCCGAGAAACGCGCGGGGGGTTCGGGCTGACCCTGCACTGTGATTCCAAACGCTATGAACATAGCGCGTATGGTGCAATGCATTGAGACATCGCACCACACGTGCAATGCCATAGTCACATTGCACCTTACGTGCGATGTGTCCCGAAAATGCCCTATGCTAGTGCATAGGAAGGCATTGCACCACACGTGCGATGCAAAAGCATAGCGCCAATTGGCGCGATGAAAACGGCTTCAAACGCACAGCGGTACCTCCTATCAACAAACGCTCAGCATGCTGAATCCTGGCTGAATCCGCTTATCTGTGGGTGCCGTGAAATGAAACCGCTTAGCTGTAGCACCTCGGAACATAACCGCTCATCTCGGAGCGCTCTGGACAGACCCGCACATCGTCGCGCGGCCGGGCGCTGGGTCATGGTTGGCCTATGGGCAGATGTAGATTTGCGCCGAGTCACCTGAGCAATACCTCGCGTTATTTTGATTGCGCGGCAAAAAATGCATTTTCGCCTTTTTTCCAAGGCGCACCCGCGGGGTTTACCATGACTCGGTTACCACCATGCCACGTTTAGCAGACACCCCAAAAGTCGGCCAGAACCCCCCCCCCCCCCCCCGCGCGATTCTCGGCTGCATCGGTAGGGAGCGCCAGGGGCGCGAAGATGCCTGCCGCGCGCACTGGTAAAACAAAGGCATTAAAACAATGCCCTTAAAGGGCGTAAACGATTCACGCTCTTTAAAGGCCTTTAAGGGCCCTTTAAGGGCGTGAATCGTTTAATGACTTTCTAAGGGCATTAAAATTTTGCCTGAAAGTCCTATACGTACCATTCACGCCCTTACCAACGGCATTAAACGATTCACGTCCTTAAAGGGCGTGAAAGACGGTTAATGCCCTTAAGGGCGTAGTTTCCACGCCTTTGTTTTACCAGTGCGGGTTGCATCTTTCCCCCAGATACAAAAGCTCTGTGTGGCACGGGTTAGCGTTGTCGGAGAGTGCTCAAATTTGGTGGGAAGTCTAACCAGGACATGATCTTTCAGAAAAAGGTCACTTGAGCAAAACTATTTTTTTGTTGATGCGGCCTAACGTCTCTTTGCAGGGCCCATTGGCGGGGACACTGTTTTTCTGCCGGTTCGTGGTGATTGGCCAACATATCATTCCGTTCTGGCCAGAAGATGCGAGTGTGTGGCTGCACGTTAGCATCATCGTGCTACACTGTGTGTGCATCGCCGCCAGCGCAACCTCCTTTTTGGTACGTGACGGTAAGAATTTTAAACGGATGTTGTAAGGGGCCCCATTCAAAAGATTTAATCTGGTCGCTTCCGAAGAAAGGCTCCTTCCTACTCTGCAAATCGAAAAGCATACCTGCAAGCACGCTCCAGCTAGCGCATGCCTGCCAAGCATGCACTAACAAGTGCATACCTGCCATGTACACACTTACTTGAGCATATATCTAGTGCATAAGAGATAGGGACTTTTCTGCTCCAGTAAGCGTACACATGGCAGGTATGCACTTGTTAGTGCATGCTTGGCAGGCATGCGCTAGCTAGAGCGCGCTTGCAGGCATGCTCCAGGTAGAGCATACAATGTACGCTTTTAGATTTGTAGAGTAAGCGCAATATAATTTCGCTATGTTTTATTTTTCTGAGATAGCTACAAATCAAAAGGGATCATGATACAATTCACACCAACTCTAAGATGAAAGATCAAAGAAACCTGAAGTGCTTGTGGAAATATGTCCCGCTTACTTTCTCATTCGTCCCAAATCATCAAACATGGTAAAATTTGCTTCAGTCTGATATGAAATTCCTTTTACGGATACGATCAGATAAGATCTGTTAGAAGGAAACTGCAAGCTAAGATCTTCTGCATAGGACCCCTCGGTTAGGAACTGATCAGCATAACCAAAGCCGATTGCTTTATCTTTGTCATGGTCAATCCCTGGGCAAGAAGAAGAGAACGCTCTAAAGAGCTTAACGTCATGGTTAAGAAGGGGATGCCCATAATCAATGAACCCTGTACTCTGTTGAACATGCAATGAAGACCCTCGTTGTGAGCGGGCCGACGGTGGGCAACACTTAAAGCTTTCAACGACTTCTCAACACTTTAAATGGGTTTGAATGCAAATGTGCGGGATGTGCAACAGTTACTGTCGATAAAGCCCTCTCTTTGCACCTACGCCCCAGACAAAATACTTTGGCGCCCGTTGCGGGCAGAGCCTGAGCGAATCTGGGCGCAGCACGGGCATAGGCTGGGCACGGAAAAAAATATCGGCAGGGTGGACATGAACCCCATCCGGATTGAGCCCGGATGACCTGAGCCCCGACGAGAGCCCCGGCCGAGCCCGGACTCGAGCCCGGACTCAAGCCCCGACTGAGCCCGGATGGCCAGAGCCCCGACCTGAGCCCGGCTTGAGCCCCGGCCTGAGCCCAACTTGAGCCCCGCGCCAAACAAATTAGCATTTTCGCACTTTTTGAAAGAATTTTAGCAAGTTTTTGGACGCCGGGCTCAAGTTAGGCTCAGGCCGGGGCTCAAGCCGGGCTCAGTCCGGGCTCGGCCGGGGCTCTCGTCGGGGCTCAGGTCATCCGGGCTTAATCCGGATGGGGCTCATGTCCACCCTGCCAAAATATCTTAGTTGATACAGCTTAAAATTTGTTGTCATCACTCATGTGTTAGCTGAAAACGCGCTACCTAATGTTCTCAGCTGCAACAGTCATTTGTTTAGCTGTAGTTGACAAAACTCATTGCTGTGGTCTCAAACTTCCGAGAACACAGTTCAGTCCTCAATCCAGAAGGATAACGCTTGTACTTACAGTTCACTTCCACGCGGTTTGGGGTTAACTTTTAAGAACTCAGTTTTTCCTTACTCCCGTAATACCGATACTTCATCCATCAACTTATCCAGAGTATCCTGGGCCACCCTAGCCCTGCGCGGGAGATTCAAATGGGCGAGATTGTCATATGTCTACATTCCCCAGGCAGTTTGGGCTCAATGATGTTTGACTGACTGGGGACAAATCCTTTATTACAAGACCTCTCAGCAGCAGCATCTTTTACATTGAAATCTTTCCACCTTCTTTGAGGCACATGTTCCTTGCTGAAAACTGGGAGCCCTGCGTAAAGAAAGATATCATTAAAAAATTACTACAAGACAGTTTAAGACAACAATGTGCAATACACACCTGCTTGTCTTCGGAATCTCATAATGTGCCTGCAAGGCAACTTCATTGTCTTAAAAACCAAGCATGTGCATGAAGCCTCAGTTTGCTGGTACTTTCCAGGCAATGGAGATGGCTTTTTGGTCAACTGAAGTTGTTCACAGGCAGTTTAACCGGCAAAGTCTGTAAGATCATTGCAGATGGCTTGAACGTTCGGATCACTGCATTTGTTAACATACGATTGCTTGACAAGAGCTTCATGGGTCTTGTAGAGCTTGTCATCATTTTTGTTTGCTACAACTATGTCAACAAGACCACTTACAGCTTCGTACAACTCAGAGTCCACATCAAGAAGCTAAAAATAATTGCAAATTAATGTCAGATGTCTTAATATATGAAACCTATAAACTATTTAGATAACACAAAAAACTCAAACTAACAGTCTTTAGCAACTTGTGGTGCCTTTCCACTCTGTTTGTACTGAGGTTTCTGAGGGGAGTGACTACAACCTTATCCTTCAGGCTCCATGCTTGCCTGCGATGGAGCCAGTTTTTGTCGAAAGCTGCCATCAACCCTGGTGATGCAACCGATTAGAGCTTGGCATAGATTGCATCAAATTTTTCTTGTGTCTCACAATAAATTAGGGACTTTAATAATGGAAAAGTCTCTTTCTTGTTTGATGGTTTCTTGCCAGTTTTTTGAAGTTCTTTTCACTATGCACACTGCATAAATGTACAGGGACATGTGGAAGAAGTTCACTCAAAGCTCCTATCTCCTGAAAATCTTTGTCCACAACAACGCACTCAGTGCGCTCAAAAGTCTCGATGCAACCACTGGCTTCCACAAAGCACTTGAGCATTGCAACTAAAGCGTCTCTCTGCTCATTTCCCAGAAAATAATAAGCAACCGAAAGGCCCCCCCATCTCCATCCACCACATCCACCCACTAACCGGCATGCGATTCTTATTTATCTTATACGTGATGTCTGTCAAAATGACCTCTGGAAAGCTTATGAGGTTCTGTCGCATGAGGGTAGTTTGGATGAAGATAAAAATAACCTCTTTGGTGTCAGGATCTGCTTCAATGCGAACTGCTGCACCAGGGTCTTCAAGTTTAATCTCGTTTAATTTATCCCGGAGCATTTGTTCATCACTCCTCCGTCTTCTTTCGTTCAATTTCCGTTTGGATCTGGAAAAAGAATAGCATTTCAATCAAATAACAAGAAGTATTGAACATTTAGGTAATATTATGTCAAAGTAAGGAACTCACCCTATGTTACTGATGTCCATTCCTAAAATGATCTTATCCGTGTCTTGTAGGGTCCTGAGCAAAGGCCGAATAAGAGTAGGCTTGACCTCCGGCTTTTGGAGCTCGGCAGCTTTATCGACTGACTCACTGCAGACACACACGTCTGTTTTCAGGATACCCTGCTGCAGTTAACTTGTTAGTACCATGATTATGCTCTACCACTATATCGGCAATTTACAGTCTGCTTTTGTCATCAGTTCTCCTTAATACAATGCAAGAGTCACAGTTGAGCTTGTATGATCTTTAAATCAAAGGAAGAAAGAAAGTTACCATTCATGCGGAAACTGCACAGAGTAGTAGATGAGCAAGTTAGCCGGCTTGAGGTGTACTTACTTCTGCTTGGGTCGTTCTCCGGTAAGCTTGTTGTTGATTCTTTTTTGACCATAATGCTTACAGCCAAGTTTAACATAGGAGTAGCCAGATTTGACATCAAGTTTGTTAGATCTAACTTTGGAATACTTGGTGAAAGTAGCTTGCTCAAAGTTATGCAGAGCAGGCAGAAATGACTCATAATCATCAAAAACTTGGCCTGTATAGAGGATCTGCACAAAAGAAGCAGTGTTTAAAAAGAGGCAAAGCATGCATAAACGAATTGAACTAGAAGGAGGAGGAACAAATGATGGAATTGGCATCTTAAATCATCTATCAGCTATAGGAGTTCAGTCCGGGACTGACAGTCGCGATATAAGATTGGGACTTTTCTGAATAAACAATACAAAAGCGGCCTGTGCCGCTGTCTTGCGAAAAGTTACGGTGAACTTATCCCACTTCAATTCGAGGTTTCAGCGTGTGCGAAGCATTCTTGGAGGAGGGACACTAACAGCCCCTCAAATGCTCCCAAATTTGAACTAGTTATAATAACAAATCCAGATTCCAGACAATGAGAAAAGATCATTACTTACCTGGTTTCCGGCGCTTGGCCCGCCATTCTTCATAGAATTACAACAAGTCCACACAACATTCACCTCCACACAACATTCACACACCCGACAAAAGCTGCACAGTTTGGACTTGTCAACTCGGTCAAGAAGAGTGCGGGAAACAGATTTGGTGTAAATAGTGATAACAAATCTTATTTGCACCAAAACGGAGTGGGAAAAACTTCGGTGTAAATAGCGATATTAAATCTTATTTGCACCGGCGGTGTGTGTACAGAACATCAACCTATTCTCGGTGCCAAAAGATTTTATTTGCACCGCGGTGACAATAGTCTCTACCATTCAAAAGACCCCTGCGGCCGCTGCCGGCGCTGTTTCACAGTGACGCCCCCGGGGGAAAATGACCATCTCGTGGCAAACTGTTACCCTGAGTCCCCTTTAGGTGTTCCATGAAGAAAATAGCAACTTTCAGAGCCTATGGGGATTCCATCGGGAAATAACGCGTTACGCTCCTAGGTCGCGCTGGAGTACGGCTGCGGAGTGATGTGGTCAAAATGGCGTAAGCAATGTGTGGGGGGCATCGTGACAGATGTTCGAACCCACTCGGAGTCGATCTGCGAGCGACCGTCGCGACGCAGCAGCGAGGCGGACGGGGCGCGGCGCGACCCGCGACCAATGCTTTGCGTGCGTGGACTCTAAATGGTGTCCGATTTCACTCAAATTTTGCAGAACGACGTTCCTCGACACCCTCTTTTCGGTAAAGTGGGGGTCTACGAATTTTTTTTTTTTTTTTTTTTTTTTTTTGGACCAGCCTTGCGTGGGCAGCTGCTGGCGGTCCGGGTTAGTTCGTGCCTGCATGACGGGCGCCGGGCAGATGCGGGTTACGCGAAATTTACGGTGGCATACCTGCAGACGGGAAACTGCGGGCAGTTGTGCCCAGCCTAACCCGTGCTGTGCCCGGATTTGCTCGGCCTATGCCCGTAACGGGCGCAAAATCTTTTTGCCTGGGGCGTATTATGTCGGGAGAAAGGGGAACTTCGGTAAATTTACCAGTAATATTATTTTTAACCCTCCTAACAAACCCAACCTTACTCGCCAGGACGCAAGGAAACCATCCTATCTTTTCTGGGTGCGCGGAAGTATCTATATAGCTCGCATGGCCTGGATGCTTGATTTGCAGCGCCCTGGTGAGTTGGGATGGTAACCTTAGTAACCTAACGCCCAGATACGCTACGGTTCTTTCATTCCTCAGGGGTCGATTTGATACGCCGCGTATGCCTTTATGAAATTGTTTTGTGGCTGTCTAACACACATTCTTTCCCCTGTCAGATGCTGAGCAGCCTACACTGGATGGCGTCCCTCGACATGCACTGTTCCGTGTATCTCCTCACGGAGCGCACAGCGAAAACGACGACCTGGATCAGACTCGTGGACACGGTCAAGCTACATCAGCAGCTTTTGGTTGGCATCAATCATGTGCAGGTGCGGAGATGCAACTATGCCGTTACCGCGAAAAAAAAAGTTCACATTTCTTCAGTCTTGTGAATCTCTAAAGTGTTCAGCGTATGTACGTTAGGGTGGTCCAAACAAAACAATTCCAATGTTAATGCATTGCATGGTGTTCCGGATATGCTTTCCGGTGAATGAAAAACACTTGTGTCAGGTAGTTTCATCGCCAACATACGAAATTGAGTTTTGACTAGAAAGAAAAAAAATGGCCAACTTTGAAACAACAGTTAGAAAAATTGTCGTAAACTAGCTAATTTTGATAGCGACAGAAGTTGTTCTAGAACGATTCGATTGTAATCAAACGACTTTAAAATCGTTTTCTTACGACATGGTAGTAATTTTTTTCAGACCAGCAAAGCCTAAAATAAGATGGCAGGATGTTACGATTTGTGTCGTAAAATAACGATTTGTGTCGTAAAATGACGATTTGTCGTAAAATACGACTGAAATCGTAAAATAACGACTTAAGTCGTACCTGTACGACGATTTCAATTTTAGGATTACGATCGGTCGTATATATACGATCGAAGTTGTAAATCTACGGTGCAGTTCTTAAATTTATGACTCTACATGTTTTGAAACGATCTCACTCGCTATCATAATCAGCAACAAATTTGTCGCATAATTACGACAAAAAAACCGTAACATAAATGTGTCGTTGGAAAACGACATTGTTGTTCTCTTAAATCTCGTAAAGTTGCGACTATTTTTAACTGTGCAGTGACTCATTTTGCAACCATGAGAAAGAATATACTGATTGTTTTTTCCATATGTTTCTATATGGCAGTGTGCACGCAGCAGTTTCCGTTTTAAAATCTATGAATTGATGGCCACAGTTCAGTTTACACCTAAAGCTGTTAGTATAGTCAATCCATCACAAATCTTTACATGATGGGTCCAGGCACACGAGGCCTCGACTGGCCTGCGGAGGCAGGCAGTGAGAAACCAACAGCAGCAGCACCCATGATTAAGAGGGATTGCTGTCAAGTAGAGGGAAACACCAACATAATGGAACTTTAGTCAACCTCTTCATGACTCCAGCCAAGATTAACTGAAACCAATATGAAGACAGCCGCAAGCAGTCAATGTGTGATTGTGAATAATGTAAAAATTGAAATTTAGTGTGATTTTTAGTTAATGTCTGATGTGAGTGAATTTTGAGTGATTTTTCGGTGTGATTTTTGAGTTTTTGTAATTTGTTTGCTATTTGCAATTGTAGAGTTAGAAAGGAGTCAAAGTGAATTATGAATGAACTTGAAATGATATTTAAATGTATCTCTGAAGTTAAAGATATTATCACAGTGACAGTCACAGTGCGTGACAGTGAACTTAACGATAGTATCGTTGAGGTTAACAGTAGTATCGTTGAGGTCAACGAAAGTATCGTTGAGGACCTTAGCCCGTAATGGGGACAGGAAGGCAACTCATGTCAGGGACCAATTTTCTTTTGGGCGTGGCGTGGAGGGAACCTTTCAATTCAGGCCGGGGCAGGTGGCTCACGCCAAATTCAGTTTATGTTTAATTTGGGGCGTTGGAATGATTTCGAGGACCAAATAACGTAAATCGACGACGCCTAATTGGCTGAACGATTAGCGAAGCCAGTTACTCCACTGGGGTTGGAAAGTTTAGTCCTTTACTCCAGTGTGTCAGCACTGCTCCTCCTGAACGGCTCGGCTGATCTGACTGTGATTTTGCAGGGTTATTCGATGGGTCCTATGAACAAAGACCGATCTCCTTCGGGTGATTCGAACAAAGACCGATCTCCTTCGGGTCGCTCGAACAAAGACCGATCTCCATTTCGGCCGATTCTCCACTCGCCATTTCTTTATCTCGTAGTTCTGGTAAATGACATCTCACACAAATAATACTGTGCGGGTTTGGTTTTAAATATATTAGTCAATGATTATGTTAAACTCGTTGGTCTAGAGTCGAATGGTGTAAATAGTTCTGGGACTTCAAAGTGCACTCGTGGAGAGGTTAGAAAATAGAGATCGGTCTTTGTTCGAGCGACCCAAAGGACATCGGTCTTTGTTCGAGCGACCCAAAGGACATCGGTCTTTGTTTGAGCGACCCAAAGGACATCGGTCTTTGTTCATAGGACCCATCGTATTAGGTATGTCCTTGGCTCACCACACGCAAAAATGCAGCTTTCTATCTCGTCCCATTCAGTCGTACTAACGTTAAAATACTGAAAAAAAAAAAAAAAAAAACGGTCGAAAAATGCTACTTTTCAGTCACTTTTCACATTGTATGAATTTATGTATGAATGTATGAAATTATACATCACTTCATAGGCTTTTAAAGGTGCTGATGACGGAAATGAGATCCGTTTAGACCCTGTGGACTATTCAGAACCGGGGTCAAGCCTAACCTAATCCTCCCCGCCCTTGCCGACGGCAGACAAGCGTCGCAGGCCAAGGTAGGTGTAACGCCAGGCGTGGATTGTCGAAACTGGCGCAGCATCGCGAAGCCTGATACGACACACTGTCTGGCGAACACCTACCTTGTAGAATAAACCTGCCACTGCGGATTGAGGTATCTTAACTGCACAGGTGGCGAAAACTGACCATTAACCCTTTTCATTGCAAATCGGAGGGGCAGTTCGTAACATACTTAAGAATTTTCTGCCTCTCTTCAAGGTCAAAGTACTACACCGGTCATGACCGGGTCAATTGCAAATCCATTAAATCCTTATAATAAAGAACGAGTCACACTTACATTTCCTTGCAAAGCCCTCATTGCGTAAATATGGATGTTTGTTACGAACCAACTGCCCCCCTATTACAGACGTGCCCCACTCTCTCCTCCCCTACGTTACAAAGAAACCTCAACCGTTTAAAAGCACCGGCAATGACTTGATTTTCATAAACGGATCAGTTGGCCATGAGTCCGAGGGCCTCCTTCCCTCCCAGACAATACCCGCGTTGCCACCTGACGGGAGGTGCCCCGGCACTCCAAATGCCGAGGTACCCAGGGAAGGAGAATAATCCGCCAAAGCACTACATATTTTGGTCTCTATCCGCAGTTCACCTTCATTAAGAACCGATGAAGTTTTCGGACTACACATATTCATAACTTACAGGATTTTTTCGCCAAAGACCTATCAATGGTGTTGCGCTTGATACTCCTTTTTGGAGTGATCGGTGCGTTTCGTATTTCCATGGGCATCCAGGATGTGAACAACGTGTTCATTCTTGTCACAATCTTTTCATACATCAGCTCGGTAAGTCACACAAGTTCGTGGTTTGCATCACGGAAAAAAACACTTTGTTGTGGTAATCGAATTTGTTCGTTAGGCAGAAATCGATAGCTGCTATCGAAAATCCGGTGCCCACAATCAAAAGCTGATTGCTGCGACCAGACACTTGTAAGAGGATAACAAACCCTAGGTTAGTCATCCTCTTACAAGTGTCTGGTCGTAGCAACCAGCTTTTGGTTGTGAGCATCGGATTTTCGATAGCAGCTATCGATTTCTGCCTATCGAACAAATTCGATCACCACAACAAAGTGTTCTTTTCGGTGATGATAAAGTGTCCATTGTCTCTCTCATGCTTAAAGCTCTTCTTGATTCGCAATCAATTTAACGATTTTCCATCAGGTCTGTCTAGCTGCCGACATGCAAGAGGAAGCAGGGGAGGCCTTCACAACCAGCCTGACCTCCTGTCCCTGGGAGACGTGGCAACCCGCAGACCGACGTTATTTCGTTCTTCTATTGACTTTGACGCAGAAGCCAAGTCAGGTAAGCTCGATGGACGAGCCGAACACAATCTGCTTCAAGTGTGGAGACTGCAAACTCCACATGTCCAAGTGCGGAGAATCATCCCGCACTCCGCACCAGGAAGCAAAGTGTTCTCCAAACTTGGTTTGACAGTGTCGCCACCCAAAGGCCCAGTGTGTCAAAAAGGTGTGCTTTCGTTGCAGGTGCGGTTCCAGTACTTTGGCGCCATGGGGCTAGACACCTTGTCGAGGATTGTAAACGGCGTGTTTAAGTATGCCCAGGTTTTACGTGCAAGCCTCGGTAAACAAACTGTTTAAGCAGTAGAAACATTTTAGTAGCATATTATGGACCATTACCATTTTATTTCTAGTTCAGAATTCTGTGATGTCACATGATGAAAAAGGTTCAGTTCATCATCTGTCATAGTAATGCGTGCCAACTCACAGCACGAATGGCGTTGTGGCACTGAATGCATTTACGGTGATATTTGTCGTATCATAAAAATCAAAAACCACACGGTGATATTTGTCGCATCTTAAAAATAAAATCCCACAAATATTAATTTCACTATTTGATTTTGAAACACTTCGAATTTGCTGTTCACAAACGTTCAGTGAAATCTACACTATTGCGCTCCCCTCTGTAAGCACCTATTTCAAAGATTCAGGTAAGAACATTCTAAATGTTGGGCCATGGCTAAAAATGTTACAGGACTGCCCGCATCTCACATTGCGAATAGTAGAATGTAACTGTTTCATACTTGCATGAGCAGCAGTGTAGTTCAAAATGCACAGAGCATTACTCTACTTTAGAAATTTTTTTAAAAAAATGACAACAGTTAACGTAAAAAATCACTTTTTCGAAAAATGCATAGTTAAAGTATAAATTTTGAACAAGTAGCCAAAGTAGCTTTGAGGCGTTTAAATATGATCCCTTGCCTTCGTTGTGCAGCATAGCAGCCTCGTCTATCGTCCTCGTTTACTGAAAAAGAACTGCTTTGGCCCACTATTGATTTTTGAAACCAATTGTGGGTCAGCAATTTTAAAAGCTACCCGCACACCATGCCTTTAATTTTTTTTTTTTTTTTTTTTTTTTTTTTTTTTTTGCCAAACTAAGGTTGCCTTGTATTCCTTTAATTATTATTCACCAATATCGGCAAGGGCGGTCCCTTACATTCCATAATTCGATTTTTAGAAAATGACCCAAAAACATCCCTTTTTTCCCATTTTCTTGCCCTCGGAAAGGCCCTATTTTCCTTTGAATTTTAAGTTCTTTCTTTGCTGCCCTATAGGAGGCGTTGTGGTCGTTGCTAATGCGTCCGCGACGTCTCAGGAGACAAAAGACAGTTAAACGAAGACCAATCCCGAAATTGGAATCGATTCGCTCATTCATGGATTTGTAGCAGCCCGTCCAAAAGATGGCCCACAATTGATTCGTGACATACAATTGATTATATACCTTGGAAATTATGGCTGAAAATAACATGCAAGAAACAAATTAACTACAAAATTTTGTAAATAAAGCACTGAGTAGTTACGCCAAAATATTGCAAAAAACTAAAGTATTGCATGGATCTACGCCCAGGGGTAGTTCCATTAAGCCCTGATGAAGTCTCTAGAGTGTCAAAGGCCAGAAATCTGGACGTCATGGGGCTGATTGCCCAAACATATCCCTGCCTGAAATGGCTGTATTAGTTCCCTCATGGAGAACAGCCGGCCATACACACTATCTGCGACAGTGCCACTCCTATTGGTGAACTTGGACCCTTCTGATCCGACCACAATTTACACCAGCCTGATGTTTGCCGCCGATCAAGGTAAAAAGCAGGGTCAGCACGCAGTGCCGGTGACATTTGACCAGCCTGTGTTTTGGAAGGCGGCGGAGATCATTCTAGCGCCCCCTGAAGACAGCCCTTTGCGCTCGATTATTCCACGACTTGGAGGATTCCACCTTCTCATGTCGGTGATGGGTTCTGTCGGCAAGTTTATGATGGGCAGTGGTATCGAGGACCTCTGGGTTACAGTCTATGCCAAGAATTCAATCCCACAGGTGATGTCGGGCAAGGCATACTCCCGTGCTGTGCGGGCCCACTTCTTCACTCAAACTGTGCTCCTAGAGCTGGTGTTGGAGCAAGTGTTTCAGAACCTAACCAATGCCTTTCTCAGAAAAACAGCGATTGAATTGTGCCTCAAGGTCTACCGCGGCAACGAGGCCGCAGTCGCCGAGGGCAGTCAGACCATGCTTGCTATTTCACAGGGGTTGGAAGAAGCGCTTTATTACTTGGCGGCAAGCAGCAGGGCTGGCCTGCTTGGGGTGCAGTACATTCGGCAGGTAGGAATCATGCGGATGCTGATACGCGCAGAGAGTCTCGGAGAATGGACCTGTACGCTGTGAAGCAGTTTTTGCCATATTTCCATGCTGCAGGCCACCTCAATTATGTTAAGACAGCTCATCTGTATACGCAGCTTATGGCCTCTCGGGAGTCTAAAATGACATCTTCAGAGACAGCCAAATTTTGTGATCGAGGTTTTTTTTTTTTATTGTTCGAAAAACTGATAGAACTTGGAGCGGTAACTTTTCGGACCAAACCATTGAGATGTCCCTCATGCGACCAATGAAATCGATTGGTAGCATCACAATGCATGGCAGAGGAATTACAGAGAGCACGCTGCCTGTGTGGGTTTGCCACACTGCTCTGAAATAATTGATGTATTTGAAGAAATATTGTAAAAATCGTATTGTGGCATATTCAGTGGCAGTTCAGAGCAGCACGTGGAGCTGCGCGATTCTTCAATTGCAAGAAATGCCGCCCACCTGGACTTATTTCGGAAGTACATCGAGCAGCACAATCCCTTCGTGAAGCCCAGTGACCAGCTAGTATGAATATCTTCCGGATTGGTGGTGGACGAGACCATCAACTGCGACGAAGCCTTGAAAATCGGATGCCTCGCAATGGAGAAAATGGCTGGTAAATTATTCTCAGAGTTGACATGGCCCGGTAGGAAGGGTGGGTCCAATTGCAGCAATGACGAGGTCAGTGACAGTGAGGGGCCACGTAGTGCGAGTCAATCCAACGCAGCTTTTCCACAGAATAATTGTTGCTACAAAGGACATCAGTGAGCTAGGAGCCCATTATGAGTACAAGCTAGCCCCTTGCCCTACCGCGCTAATTCACGAAAATGGTATGAGAGAAACTGATGTCCCCGCCGATGATAAGCTACCTGCTAACCCCGTTTATGTTGTTGACGGAGGGTTCCTTCTTAGGAAAGTTGTGTGGCCTCGCATGGCTTCTTATGCCGATGTGCTGGACCTTTACGTTAAGTACGCAATAAGTTACTATGGAACAACAGCCGTCGTAGTGTTTGATGGCTACGCCAATGGACCAAGCATTAAGGACCAAGAGCATAATTTAAGAGCAGCCACTGGTACTATTCCAGATTAGTGTTCTAAAGGGTAGGAATATTCGCGGGAATTTAGGGAATTCCCGGGAACGTTCCCGGGCACAATCAGACCCTAATTTCGGGAATTTCCCGGAAATTTAAGAAAATGGCTTAAATTGGCTAGTTTTTAAGGGAAAAATTAAAAAGGGCTAAAAAGTGTAAGAAAAAAAGTAAGAATTAAGAAACACTTCAATTTATTATTAATTATTTTTAAAGAATAGGAACAACATTGCTTAAATGTTAAGGGCTTTTAAAGCCATTTAAAATTTTTCATTTACTGCTTCATTTTCTTGCTTGCATTTTTGAAGGAATACCTTTGACCACAATGCGCACACAAGTAGTTTTTGACCTTATCTCCATCTTTGTTGGTGGCATCTACTGTTTTGAAGTGCTCCTAAACTACGCTCTCCGGTTTTGGCATAGTGGTCCTGTGATAATATGTTTTTATTAGTAAAAAATAAGTTAACAAAGAACTGCATGTAGCATCATGATTAGGTTAAGGTTAGGATTTGACAAAAGCAAGTGGCAGGTTAACACTAGGGACTTGAAGGTAAAGCTAATATTTCACGAAAGGAATAAAATAGACAAAGAAATGTTATTACTTTGGGGCACTTACTTCTAACAGGTTAGACCATCACTAGAGAAATTGACTTTACGCCGTACGGCGAAAGATGTTGTTACCGCCTCCCGCGGTGTTGTAGTCTCCCAGGAGGCAACGCGCCCTCGCCCCGAAACGACTCGCGGCAGAATTGGGAGGATCTTACCTGCAGCGCGCGTCGTTTAAAACCGATTCGACGAATAGTTCTGAAGAATAGCTCCACACTAGCTCGCAAAACATCATAATCGTTGTGCAGACTTTAAGTCTGTGTTACAAATATGAATTTTATTATCCCTTATGATTCCTCGGACATCCGTTTCTTGTCCCTGTCTTCGGACTAGTCCGATAGCGGCCCTATGGACTGTCCGTGTTTAGAACCGAAATGTCCCCAAAACCGAGAGATTCTGGAATGAGTCCGATGCTGTGGTCGGGTTGGACCGGCCCGAATAGACGCCCGGACCAGCCCGAATAGACGCCCGGACCAGCCCGAAAAATTGTACAGACCGGCACGGGCGGATTTAGTCCGAAGGGCTCTCCGAAATCGACCAGATTCTGTTCCGGATTTAGTCCGAATGACGACAGTGCACCCCTTCCCCTACCCTCCCTCCCGATAGCCCCCTACCCCTCCCCTCCCTCCCGATTGCCCCCTACCCCTCCCCTCCCTCCCGAATGCCCCCTACCCCAACCCCCCTTCCTGCATCCCCATCCCTCCTTGCAGGCTAGGTAATAAAATAGTTGATCGAACGACGATGCTTTATGTAGGATAAAAGTTCCTGTTGCAAGTAAAAGTTCAACTAAGCTTATCATCTCAAAATCAACCCAAACCTTGGTTGTGACAACTAACTTTTATCAGCGTGCACACTTGTGTACACCCTTGTACTTCTAAAGGAAGGTGGCAAGGCGTCGTTCGTCACGGAAAAAGAAACGTCACAAAGTACAAATTTCAGATTCGTGAAGCCAGAAGTGTAAAATAATATCCGGTGAAAGCACTTTGGGGACGAGTGTGAACGGAGAGAGGCGAATAAATTAATACACCTCCCGCCCTCTCACCGCCCGTCCCTTTAGTTTTGGGAGAAGCACACAGCAAGCGGGGAGTCAGAAGCGTCCTGAACGGAACGGTCATCAGCAGAAACAATTGAATCTCGACCACACTTCTTTCCGTCCAACTTCCTCGCTCCCAGAACCAAGCTGCAGCGCGTGGAGACGATATGACTTCAGCGCGCCGAGAGAGTGGACACTGACGCAGGCAACTCGCGATGCGTGCACCTCGGAGGACAGCTGCAAACTGACGTTTTGCCTGCCGAGGCGGCTAAAACTTTCCGAGTTGCCGGCGGATTAGCGCTCCCCTCCTCGACGAGCCAATCAGAGAGCGCCTCTTGTCAGCCTGGCCAGCGGGACTTTCCGCGTATGCACCGGCTGGGACAGTCCGCCCTTCTGGGCCCGCCGCAGACCGGACTCAGCCGGACAAGTCCGAGACCAACTAGATCGCTTTCGGGACTGAATACAAGATCATAGAGACAAAATGTTGGACAATCGGGGAATCCGAAATGAGCCCGCCGCAGGCAAACCCGAAGGGAGTCCGCGGTCAAGGACTCCAGTCGGACTACGGGTTAGTGTCGGACTAGCCCGTGACCCATGGAAGCAATCGCGGACTACCCGAACCCGGAGTCGGACTCCTAAGGGAACTGTCCGGTCGTGAAAAAGGACAGTCCGGTAGTGAAAAAGGACAGTCCGTGGCCAGAAGGGGCTTTTACGGGCAGCCCTGGTTGCAATTGTGGAACTCTTGCGAATCATAAGGGTTAACATGTAATCCCAGGAAATTAAAAATGTACATAACCCGAAGAAAAATAGCCAAAAAGGGCAAAATTCCCGGTCAAGTGGGAATATTCCCCGAGATGATTGTTCCTGGGAATTTTCGAACACTATTCCAGATCTTGAATTTCAACCAGAAATGACAATACCCACAACTCAGACCAAATGATTGACCAACGGCAAAAACAAGGACCGTTTTATTCAAATGTTGGCAGTGTCCCTCGAAAAAGCAGGTATTTTCACCCTGAAGACTGGCTGATGCTGACAGGCTGGTTGTCGTTGATGCTATCGAGCTTGCACAGTCCGGAAAGAACTGCGTTGTGGTTGGCACCGACACAGATTTGTTGGTATTGCTTGTCGGCCTGTCCCCTAGCGACGTGTTTCTCCATTTCATGATCCCACCCACCGGCCGAACGAGTCGAAAGGTGCACCACATCAGGGAGATACAGGCATCAATGGGCGAATCAGCGCCATATATTCTTCTGGCCCACGCCTTCTCTGGCTGCGACACTGTCTCTGCAATGTTCAGGAGGTCGAAGAGGAAGGCTGTGCAGAAACTGTGAAGACGAAGCTGAAACATTCTTACGGTGCCGTTGCAGTTATGTCGACCAGCCCGTAGGGTCTTAGGGTCATATGGGGTGCCGATTGCAGTTATGTCGACCACACAAAACCCACCCGCCCTAACCTATTGCACTACTGTCGACCACCGACTGGCCCGCCCATCCCATGCGGCATGGGCCATGCCCCGCTACTGAGCCCTGTATTGTTGCCACTGCCCCGGTAACTTTCGCGGCCACCGTTCGTGCCTGTTTGTTTTTTTTTTTTTTTTTTTTTTTTGCAATTTTTTTCAAAATTTCAAGATGTTTGGCCACTGCTCCAATGTCACCGACATTGTTAAGGTTTTTGACGGACAAGACCCTAAATTACTATGCAGAGAATTACAACACGAAGGTTTCCTCAGAAATTGTGGGACGTGCCCCAACTGCCCGAACAACCCGGAGCGCCGACTAGTGGCGAACAAGCACTACAAAGGAGGCTTCGGAGCACGGTGCCCTGCGTGCCGCAAGTTCTCAAAGCTCACAACTGGCACCTTTTATGAAGATACTTCCCCCTCCCCCTCCCTCTCCCCCTAATAACCTCAGTGTGACAAATGAGTAATTAATTGCAGGAACCAAGCTGTCATTTGCTCAAATTGTTCTCACTATATTCATTTGGTGCTGTGGCGTCAGCCAAAAAGAGACGGGCCGCCTGGTGGGCATGAGGGCGGAGCACACTCGCGTTGACTACTACTCATTCTTCCGCGACGTGTGCTCCCACAAGCTCCTGCACACCCCAGGCCTGTTCCAGTTTGGGGGGGCAGGTCGGAAAGTGCACATTGACGAGAGCGTAATGGTGAAGCGGAAATACAACAGGGGTCGGCGAATGGGCTCAACACCGGACCAGGTAAGTGCTGCAGGGGAAAATTTTTTTCTTTCACTGTATGGCTGCCCAAAACTTGCCACTTTGGGCAAGGCCAGATTCTTTTTGTACAAAAGAACCATTGCCAGGCATTTTGTGAAAGCCAAATTCGCGCTTGCGTCCCTCCCGGCGACATCAGAAGCAGCCAGGCAACACAGCTTCCGCGCGTACCTTCAAGTCCAAGACGATGAGTCCGAGGAACAAAGGCCGATGTCACGCGCTCCCGGGTAAAAAGACCAATGAGGCGCGCTCCCTGGTAGAGAGACCGTTGTCGCGCGTTGCCTGGTAGAAAGGCCGATGTCGCCGGCTGCGCTGTAGACGGTCCGATATCTCTTTCCGTGATTTTTCACAGAGCGTTTTGAAAGTTTGAACTGGATTCATAATTCACTCTTCAGATATTACTGACTGATGGTCATACCAAACTGTTCGGGGTCGTCATATGACCGCCATACTTGCCTTGTTATTGACCATGACAAGCTAAGTCTCATGAAATCTTATGGTCTGAAATGGTAGAGCTCCATGCTTTTTTTTTTTTTTTTTAAAAAAGGCGAAAGAAAAATAATGACAAGTTTAAGTAGGGACTCTTTTGCCCCTTCCCCTCTCTCCCGGCAAGAAAAAACCAGCATCAAAGAAATACCAGCGAAATAAAGTCACAACTTTAACCCGTCCGCAGCATTTAAAATACTCAGTAATTTTATTCGTATTTCTTCCCAACAGGGGTCAATCCTCGGTGTAGAGTCAAAATAGATTTGATTTCTGTAATCAGCTCGCTGGAAATCAGTTGAAATTATGTCAATCTCAAAACATAAATATAGGTTGTATTTGACCTGAACGGGATAAGAACCTGGGTCTAAGGTTAGAATGCATGCCATTCTTGTCATCAACAAACATAAAAAATGTAGAGAACGGTGTCAAAAGTTGGAGTAAAATCTTTGATTTCAAAATATGCCTTTCTGAGGGATTCAAAACTTGGTCTAGACTTTCTCGGATTGACTCAAAGGTAGCAGGGGAAAACCTAGTCCTCAAGTGAGAATTCATGTTTTAATTGAGTGAGGTAGGGTGTAGGAGTGAACACATTAAGGTTTCATTTTCAATCTTTCTTATTCGAAGCAGAGAGCTTGCATAAGTTAAGATAAACAAAATGAGTAAAACATGTATTTGTAAAGAAATTAAAAAAGTCTGTCAGTTGTACTTAAAATAAGAGATCAAAAGCTCAACTAGAAAATTCAAGCATGTCTTATTTTTACAATCATCACAACTTGACACGTCATCATAAATCTACTTATCCCTTATTTCGAAAAGTAACTGCTGCCCCCTCCATGAAATGGTGAGAAGAACGTAGGTTGGTAAAAAATCACATTCTTCTACGTATACATATTTAAAGCCTAAATTTAATGATAAAAAAAAAGAACCCTAAAAGTTAACTAGTGGCTCGACAAGAAAATCATGCATTATGCCTCTTCTGTCATTTCCCCATCTGACACGGGTGCTTCACGATGGACTTGCAGTGGATCGTCAACATCTTGTGCAATATCATCTTCATCGGGATCCTCCAAAATAATTTCACCCCCTGGAGGTGGAGTGATTTCCTGTGGTACATCATCTTCGTCTTCATCATCGTCAACTACAATGCTGTCAACAGCAGGTTCATCAACGACATAACGAAAATACTCCAGGTGAGCGTCCGGTATGAACCCACTATTAATACACCACTTCAAATCTTTCACTAGCTTCGGCTTCAAAGGCAGTTTTCCTGAGTAGGCTTTGTTGATTTTAATTGTAGCCCAATTGACAGGCCTTCCTCCCTTTCTTGTAAGAATGCTGTATTTTGTAACAGGTCCATCACATTCATTGTGACAGGATACACATCCTGGAGCGTTGCTATCAACAACCAAACTTCTAAGTTTCATAATGGGAACTTTGCTCCATACAAAATGTTCATCCAAAGGACGGAATGTCAGAATGTCTATATCCTTATTTACTTCCTTGACAATGTGTGCAGGCTTCTTCACTTTGGCAGTAATGATGTAGCCAAACCATTGAGATGGAGTGAAAATTTGAAGATTCTTTGTCTTCTTTTCTATTCTGGCGTGGACATTATCACATTCCATCTGAGTGTGGCCTTTTACTAGCCATCTGTGGGTTATTTTAATTTTAAACTCCATAGCTGCAAAGTAGTGCATAGAAAAAAGAAACCTGTTCCTATTCTGTCCAGTACCAGAGTCACTGTAAAGGCGGAAATCATTAATGCCCTTTTCAACCATGGTCTCAATGTATTCTAATAAAAAAGTAGCTACTTCATCAGCTACATTTCCTCCAGCTCAAGGAACTCTCAAAGCAGACAGTCACGCTCTGGCTCGAGGCCTCCACAAAAGAGACCATCCCAATTCCACTCCTCGACCTGGCAGGATGTGCCAGAAGATCTGTTGGCAGAGGTGCCAACTGACGATGATGGTTGGCAGATGGCAGATCATCTGCTGAATCAAGGTAGGGCATGAGTTTAATTAGTAGCTGTAGTTTTACATAATACAGATGTGGACTGAGAAACAAGGTGTATGATCTGCTCATGTTGTTGTGTCATTCACAGATGCAGTGACAGTAGCGCCGTTCATTGAGTCCGGCCATTCTCCTGCGCACTGCACAGTCCTCAAATACAAAGGAATCAGTTGTACAACCAGGAAAAGCGGCATAAACATCCATAATATATAGCCGTCTGTCACAGGTCTACAAAAGAATAGAAGTTCAATTAGCTCCCAAATCACTTGTGATAAATTGGTCTTATTACAAAAACTTGTTGAAATGCACTTACAATCTGACCATTAATGCAGCATTAATTTTTCCTGCCTATAAATGCTTGAATGTTATCCTCCAATGAGGGTTTCTTTATTTTGAAAAGGGATCCGTCAGTGTACCCCAGCGAATCATCAATTTTTCCACCTGGCCTGCTATTTCTGTCAACAATAAAACTTAATGAAAACACATTGTACACATTTCTTAATAAAGTCAACAAAATAGAAAGGTTATGTACTTGTCAATGCAGATATTAGCCTCTCTGACATTAGAGGGAAATTTGATCAATCGTGAAAGAACTTCATCCTCATAAATTGCTTCTGTTACTTCGTCTATAAAGCCAGAGAGGGTTGGCTGTTCTATTGGGCAGTCAAATCTTTGACCGGTAGGAGTTTGGTAAGACCCGGCGGCATAGAAGTTGAGGACGGCTAAAACCTGCAATAAAGTGAAAGAATATCAATATGTCAGCTGCACACCTCCAATAAGAATAATTCAACCCGTTTAAAACGATAAGATAAGAACACTGGAAGAGAGAATGCAATAAAAGTGGTTCATACCTTGCGCTCAAGCGTCACTGCTCGAGGACTGGTAGTACGTCTCATGTGTGGCCGAATAAGATCCACAAGACCAAGAGCCAAATCTTGCGTCAAGCGGTATGACGTGATGAAAGCTGTTGTGCTAACATTGAAGGGGTCAGCCGCATCCCGCAGGCATCGACGTCGAATTTTCAGCAGGGCCAGCCTCCGTCGACGCTCTTGGCGGAAACCATGGGCAGGGTGCTGAGGATCATCCATATCCTCCTCTTCCAATCTTGGATCGTCAGGATCGTAGTCACGTTCAAACAGCATCTGAAAGTTAGACAGGATATGAAGGGATGTCCTGAAAAGATGTCTGAAGGGGTTCTTGAGAGATCCATCTCAGCCTTTTCCTGTAGTCACAAAAAGCCTAACATCACAGTCCAGCCTTTAAGGTTACGTCCCACAGTTGTTTCATTACGTTGTGTTGTTCACATCGGTATCGAGCAATAAAAAAAAAGCAAGAAGCAACTACATACATCTACTTTAGTACTTACTTTCAGGCCAACGAACAATTAGCAACGACAGATATATAACGAACGACGCTTACTTCAGCTTCGTCCAGCCGTTGACCGGACAGGTTGAAAAATTTGAAAACGGCCGTTGGTCGTTCGTTCGTTGTCGTTGAAATCTCACCGCCTTTGAAACGAGAAAACGGCTTCGTTCACGGTACCACGAATTGAAGTCATGTTTAGGGGATATTTGGGTCATTTAATTACTTATTTCATCAAAGGCCGGTCGCGCTCCGAGGGCAAAACACGCAATACCTAACAAGGTTTGCCAGAATCACGCTCCCGTGACACCCCGCCAATGAATTATTCACATGACCGGAAGTCGCGCTCCAAAGGCTAACCGCGCAATAGCTAACAAAGTTTACCAGAAGTCACGCTCCCGAGGCATACCGTTCAATGCATTTATAAGGTAACCGGAAGTCAAGCTCCTGAGGCATATCGGACAATTCATAACTAAACCGGAAGTTGCGCTTTGAAGGCATTCCGAGCAAAACACAGCTTCACGCTAATGCAGCAATAACTACCGCGCGAGGTGAGAAATGACACGTTCTTACCTGGATTGCCCGCGAAGGCTGTTAATGGTGGTGTGCTCTTTCTGGTCGCCACCTTTCCTCTGTGCTTCTTGCTCTCCGCATGGCTCTTGAACGCCTGCTCTCCCATGGTGCCTATGTTGAACGAGGTACCACGCCACGTGCACCTAGCTTTGGTGCCATGCTTCGGGTCTGGGCCACTCCACGGAAATTCGCCCTCGTATCTTTCTGCTGAGTAGCGCGTCGTCATCTTCTATCACCGAAAAACCACAAGGGTGTAAACTGTAGCACACGGTTTGCCAGGAATGTTCCTGGTAGTTGCATCGCCAACGACAGAAAATCGACTTACCTTCAACTTAACGCACATGCAGCGACAAGCACGGAAAACAAACAGCGTCGAAACAAAAACAATTCCAACGCGCCGGATCGCAGGCAGGCAGCGCGCACGCAGCACACCAGAGCCGCTACCCCCACCACCTGTCTTGCCGCCGGGCGCTGCGCGCTGGCGGTTACGGCTAGCTGCGGCTCAGCTCACTCGCAACAATGCTGCGGCGACGGCTCGCCTTGTCCATCGCGCCGCCGCGACTAGCTGGCAAATGGGCCAGCTGGCCGCGATGGAACACTGATAAAAAAAATCCATCTTAATTTTAAGAAACTTTTTTATGAAGCAGTTTACGAAGACATTTTGGCCGTAAAAGTAAAAAACTTTCTTTTCTTAAAAGTAAGAACCAAATTTGAAAAGTGATAATACGTTTCTTAAACTTTGTTTTTCCATTGAAGGAAATTTTGAGCAAAAGTTGAGCAAAAATGAATGCTGAGCCTACATTTTGAATAGCTTATAGCATTTTACTAGTGGGTGTCACTGGCGAAGCCGGTCACGGTCAGACGCGAGGCTGCATGTCGGAGTCAAACTCGGGTCTCCGAATTACAGCACCGCAACACTCACAACTGTGCCACGTGTGCGCTCTGCGAAACGGGCTCTAGGCTGTGGGTGACTCCAAGCATCTCTGCGGAGCCTGGGTCAGGCAGCGAAAGCGCTCCTTCAGGGGCCTCCAGCAACGTCTTTGCATGATCAGGATCATCCAAATTTTTGATTTACGTGCATGTTGGTCTAGCGTCCAATGAAAATAATTTTTTAAGAGGCAGACCCAGAATAAAAGATGAAAATAATAATTTTGAGTTTTAAGAGGCAAGTTCTTGCATTTGGTAAACAATGCCACTTTCCAGCAACCTGTTATGGAGTTTTAATAAAGTTTCTGAAATTAAGCTACCTTTTCATAACTTGTCAGTAATACACTCCCGACAAAAATTAGCGGAGCACTTTTTGTCCCTGCGATATTTTCTAAGTCTTTTGAGCTACGAAGCTGCTGAAATTTTGTACACGCGTGCCCCCATTACTCTTCTCGAGGCCTGCGAAGCGCGCGGGCCGTGCGCCGACCCTAACGGACGGCACCTACCCCTAAGTGCGCAAGGGTGTAAAACACGATGAAAACGCGGCGTAAAAACCACTTCAAATTTTTCGAACAGTCAAAATTTTTGGTGGACCGACTCAAATGAGTCTTCCTTTTTTAACGGTGCAGGCGGAATTCAATTCGGACCGACCCACCCCCTCCTGCAGCCTCCACCACCCCTTCGAGGGGGTGGATTTTGAACACATCCGAATTCCGCGCCATATGGCTGCGGGGCGTCCCCCGTACCAGGCAAACATGTTTTTTCGCGGTTCCAACCACCCCCGGCGGAACCACCCCCGCTGAACCCCACCCCCTTTCGAGCGACGGCTGACCGGGGCCCTACGGTTCGTGAAAAATGCGAAAAAAACTTAAGGGGGCGTTCCTCCAGTGTCCAAGGTGCCTCAACCGAGAAATCAAACGGCGGACCATTGCAACCCCTGCAGTAAGGGTGTTCACCCCCCAGCGCCCCTGCACGCCCCTGGACGGGTTGGGAGCCCTCCGACGAGTGGTCTGGGTGAAAAAGACACGGTGGAAACGAACCTGAAGTTTTCAAGATGATCCAACAAACCGTTCGCCTTCCGGGGCGAAAAAAGCGCCATTTCCAGTGAAACCACCCCCTGTCTTCCGCCCCTTCCAGGGACTTACTGAGTAAGGGTAGCAGCCCCTACCAACGTCGCCTCGCTCGGCCCAGGCATCATTCCGAAGGCCAGCATGTTTCAGACCGATGCGAAAACGAACGAGACCGTGGGAGCGACGCAATAAAGGCCCTGCACTAGGACGGCGCGCGGTGCCGCCAGATCAGTGGCACCTTGCGCCCGCGAGGTAGGCAGGTCACCGGGCTTCCGGATCGCTCCGCTGCCTACCCCGCCGGCGCAAGGTGCCACTGTCCTAGCGGCGCCGCGAGCCGCCCGAGTGCAGGGCCTTTATTGCGTCGCTCCCACGGTCTCGTTCGTTTTCGCATCGGTCTGAAACATGCTGGCCTTGGAAATGATGCCTGGGCCGAGCGAGGCGACGTTGGTAGGGGCTGCTACCCTTACTCAGTAAGTCCCTGGAAGGGGCGGAAGTCAGGGGGTGGTTTCACTTGAAATGGCGCTTTTTTCGCCAAAGGGAAGACTCATTTGAGTCGGTCCACCAAAAAATTAGACTGTTCGAAAAATTTGAAGTGGTTTTTACGCCGCGTTTTCATCGTGTTTTACACCCTTGCGCACTTAGGGGTGGGTGCCGTCCGTTAGGGTCGGCGCACGGCCCGCGCGCTTCGCAGGCCTCGAGAAGAGTAATGGGGGCACGCGTGTACCAAATTTCAGCTTCGTAGCTCAAAAGACTTAGAAAATATCGCAGGGACAAAAAGTGCTCCGCTAATTCTTGTCGGGAGTGTATTTTGGTAAATGTTAGAAATTTTCTTATTTTTCACAAACCTTGATAAGTTTTCATCTCTTTTCAAAATGTTATTAAAATTAGGAGGGTTAAGGTGTATTTCTCAAATCTTTTATCTGGATTATCATGAATTTTAAGTGAAATCATAATTTATCTGTTGTGTTACATTAACATTATTTCTCATCCCCTCCCTTGTTCAGATGATGGTGACTATGTTCGTAGCCACCCCATCCTATCGGATCCTAAAGCTTTGGCTATCACTCTCTGCTATGACGACCTTGAAGTCTCATGTCCTCTGGGACCAAAGAAATTGAAATTGGCTCTGTACTACTGGGTTCTGGTCAATTTATATCCTCATTTAAGGTCATCTCTCAAAAATATCAATCTTCTTGCTGTTGCAATGACCAAAGATCTCAGACAGACCAAGCCCCAGTCCAAATGTAAGTCATTTCATAAGAAATATGATGCGCACTGCTTGATTTTAAAAAAAATTCCTGAGAGACATCAGGTTGCTTGAGAAAGGACTTCATCTCAACATAAATGGTGAGCAGCGTTTCATCAAAGGCACTTTACTCTCAGTGACTGCCCAGCAGTGGCAGTTCTAGCTGGCTGCAAAGAATCAGTTGGACCTGCTCACAAGCCATGCCATGCTAGCAATGTAGATCATCATGAAATGAAGGCCATATTCAATGAAGATTCATTTGAAAGAAGAACAGCGAAGGGACACTTGGAGCAGCTTACTGCCATGGATCAAGCCCAGAACCAGGCTCATAGGACTCAGCTGGGTACTTTGTATGGTGCAAATGTCCCCCCCCCCCCGTAATTTCAGGCTTGAGCGGCTTTGATACTATTAAGGGGTTTGTTTTTGATGCGATGCATATTCTGCATAAAGGAGTACTAGAGGCTCATCTGAGACTGTTCTTGAACTATTGTGTGAATGAGAAAAAACTCTTCAGTATTGAACAAATTAACTCGGAAGTTGCTTATCTAAGTGGACTAGTGTTAACCTAAGACAGGCCAGCCACTATAGATCTAGCCCATTTGACAACAGGACTTAGGCAGTCAGCAAGTCAAATGTGGAATCTTGCTCAGCTTCTTTCATTTGTTTTAATGAAGGAAGCACGCAAACTTGGCGATAGATTGGAAAACTTTGTTCTTCTTCAAATCATAAATGGCCTTCTGACCTTTGAGACGCCACGCGGAAAGATTCCACAACTACAAAGAAATATCCAGAAGCATCATGAAACCTTCATGGTTCATTACCAATATTTTGACATAATCCCCAAATTTCATTTTATGGTCCATTTGGCTGCCCAACTATTACTTCATGGATCAACAAGTGACATGGAGCATGCGATACGAGGCAATGCACAGCTATTTCAAAAAACCTCATGACTATAACTAAAAATTTCGAAAATCCTCCATTTTCCTCGGCATACAGGTACTCCCACCTTCGATTTGCCCAAATGCTTTCAACAAGTTACTTTGAAGAGGACAATATCACCACTGAAGCTAAGATGGTGAAGGTAGGAGACCATCCTCAGAACTCAGCATTAAAGAACCTGTTCACTAGCACAACAACCATCAAATCTTGTGCATCCATCACCTCACGGAACGTTCTGTTTTCAAGAGAATCAATCATCTTGTATCAAGATTCTGAAGAACCTTGCTTTGGGGAGGTCACAGACATTGTGGTGTATGGGGAACTGGTGGTGTTTGTCATCCTCAAGCTCAAGACCGAATGCTTTGTGAAGGAGTGCAACGCCTACAAAGTTCAGACAGGTAAAAAGCCTGCGCATGTTTTGCTCTTCAGGGAGAATCTTCCATTTTGTGGTACTTTCCCTTACCTGAAATTAGATACAGATGACTCTGATATGTATGTACTCCCAAAGTACCACCACAGCCAAATAAGAAATTGAAATTCACAAATTGATCTGTGGGATCTAAAGTCTGTAAGTAAATCTGAACTCAGAAGACACGTCACATAACTGTTGTCTCTCGGACCCATGACTCTCCTCACTATTTTGAAAAATGAAATAAATCCTGAATATATGACCACATTTCTATTTTCAGGTTGAATTGAGTCCAGCAGTACCGTTTGAAGTAAAGTGCTTATGCATTTGAAATCACAGTTTTTGTTCGTCAAGGAAGAATTAAACGCGTCTATTTTATATATATTGAACATACCAATTCCGGTGACAACACGTTACCCAAAGCGGTCCCTAATGGATTTCATAAAGAACCAATACAGTCTAATGTAAAACTTAAGTCGACTCTTGTAATTGTATGTCAATTGAAAGTTTTTAATTGTTAATTGTTACAAAGAGTTTAATGGAAAACTGTTCTCCAATACTAATTTGTAATTTAATACAATTTTAATACAAAGAAAGCAAGACCACATGGAGCTCTTAGCGATGACTTTTATCAGTTAAGGCATTATTTCCTGTTATTTGTAGTTTTCTGAAACATTGCTGATAGTCCAGATGACTTAAAATTTTTAAGTACTCTTATTGCTGTTATTTGCAGACAATCAACAGCAAATGATGTAGAAAAAAGGTCAAGAGGAGCTGTGAGAAAATTTTAAAACAATGAACAAAAATGAAATAAATCCTGAACATATGTATCTCAACTCTTCATTTCAGAAAAACAACCCAGTGAATTTCATTTTATTTTTTAACTATGCTTCCTTGATAAAATATCAGTATTCAGAATACAAAGGGGGATAATTAATTGCAGAGGACTGAACAACACACACAACAAAAACAGCTTCGGATTTTGCAACAATCCTCTCTCTCTTTCTCTCACTCATACATGTGGTTTGAGATTCAGAAGAAAATTGTACACTTCTTTGTTAAAAGCAATTCTACTGGGAAGCATTTTCTCCCTTTTCAATGAGAATGCTATCAGCGTACATAAGAATTTTCTTTGCAGTTTTCTTTAGAAACCAAAGTAATTAAGATTTCATCAGTGATTTCCACATCATTAATTCTGAAAGAATGTTAGTTCAATAATATTTCTGAGACACAAGGCTGGAACAACTGTGAAATAGTTAAACTTTCTACAATAGTGCATTCTGTGACTTTAATTATCTCAAACCCTGGCAGAAACCTCAAAGCGAGGTGTGCTTTCATAGATTGTGGAGGTAGAAAAGGAAAAGGAAACAAAAATGGAATGCTGCTTAAAAACAAAATTTACTTCTCAGCTCTCAGTCACTTAAACAGTTCATCCCAAGAGACTCGACAGACACACACTGATGAGATGGCACTATTGTACCCACTGACGCTCCTCCCTCTGCAAGTGATCTGCTTCCACATTTTGATTTAAGCTCGTTGTAAGGTATGGTGTCTTTATGTTTATTTTTTGTTTTGGTTATTATTGTATCTTGACTACCGATAAATTAATTGCTTGGTTTTCTTTTGAAGGCAATGCTTTAGACTTACTGTCCGCTTCTCAAAGTAATGAACCCACGCCTCTGGGTGAAGGAAACGTCCAGTCTTTTACTGGTAGGCATAGGCATCAAAGTAGTTTAGCTGAGGCAAACTGAATGAGTAATTTTGTTGTTGTGATGAGACGTAATTGTTTGCTTTCTCTCTTTTAGGCACAACATTGAGAACATTAATGCTGATGATGAAATGCTACATCAACAAGGACAAACAAGTTTAGTTACCAGCGCTCCATTCATATTGGCTGGCTCAACAGGAGAACGTTAGTACCTGATACTGTTTTTTCTTCACGTATTCGAAAGGGGAGAAAATTTCCTCAGTCGTCTATTTTTTGTTTCAGATTTATGTCTACAGTCTGAAGTCCTTTGTAATATTTTTCCAATGTCTGATCCTGTTGGAACTGCAACAACATCAATTCTGGAACAGTTTGTTGGTGGTACGCCAGTTGAGTTACGGAGCCAAGATCCTTTGTCTGAAATGGCTCCTGTGGCAGATCCTTCGTCCAATATGACACCTCTGTCCTTCGATAGTGTATGCAAACTTCCAATTACTCCTTGCAACCCAGGTATTTTTAATTTTTAAACTATATTGAATTGTGCTATAACTCTACAACCAAGCTTTCAAACTCATAAAATCATTTTTTTTATTTTTTTTATTTTTTTTGATGTGTCTGGTGCAGGTATGGGGCCAGTACGAGACTTTTCCACATTTTTCCTAAATTGCCCTCAAGATGAAGTGGACCTTACTGATTCAATGCCGCCACCATTTGATTTTGACACTCATAGTCCGACCACCTCCAACTCAGAAGAATCTGCAGAGAGACCCATTCAAGAAGAATTTATTCCACTGTTTAAAGGATCTCAACTTACGGTGCACGATTGCATGGTATCAATATTAACTTACGCCCATTCGGCACACTTAAGTGGGAAAAGTACTGTTGAGCTGTTAGGACTCTTGGAAGTGTTACTGCCTCAACCAAATAACCTGCCTAAAACATCCTATATGTTAAAAATATTTTTAAAATGGTGATACTGAAATGAGTATGCATTTCTTTTGTTCAAAGTGCCTCAAAACAAGGGAATCTCTCAAGGATGTTTGTAATGAATGCCATCATACAAAAGTAGTTTGAATACTGCATTTAGTGAAAATATTCAAGTACTAGTTAGCAACTGAATCATAAATTTCTTTTCAGGTAATTTAAGTTTAGGAGACCTAGCGGGATGTGAGAAATCATGATATGAAAACTCACTTGAGCGGAGACAAGAAGCGGCATATATTAATAATTCTCTTGGGGTATTGAAGCGTGTACTTTCGAGCCTTTCTCAAAAGGTAAACAGACTTGCAGGAAACAGGTAAAGGATTTTCAATCTATTTCCGTCTGAGTGTCTTATTTTTTATTATAATTATTGTTACAGGCTTCCCAGTCCATTCAGAGAGTTAAAATTAACACATGTTCTGATGAATAATTTGCAAGGGAATGCTAAGACCCTCATGATGGTGAATGTCTCCCCATATAAGGAGTGGGAGTCAGAGACAATCCAAAAGTAGTTTTATCATAGTACTAATCCATTGTCTAGCATCAGTGACACTGTAAGAAAAATATACGGTTTTCGCCGTTAATTCATTAACGGGATTTGCCGTACTTTGAATTACGGTGTTTACCGTACCTAGAACTACAGCGTTTACCGTGCCCCTAAAAGTACGGTGTTTTCCGTACCTAGAAGTACAGCGTTTGCCGTACTTGTAAGTACGGCGTTTAACGTACTCGTAAGTACGGCGTTTACCGTGCCTGGAAGTTCGGCGATCACCTTACTTAGTACAATGGACTTGTCGAAAGGCACTCATTGCTGGACATCAAAGTCAATTTTGACGATTTTTAAAACTTACTCAAACTCTTTGGAATTAAATTTAAGGCGAGATCTTTTGTACAATGTACAAACTACGGGAATCGCAGGTACGGAAAACACCGTACTTTTATGGGTACGGAAAACGCTGTACTTCTAGGTACGGGAAACACCGTACTTCCAAGTACGGCAAATCCTGTAATTATATGAACGGCGAATACCGTACATTTTTGTCACAGTGGAATACAAGCTTTGGAAAATTAATCTCTCTTGATGTAATACCCTATTCCATTCATACTTGAAACTTCTTCATAGCACTGATGGACTGGACACTTCCCTTTACATCCAAATGCTGCAACGCAAGCAGTGGGACTCATTTTAAAAAAAAATTAATTTTGAAATTATTTCGGGGCTAAGGGAATTACTTCTTAAACGACAGTAGTCTAAGTTGCTGAGTGATTACTAAGCACTTTAGGAGTGGCTTAACTGAATTTTCATCCCATTACAGAACCTAGTGATCTTTCACCTCAGGCCAGTCCTGATAAAATTGCCCGTGTAAGTGAGCAAATTAAGTCATTTTGTTGCAGCCTGACCATATGGTTTCATTTGTCTGAAATGAGTGGCCCTGATGCATTAATTAATGTTATTAGTTAACTAGAAATATCGCACAACCATGTTTATTGAATTTGTATGGCATGCAGGTTGATCTTACGTTGGATGATGATGACAATACTTTCGAAGGAGGTGACCGACCACAAACTATGCCACCCTCCAATCCAGTAAGTGGGGTTGCCTCATTAAACCTCCTCCTTGTCAATTATGCTTGTGCGCAGAAGGAAACTTCAAATGACAAATTTTCACAAGCAACAAATATTTTATACACTTGCACTTATAATTTTTCCTACCTAATTTTTCACGCATCAAGCTCGCCATTTAAAGCAGACAAGAAGAAACATGCCATGGATAAAGTTTTATTTAAGTATGATGGTCGCCTGAACACATCTCTTGTAGAAATGGAGCTGGATTGCCTAGTAACTGATGCTGAACCGACACAATGGACAGAATTGGCTGGATTAGAAGAGGTGAAAAACAAGCTGCAGGTGCGCACTCTACTTTCTTCTTGTCCTTTTATAGCATAGTACCCTCCTTATAAGGTTGCACTTACTTTACAGGAGTGCATTATTTGGCCCTTTCAAAATTCTGAGGGTTTTGTGGGCATTAGAAGTGTTGAGAGGGGTATCCTCCTTTATGGCCCCCCAGGGACAGGAAAAACAATGATTGGTAAGTCATTCTATTAATCCTTTAAAAACTTGTGCAAACAATTGCAGTCTATACATTATTTGTCAAGGCTCTTTCTTAAATTAACATATTGTAACAATGATTCTTGTTTGTTTTTTAGCCGAATGTGTTGCTACTGCATGCAATGTATCTTTTTTTTAATGTTCGGGCTGATCTGTTACATTCCAAATACCATGGGGACTCTGAAAAAATTGTAAACGTCTTATTCAAAGTTGCAAGGTATGCGCCATTATTTACTTATTTCAAAGTTCTTTTATAATATTATTGAATAACGTATTTTGTCCTCTTTTGTAGAGCTTGTGAGCCCAGTATAATATTTATTGATGAGTTGGATTCATTATTGTCATCTCGGGGCCAGGAACAGGACCATTCTCGCCGCGTCAAAAATGAACTGTTTAAAGCAATGGTGTGTAATGATTTCATTCTTTCATTATGGAATTTGTACTCAATAAGCTTTTGGTCTGCCCATGCGCATTTCTTTAAATTTTGATGCTTTACACAGGAAGGTCTTGACACCAACGAGAAGGAGAGAGTAGTTGTCATTGGTGCCACTAACTTACCCCAACAGCTTGACAGCGCAGCTCGGAGGCGTTTCACCAGCCGTTACGTCCCACTGCCTGATCTGAAGGTGAGTTCACTTTGTTGGATATGCAATTTGTTTCAACTGAACTGGTTTAAATTGTTGCTTTCTTTATGTGCAGAAAGGTTGGAGCTGTTAAAAGTTGCCCTTCGTTCAGGCAAATTGAAGGTGACGTCTCAGGAAATGACCGACATTGCTCAGAGGACTGAGGGCTTATCAGGGGCTGACTTGCGAAGTTTGGCTAAAACTGCAGCCATGGTTCCGGTAAAAGAAGTCATGAAGGACAGGACCCTAGTCTGTCTACTAGAGGAGGGTGAAGTACGTTCAATTTTTGGCTGAGCGATTAGTGAAGCCAGTTACTCCAGTAGGGTTAAAAAGTTTTGTCTGTCTGTTTGTTTGTGTGTCCGCACTACTCCTCCCAATTGGCTCGGCCGATCGGGACGAGATTTTGCAGGGTTGTTAGGTATATCCTTGGCTCGCGACACGCCGAAATTCAGCCCTCTATCTCAAATAATTTTAGTCGTACCAACGAAAAAACACTAAAAAAAAGGCAGAAAAAGTGCAACTTTTTAGTGACTTTATATTTTAGAGACATTTTTACATGGTTTCGTATCTTTTTGAAGGTGCTGATGACGAAAATGAAATCAATTTCGACCCCTGACCAAAGTTTTAACTGCTAATTGGCTACCTCGGCCCGAATTTACTAACACAAGGTAGGTTTGCGCCAGACCGTGTCTTTTCGTAACAGGCTGCGCGATGCTGCGCCCGTTTCGACAATCCCCGCCTGGCGTTACACCTACCTTAGCCCTTTCCGGCATTTTTTCTTTGGTTTTGGTAGCATGTGAGCTGGGACTGCATATTGCAGATTCATCTGAACTGCGACCTGTTTTTCAACTTTGATATTCAGAAGTCGATTCCTAGGCTTGGTATGGGTCATCCCAGCATATGACCAGCTCCTTTCGGTGGACGCACTTGATGGAGCTATGGTGAGCAGCTTCACTGCTATAGGGCAAAGGGGCTCATCCTCACAAGACCCTCGCCACCACACTGACGGTGTGACGTTTTTCCAGGCTTTCATCACAGACTCATTTTCCCAAATGCCAGCGCCCGCTCGAAATTCGGCGAAATTAGTGAGAACCTTAAAAAAATAACTGTTAATTTGTTGCAAACTTAATTCAAATTATGTTTTTAAATATTTAAACAAAAATACCTTTTCTTTTTGTTCTGTGGTGTACAGCAAGTTGTCACATTTTCGCAATGTGTTCAGAGCTTCTCATCTCTGCTCAGACAGGCCCCTCGATAACGTGGATCAAGCAAATTGGCTGCATAATGAATGTCTTTGCAGACAAATTCCTTTCTTTCCTTAATCATTTTAATTATTTTTTCACTGAACTTGGTCAATTCTTGCTGCTTATTGAGGGCTTCAGTACATTCTCTCTTCATGCTGTTAAATGCTTCAGGAATGTCAGATAGTAGTGCACTTTCACTGTCTACTAAAGCTAATGCAGTAGCTATTGGTTTCATAACACTAATCCAGGCATTTAATCTTGGCCAGTAGTAGTTGGTAACCAAGCATATTTGTCTTGTTTTGAGTGGAATGAAACATTTTTTCTTTTCTTCAGGATCCTTTGTGTACTTCAGACAAGTGCCAGCGAAAACAGTTGACTCTAAAGCTCTTTTGTTTGCTTGGATGGCCTCAAAAAATAGAAGAGTCCCAGAAAATCTAGTAGCACTTGGTAGCTTCAAAGTTTTGCTCTGTTTGCCATACAGGGTTTCTCTTTCCTTGTTGAAGTATGCAAGGGGCCTCCTGTGGAGTTTTATGCCCTTGTATAACATTTTGGACATTTTTACAATTTTATGGAAACTTTTTATTTCAAGCAGATCTTGCATCAGGAGATTCAATGTAAAGGCAGGGTCTCCAACACATGTGATGTGAGGGAACTTGTCTTCCATTATTCTCCATGCTACTTTGTTAGACGCAGTTTTGTCAGTAATGACGAGACAGAATTTTGAGGCCCCGAGTTTATCAATTACTTCAATTGACTCCTTTTCAATAAATTCTCCATCTCATCCTCTCTTGCATCCTTGGTTGGTGTCAATTATTTTAAAAAACACTGGATTAGGAGTCAAAACTACAAAATTCACAAGTCCATCTCCTCCGTTATTCTTCCATCCATCTGATGTGAGTCCCAGTGCTGGAGCTTCTTTAATTTTCTGATTAGCAGCTGTCATTATGAGAGTGTACTCCTGATCTAGTAGTCTACCACCAACAGCTTTTCCACCAGGTGGTTTAAAAGATTTCCTGAAACTAGTCGATGCATGTTTCCACATTGGATGTTCAAGCAAATTGAAGGGACACCTTGTAGCTATGATGGCCCTGGCAAAATTAGCTTCATGTGTCGCCTGCCCGGCTGCACTCATCTGGTCAACATAGCGGAGTAGGTTTCCCGTTGATACTGTCCGCCTGACCATATTTGTAGTAGAATTGGAAGAACTTCTTGGAGTTGGAGAGACACATGGAGACGGAGTTGACGATGGACTGAATCCTCCTGAAATGAAATAAAATAACATGAGAAAATACTAACTAACTTTTGAACTATTTGTTTTTCTTTAAATCAAATTATTTTAATGAGATTTAACTAATAAAAAAAAGAAGAAAATAGAATGTCATGCTTTATTTGATGACAAACATTATTGATCATTTACATTTAATAAATAATTACTTTATTGCAGAGGGTCTAGCCTACTAAGACTAACTTTAATAAGAAACAAAACAGAGACCAGAGACCTCACGTAAAGCTCACCTTTAGTAATCGAAGGGGAAAGGACATGCAGATCCAAATCGTCCTCTTCATCCAAGTTATTAATTTTTCTATTTGAGGCACTCGGTTTGGCTGATTTAAAATTAGAGTGAGACAGTTTCACAGCTTTCCTCACAAGTTTGGGGCACTGTTTGCAGTCATACAACAGGTGTTCTGTCAGCCTCGTAGCCTGCCAAGCCGAAAATCTCGGTTACGATTACGGCCCCGTTTACGATCCCGGTCACGACTCCGATCGGAAGAGTTCCGGTTACCTTCGTAATTTCGGACAATACGGATACGGGTACGATCGTAACCGGACAAAGTTGCGATTACGAACGTAATCTGATGGGCCGTCGTGAAGTATGGAGGAGCGCAGAGTCAACAAGTCCGTTGCCTGTCACCTGTCAGTAACGTTTACGTCTATGTTACTTGACATGTTCCCACAGTGAACTCTGCGCGCTACGCCCAATTCTGACGTCAATTTTTTTTTTGCCAGTTACCCTTTACAAGTTATTGAGTGTTTCTCAAAATTTACTGGAGACTTCAACGCATGGGCAACGCATTATGGAGTCCGGCTTCGTAACCGGAACGGGTCCGATCGTAACCGAAGCGGGTCCGACCGTAACCGGGACGAGTCCGATCACAATATCGGGAAAAGTCCGATCGTAATCGAGAAAAGTCCGATCGTAATCGGGAAAAGTCCGATCACAACCAGAGATTCTTGTCGTAGTCGGGAATAAGGTCCGGTTTCCGACCGTTACCGGGAAATTTGGACGATTTTCCGACCGTAACTGGTAATTTTCTCCGGGATCGTAACCGAGATTTTCGGCTGGATGCAACATATATGTCTCAGTATCTGACACAGCATCTGTTATAGTGTACTCCACCCCGGTTCCCTCCAGATGCATTCTCTGGCGTGGAATGAGGCACAGTTAAGAGGGCTGACTTTTCAAGTAACTTTTCTGGAAACCTTGGCACTCGATGTTGAAAGGCGGCTATTTCTCAAAATCATTATATCTTGTAAAATATATTGACGCCATATATTCATCAGGGGAAAGGTTCTCTCCTATGCGTTTAAGTCTCCGGAAAATTTTGAGAACTCCTCTTAAACAAGTTAACTGGAACAGTTCGGAAATTTTAGCCGTCTTATTTGGGTGTAGCGCGAAAAGTTCACGGAAAAGTTGGACGCCCCCCCCCCCCGGATGTCCTGGCCAAGCGAAAATTGCATTCTTTTAAAATAGAAAAGGAAGTCGTTATTGGACTTCATAGTGCTATTCACACTACATTGCTAATATAGAGAGCAATGTATGAAATTTATATACTTCCCACATATTTCTTATATCGGAAAAGTATCTTGCTTAATTATCTTTCCCACATATTTCACCAATATACAGTGCTCCCTCCCTCCAAGCTTCCTCCCTCCAAGCTGATTTTTTTATTTTTGCTGTGTACCCCTCCAACTCGGCGAGCTCGCCGTCTGACAGGGGTTTGACGGAGGGTGGCCATAAACCCGGGAGTCACCAGCAAATCGGACCTGGTATGGACCGAAAGGTGCCCCACAATGGACGGCAGGTAGCACGGCGAGCCCGGCAAAAGTCGTGGTCGGCATCGGGCCTCAACGCGATCGCTTTTATTGCCCTCTCGGTGCGCGAGCTCGTCCCTCCCAACACGTGTTCAACAGTTTCTACTGTTCTCTCCAAGCTGAACCTGTCCCCCGAATCTTCAGCTTGGAGAGAGGGAGCACTGTATGTTGAGCAATATATTTTGTCAATATAGTGGCCATATATTTTTCTTCTTACAAGGGAATTTCAGAAACAAAGGTGAACTTAACAAGTTCTTTTTCAAGTAATTTGATGAAGCATGTTGGCGTTAATGAATTTTATTAGAGATACGTTACATCGGTGTGCAGTTAAGGTAGTTGTAAATCTGTGCTAACACTTTTCTAAATTGTAATGAAGATTACAAAGTTTGTCTTGATCCGCTCTGGCAGTTAGGATATTTCTTTGAAGAGGGTCGCCTCCCAAATGTTCATTTGTCTAAACGGTGTGGTTGCGTTGCAGGTGGTTCCAGTACTTCCGAGCTATGCGGCTTGATACCTTGTCAAACATTGCAAATGCCGCGTTCAAGTATGCTCAGGTTTTACGTGCGAGCCTCGGCAACCAAACTGTACAAGCAGTAGAGATGATTATGGACTATTACCTTTTTGAATATCGTATGATGTCCATTCTTAGTTTTGTTGGTTACTTACATTTAAATAAAATTGCGTAAGCTGACTCCCTTTCTTTTCCTACTGGTTCAAATTTGGCATCTCTCGATTACTCCGCTGCCCTTTAAAGACTTCACACCTAACTGTCTGCTAAGACAAATGCATGCTTTCAAGTTCACACTTACAAACGTATACTTGGCCAAGCACGCACTTACAAATGCATGCTTGACAAGTACACACAAATGCATATGCGTAGCATGGAGTTATACGGCGCCAAGCATGCAGTTGTAAGTTTGTACTTATCAAGCATTTGTAAGTGCGTGCTTAGTGGACAGCTAGGTTTGTAGTGATGTGCCATGATATTTTGTACTGTTTTGGCAAAAGTTCACTCGGAGAAGGTGAGATACCCCACATTTTCGTCAATTGAATGTGGTTATCTTACAACTGGGTTAGATTATTATGGCGCAGTGTACTAATTAACTAGACAGTCCACTCCTTGTCACTTGAAACTATCATTTAATAACTTTTGAAAATAAATAAGATACAGCAAGTATAATACCTCTTTCTCTTGAAAAAGCACACTGGAGCAACACTGTAAAACCAAGTGTGGGCAACTCCGCACTTGAAACGTGGAGGTGTGGAATTTTCTGTCTCCACACTTGGAAGTGCGGAGTTTGAGGTCTCCACACTTCAAGTGCGGAGTTCTCCACGTTTGCACCATGCTAAGAGATAGGGGCTCTGTGAGCTACTCCGCACTTTAAGTTTGGAGACTGCAAACTCCGCACTTCCAAGTGCGGAGACTTACTCCGCACCAGGAAGTGCGGAGTTCTCCACACTTGGTTTGACAGTGAACGAGTATACGATATCTCGATTGATGCGTTTTAGAGCAATATTTGAAAATTCGAAAGTCATAGACGTTTTGTGATTGGATTAAGGTAGCAGTACCAAAGCAAGATCCCAGCCGACAACAAAGGGGCTCTTACATGGCCGGAACCCCTACTACAGGTCGAGAAGAATGAGGGGACACTATGAATAGGTTACACACTAAATTGCAATGTAGTTTTTTGTGCATAGCTTTGAACGAAATTGAGCATACGTTCGGAAATGCACGAATTCGTGCGTAGCTAAGCATGAAAATGTGCATTGTTATGCAGCACCACGTGCGTTGTTGCGCACAAATCTGTGCATTCCACGCGTATGCTCAATATCGTGCAAAGCTATGCACGAAAAAGCTACATAGTAATTTAGTGTGTAGGTTCGATCACAGTTAAGTCTCCTCACAACCTTCACGGTAAAAGCGGTTCCCGGTTTTCCCAGGCCTGGGAACAGTTTTCACCGTGTTCCCTTCGATACACGGGTTTTTGGACTGACAAACTTCTAAAACGCGCAACTTAAAACAGAATGAAGAAACAGTTAAACACATTGATTAGGATCGAACAGGACATTTAGATGATTTAATCCAAATAATGATTATTATAGAAGCAGACACACGAGAAACGCCCGGAATCCGGCAGATTAGTGCAGGTCATCAAGGTTGGTTTAGAGTACACGACAGAGTTCACACACGCCGTGAGAAGCTCGCTGTTTCTCATCCTCCTTACCAGGCAACTATTCGCCAGAGTACTTGAACAAGCTCCTAGTTTCCTTCTTTCCTTGCACAAGACGAGCAGCTCCAGTCGGTGACCTGGAGGCAGTTTTCCGGACATTGAATCATCCTGCTGTGTGAAGAAAGATTAAACAGAACTGCTCCCTTAAGCTGCGGGTGGCAGCCCCATCGGCACCAGCGACAAGAGCACTTATCGGAAGAGCGGTTGACCACTTGGAGGTGAAGGCGCGGGTTCCGCACCAGAAGGTCCTGAATGGCAGGGCCGTGCACCCAGGAATGGAGGCACCCGTCTTTAGGAAACCACAAAACTACCAGGGTCATGAGAGAAGGCACAGAAGCAGAGTCTATCGCCCGCAGCAAAGCGTCCGGGGGTGCTGCGTCTAACTGCAGCCTCTTTAGGGCAGGAAAAAAAGAGAGAAAGTCTGCAGGCAGTTGGTGCATGCGGTCCGAAGTTCCGATGACGACCAGTCTTTCGAGAGCTTGCGCAGAGGGTGACTCGGCCAGGGCCAAGAGCGGAGCTATAGGGTTCTCGAGAGAAAGGCAGAGCAGTACATACCGTAGACGCAAGGCTCTACGGAGGAAACTCAGTGCACCTGCAGGGAACTTCAGTGGGAACTGCGGATCGAATACAGGAATTAGTCCGTACTCCATGGTGCCCATGCCCCCAACTTCGACTATCTCCTTGTAGGTGAGATCTATCTTTTCAAGGTTGGGCAATCCTACCAACGCACATAGGTCATCCTGAAAGAAGCACCTCAGGGAGCGCAGGTTGGCAATGTTGGCCAACAAGGACATAGGCGCGTCTTTCATGCAGGGAAGGGCAACGCGTTGAAGAGTGGCAGCGTGTGACCGCAGCAACCGATGGAGGAAGGGATCCGCGGTATGAGCAGAGTAATAGAGCGATGTCAAAGAAGGCCGAACCTCGACATCACTCCTTGCAGCCAACACCTGTCCTTCACAATCTTCGTCGATGGTGACAAAGAGTTCCTGCAGCCCGTGCACGCTGTACACAGCCTCAAGCAGTGGCATTAAGGCCTCCAACTGCGATGCCCCGACAGTCAGGTAGACAGTCTTCAGGCCGCCGAGACCTGAGAGCTTGCGTACGACGGCTGAGGCCTGGGCCAGGTCTTTCGTCTGTTGCACCAGTAGGTCCAGCAGGGCGACGGCACAGTCAGTGTTCAATGAAAGGATGTCCAACGGGGGCAGCGCCGAAACAGCTGAGAGTTCCCCGAGGCAGGGCGCTAGAGTGAAGGTCGCGCGCAGAAGTCCCTTGTCGTCGGCCTTCACTACAGCGGTCCGCCACAGTTCCGGGTGCAGGCAGACATCCCGCAGCCGACGGCAGACCACGCGGAGGCCGAGAAGCTCCCTCGGCTTCAGGTAGGCCAGCACGGCCAGCAGCGCGTCGTCCGGCAGCGCGAGAAGCTGAGGGCCGAGGGTGAGCATTAGGGTAAAGCAATGAAACACTCTCAAAGTCGGACTGAGTTTTCCTTTCATAACGACGTTTGTGCACATTGATAGGCATGTTAACATTTTTATTTGTAACATTAACACTATTAAAAATTTCGTCTTGACAAATCTGTTAAGCTTCTTAACGAAATTCTATTAATGTGCACAAACTTGCAATACTAATAAAATGTGCATTAAAGGATGAGAGTGAACGAAATTCATCTTTATCACAGAGTCACATTCAAACGAATGTGACAGGATATGGATGTCATTTTTTTTAATGTGACACGACGCATATCAATGGGTACCATGTGTCAGATTCGTCATGATTTGACGATTCACCTGTTTATTTCGCGTCACACCCGCAGTAATAAGACAAATCGGTGCGGAGAGTCACATTCGTTTGACTGCAAACTTCCACTGTTTCTCATGCTTAGACTGACATGGCATTTTCCTCGCTAAAACGGATGTGATCCCACAATTCGTTAGCTACCAGTGAAAATAAGATCTTTACAATAGGACCCCTTGTGTTTTAGAACAGAAAGATTCCCTTAACAGTTGCAAGACTAGTGACTAGTATTACTCGATTCTTCACCCGGGAATGTGACGTCACGTTCTAAGAAACGTGGATTTTGACATAGAGCTGGGCGGTTAACCGGTTAATTTCAATAACCGGTTTTTCGGTTAGAAATTTTTACATTAACCGGTTACTGATGTAACCGGTTAATATCAATTAACCGCTTCCCAAATAACCATACTGTAAAACTGCCATTCCTGTGAAAGGACGAAGTTATGATTTTAATGCGGTGGAAAGTCTACCAGGTCAAGTTCTCTGGAAAAATTGGCGTCCTCAGGTGAATGAAAAGTCTTTTTGGTCAAGCCCGACTGGCTAGAGACCATTAGTGAACCAGCATCAGCCATACACAGCTGCAGTTTCCTATTTCTTTCGCAACTCCATTTTTTTAAAAAAATGAACCTGTTTAATTTAAAAATAACCGGTTATAAAAAATAACCGGGTACTTAAAATAACCGTTAACCGGTAAAAAAACCGGTTAATGTCAATAACCGTTAACTGGTTTTAAAATCCAGTAACCGCCCAGCCCTATTTGGACACGTCCGATAGAATACTTTGTCACATTTGTTTGAACGGCCTCGTCCAGGCCCGGGACCACTTGATTTGCCTCCTAACGGATGTGACACAGTATTCAAGCGAACGTGAAACGATTAACGTTAAAAGAGAACTACGTCACATTCCCGGATTCACAGTGTTCTACCACACGGGCCGTCCATTTTAAACGTTACGCATGCAGGTCAGTGGGAGCGGCGTTAGCGTAACGTGACGTTTCACACATAGAATAGGAGAGCGCATTTCTAATTTGGGTGTTGATTAAGGTGAAAATCGCGATCAGAAATTTCGCGAAACACTCGCTGAGACCAATAAAAAAGAGGGGAGGGGCGCTGGCGTAACGCTGCCTCACAGACCGGAGGGGAGGGCGGTCAAAGAGATTGAAAAGTGCGTAACGTGAAAAATGACCGGCTCCTGATGAAGTCCGGATGTAAGAAGGAACCCAAACTCTTTGAGGGCTGGGCTGGTTCAGAAGACTAACTTCCAACGAGAGAGCTCGTCCTCAGAAGGACATGGCAGCAAGCTCCAAATTGACGTGGTGGGGTATTTATGCAGATCCTGGACCGAAAGTCAAAAGACGCCGTCCGTCTCGGATCCGGATGGATACCCTACGTCTCGTACACAGTCCTCGAGCCCTATCATGTCCGGCCCTAGAAGACAAGAAAATAAAAGTTCAAGGCCTCACCTCAGACATGGCAGGAGGGTCTGCACAGTTGCGTCGGAGTCGCTAGATGGTGGAGTAGTCAGCCAGATGCTGGGGTAGTCGCTCGACACCGGCGTGCAGTGCTTGCTGTTTCGATCCCGCTTCCCAATTGCGACGCTGCAATGACAGGAATCTCGTGAAGATGGAAAACTTGGCCTGTTTGATCTACAATAAAACCGTACGCGCCCTCACTGAAGGAACTTGCGGAGATGCCAGTCATATGTATAATGCTCTATCCAATGATTTTAAAAATACTAATGATGAATTCTTTTTTAAAAAGGTTACAGACTGGCTTATTGAAAATAAGTTTTACTCAACAGAGGAATTATTGAACTATGACTGCCCGCACTGATGCTTCCCAAAATCAGTGTGTACCGCGATGTTCTTGTGACTCGCTTAAAGACACTTCCACCAGTGCGCCGCCCCGAGTGAAAACGGAAGAAGAATACTGTAAACCCAAACCAGCGCCTGAAAGTCGTTACTGTGCCATTAGTAAGTGTCCACTTGGGTTCGTGAAATTTGTGATAAACACTCAGAGTTCAGTTGTCCGATTAACCGATCAAACCCTCCCAGTGAGACGATTGCGGAAACTGGTTTCGGTGCATTTTATTGCTCGCCTTCACTCGGCGTTCCGATGGTGCATCAATTTCTTGATATCCGACTTCGCAGAATAGATGTCGCAGCGCAATACTTTTGCATCACGATTTCAGGAGTATTTACACGTATATTATTTTGTTAGAGTTCGTAAGGTTTTGGACTCTCGCGTGCAATTGAGCATTTACTCGTCCCCTATCAAAGAAGAGGCCCGAAGCCCTTTCCTGTACAAACATCATGTATTTGCAGATTTCGTATGTGGTCGCACACAATTTTGAACATGTTAAGTTCTTCAAGCGAAGTTGAAAGCGCAGAATAACACAACTTCGTGCGAAATTGCATACAAGTTGAACAGAAATCACATGATTTAGAGAAAAATTGTGAGAGGCAACGTACAATAATTGTGCAAAGGAATTTCATGTGTAGAAAGTAATCCAAGCACTCCTTGGATATGGGGTCTTGCCTTAACTCTGGTGAGAGTGAAGGCAAGACCCTTAGAAATCCAGAGGAACACTCATCACTTTGAGGACTTTCCATACGTATTCCTCAAACGTAGGCTCAGCTCCGATTCTTAAATGATCAAGTTCGTTAAACAAAGAATGGAACTAATCTTGGCCAGAAAAATTTTTCTGGCCAGAAAAAAAAACTTTTTCTGGGGACTATCTAAAGATACGTTTTTCGACCCCAGGAACAACATATCGAATTATAGTGGAACATAATAAAAAAAATTTCTGGCCAGAAAAAAAAACTTTTCCTGGGGACTATCTAAAAATGCGTTTTTCGACCCCAGGAACAACATATCGAATTATAGTGGAACATGATTTTCACTAAAATTTCGGATTTTGGACTTAGCCAAAAAACCCTTTTTCAGTGATCATCCCAAAATGCGTTTTTCGACCTTACAAACTGTGCTGGTATAACTTGCACTTTCACTCTTATTCCACAGTAGACCAACCCTACTACCATCCCTGAAATTTTCAGCGGTTATACCAGCACCGTTTTTCAGCAATTGTCGATCAAGAAAGGCGTATCAGAGCGCTGCAGCCACTTTTCAATCCTAGCCAACTTACAAACTGCGCTGGTATAACTCGCCCTTTTACTTTTGTTCGATAGTGGACCAACCCTGCTACCATCCCTAAAATTTTCGGCGGTTATACCAGCACCGTTTTTCAGCAATTGTCGATCAAACACGGCGAATCAGCACGCTACAGCTAGTTTTCAAGCCAAGCTTACTTTGGAACTGTGCTGGTAAAACTCGCCCTTTTACATTTGTTGAATAGTAGACCAACCCTGGTACCATCCCTGAAATTTACAGCGGTTATACCAGCACCTTTCAGCAACTGTCGATCAAACACAGCGAATCAGCACGCTGCAGCCAATTTTCAAGCCAAGCTTACTTAGAAACTACGCTGGTATAACTCGCCCTTTTACTTTTGTTCGATAGTGGACCAACCCTGCTACCATCCCTGAAATTTACAGCGGTTATACCAGCACCGTTTTTCAGCAATTGTCGATCAAGAATGGCGTATTAGAGCGCAGCAGCCACTTTTCAATCCTAGCCAACTTAAAAACTGCGCTGGTATAACTCGCTTTTTTACTTTTTTTCGATAGTGGACCAACCCTGCTACCATCCCTGAAATTTTCAGCGGTTATACTAGCACCGTTATTCAGCAATTGTCGATCAAGAATGGCGTATCAGAGCGCAGCAGCCACTTTTCAATCCTAGCCAACTTAAAAACTGCGCTGGTATAACTCGCCCTTTAACTTTTTTTCGATAGTGGACCAACCCTGCTACCATCCCTGAAATTTTCAGCGGTTATACTAGCACCGTTATTCAGCAATTGTCGATCAAACACGGCGAATCAGCACGCTGCATCCATTTTTTAAGCCAAGCTTACTTTGAAACTGCGCTGGTATAACTCGCCCTTTTACTTTCGTTCGACAGTGGACCAACCCTGCTGCCATCCCTGAAATTTACAGCGGTTATACCAGCACCGTTATTTAGCAATGGTCGATCAAACACGGCGAATCAGCACGCTGCATCCATTTTTTAAGCCAAGCTTACTTAGAAACTGCGCTGGTATAACTCGCCCTTTTACTTTTGTTCGATAGTGGACCAACCCTGCTACTATCCCTGAAGTTTTCAGCGGTTATACCAGCACCGTTTTTAAGCAACTTTCGATTAAGAACAGCTTTTGAGAGCACTACAGCTACTTCTTAATCCTAGCCAACTTACCAACTGTGCTGGTAACACTCGCCTGTTTACCTTTGTTTAATAGTAGACCAACCCAACCACCATTCTTGAAATTTTCAGTAAATATACCAGCACCGTTTTTCGGCAACTGTTCCTTTTTTTAAAGTTGCTCTCCCGTTAAAATTAGGTTTTTTCCGCTTGATGTTTTGATTGTTTGGGTTCCCGAGCGGGTACATGTTTCGTTACTGCATTGTTTTATATTCTCCGCGCCCGGTTTCCCATTTTCTTTCCGCAATTTGACGAACTTCGATGGATTCGGTCTGAAGAATGGGTTTGTGCCCCACTTGCTGTCCTCCTGTAGGTGCAAATTATTTCAGAATGTAGTTCCGTTTCCATATTTCTTTTATTTTGTTTTTCCTAGGTGACAGTCTAGGCGATGATGGCAGTGCTAGTTATTGTTTTTGATTTAAAAAAACGCTATTTGAGTGTGCAATTAAATTCACAGCATTGCTAAAAAGTTTACATTTGTCTGACTTTCACTCATCAACCCCTTCTCTCGACCCATGGTGATTTGTGGAGTGACCTGCAAAGCATCCAGGACTTCGCGCCTAAGAAGAGCCATTTCTGTTCTGATCGGCATCTTTATGGAGACCCACCACCAAGTGCCTTACAGGGATTAAGGGTGGTAGAAATGTATCATGGCCCAAACTTCGGGGTGCTTCCTTGACCAAATAGGTTAGTCTTCATAGAAAAAAAGTTTGGTCAAGATCGGAGTGTACCACCTAAATATGTTCCCTTGTTAGTATGGCTAGAAGGTGTGACATTGGCAAGACTATTACAACGCTTACTCTTACCACAATGTTTACATGTAACGTGCGGATAGCAACTACAGTACACTAGAGTCCTATAGTGGAGAGACGTCACCGCCAGTGCCTGAGCGCGCTTGGCCAGTTATGCGAGATTTAAAATTACCGTAATTTATTGAATCGTATGGTAATATACATTTTAAACCGTAAAATACGTAATCTATTCCGTAATTTTCGTAATTTTTCCCCCAATGGCCAAAACCCACGAAATTAGCATATTTTGAACTTTCTGGTGCAGAAGCAAATCGCTACTCCGTTCTGCACTATGCTACATTGTCTTAATTAAACTCAACAAAACTACCCCTTACAGCTCTTATGTGGGAATTTTCTCAGAATTCTGATTCCTCCTCTGATTTTTGATTGTCATTCAGAAAATTTCTATAAGACCAGAAAGTTAAGAAAGTTCCTGATAGGTATCTGATCTCTAAATGACAATAAAGTTTTGTTAGATTGGTTTTGTACTGTCAGGTAGGAATCAGAAAAAAGCACCAGGACATGCTGCCGGTGGAAAAATGAAGCGTTCATAGCAATTTCAATTTCATGGACATCGGATCATTTAGAAAAGCATTTCCAGGCCTGATCTCGAGCAACCTACAATCGGTCTTCAGATTTGAACCTGAGTAAGTTTAACCCCAACCACCGAGTTATTGCCTGATCTTAAGTGATCCCAACCCTCGCTAGCTCCACCAAGAAGGATTTAAAGACAGAAAAGTGTCTCCAACTATAGCATTCCTTCACATGAATAAATTTACTGTCTACTTAAAAACACGATTTTCAGAAAAAATACGAATTTTAAGGGGGTCGTTTCTTACTTACGAGTTTAACGAAAAATACGTCTGTATTTTACGTGTAAGTACCGGGACTAAAATCACTCTACGCGTGATTTGCCGTACTGCCAGGTTGCCGCAGGACTCCTGCAGGAAGCAGGTGGGTCCGAGGGTTATTTCTTTTATCTCTTTCAAACTGTTCAAGTAAGGTGGGTATAGTGGGAGAGCAGATTGTAGTTTCCAGTTCAGGCTACAATCAGCTCGCTCACTAGGCACATCTAACTTTACCGGTTTAGAAGTTTTGCAAGTGTAAGGCCTATTGTAGCAGTAGCTCAGCCGTCCCATGTTGCCACATTACACCGCAGAGGCACGAAACGGGTGGGGTCCAATCCCGAAGCTAAACAGACGCTCGGAAGGTAGCCGAAGCTACTTCGGCTCGGCAACGCTGTCAGCCAGCGGGTGCTTCGAACACCCCTCCCTTCTCCAGTCGCCTGCAGCGGCCGCCGCTGGCACTACCGGCCAGCCGCTGGCTGTGACTGTGCCTCGACCGGCGAACGCGTCTGTCTGTCCGTCGTTTCACGCATCGGATCGCCGACCCAGTGTCTACCTACCCCACCTCACCCCACTTTTCTAAAAGGATGCGCAGGTCCGCCCGTTTCTTGCCTCTGTTACACCGCACTACGAAAAATTGTGCAACTGGATGTATGGATCGGGGTGGCGTCTCTACCACTATAGGACCCTAGAGTACCGCCAGGGCACCAAGTGTCTGCAGCGCCCTGATACGCCGTTCTTGATCGACAGTTGCTGAAAAACGGTGCTGGTATAACCGCTGAAGATTTCAGGGATAGTAGCAGGGTTGGTCCACTATCGAACAAAAGAAAAACGGCAAAATACACCAGCGCAGTTTGTAAGTTGGCTAGGATTGAAAAGAGGCTACAGCGCTCCGATACGCCTTCCTTGATCGACAATTGCTAAATAACGGTGCTGGTATATCCGCTAAAAATTTCAGGGATCGCAGCAGGGTTGGTCCACTACTGAACAAAAGTAAAAGGGCGAGTTATACCAGCGCAGTTTGTAAGTTGGGTAGGATTAAAAAGTGGCTGAAGCGCTCTGATACGCCTTTCTTGATCTACAGTTGCTAAAAAACGGTGCTGGTATAACCGCTGTAAATTTTAGGGATGGTAGCAGGGTTGGTCCACTATCAAACAAAAGTAAAAGGGCGAGTTATACAAGCGTAGTTTCGAAGTAAGCTTGGCTTGAAAATTGGCTGCAGCGTGCTGATTCGCTGTGTTTGATCGACAGTTGCTGAAAAACGGTGCTGGTATAACCGCTGTAAATTTCAGGGATGGCAGCAGGGCTGGTCCACTATTCAACAAATGTTAGAGGGCGAGTTTTACCAGCACAATTCCTAAGTAAGCTTGGCTTAAAAATTAGCTGCAGCGTGCTGATTCGCCGTGTTTGATCGACAATTGCTGAAAAACGGTGCTGGTATATTCGCTGTAAATTTTAGGGATGGTAGCAGGGTTGGTCTACTATTGAACAAAAGTATAAGGGCGAGTTATACCAGCGCAGTTTGTAAGTTGGATAGGATTGAAAAGTGGCTGCAGCGCTCTGATACGCCTTTCTTGATCGACAGTTGCTATATAACGGTGCTGGTATATTCGCTGAAAATTTCAGGGATGGCAGCAGGGTTGGTTCACTACTGAACAAAAGAAAAAGGGCGAGTTATACCAGCGCAGTTTCTTAGTAAGCTTGGCTTGAAAATTGGCTGCAGCGTGCTGATTCGCCGTGTTTGATCGACAGTTGCTGAAAAACGGTGCTGGTATAACCGCCGAAAATTTCAGGGATGGTAGCAGGGTTGGTCCACTATCGAACAAAAGTAAAAGGGCGAGTTATACCAGCGCAGTTTGTAAGTTGGATAGGATTGAAAAGTGGCTGCAGCGCTCTGATACGCCTTTCTTGATCGACAGTTGCTAAATAACGGTGCTGGTATATTCGCTGAAAATTTCAAGGATGGCAGCAGGGTTGGTCCACTACTGAACAAAAGAAAAAGGGCAAGTTATACCAGCGCAGTTTCTAAGTAAGCTTGGCTTGAAAAATGGCTGCAGCGTGCTGATTCGCCGTGTTTGATCGACAGTTGCTGAATAACGGTGCTGGTATAACCGCCGAAAATTTCAGAGATGGTAGCAGGGTTGGTTCGCTATTGAACAAAAGTAAAAAGGCGAGTTATACCAGCGCAGTTTGTAAGTTGGCTAGGATTGAAAAGTGGCTGCAGCGCTCTGATACGTCTTTCTTGATCGACAATTGCTGAAAAACGGTGCTGATATAACCGTTGAAAATTTCAAGGATGGAAGCAGGGTTGGTGTACTATTGAACAAAAGTAAAAGGGCGAGTTATACCAGCGCAGCTAGTAAGTTGGCTAGGGTTGAAAAGTGGCTGCAGCGCTCTGATACGCTTTTCTTGATTGACAGTTTCTGAATAACGGTGCTGGTATAACTGCTGTAAATTTCAGGGATGGTAGCAGGGTTGGTCCACTATCAAACAAAAGTAAAAGGGCGAGTTATACCAGCGCAGTTTCTAAGTAATCTTGGCTTGAAAATGGCTGCAGCTTGCTGATTCGCCGTGTTTGATCGACAATTGCTGAAAAACAGTGCTGGTATAACTGCTGAAAATTTCAGGGATGGTAGCGGGGTCGTGTCCACTATTGAACAAAAGTAAAAGGGCGAGTTATACCAGCGCAGTTTCTTAGTAATCTTGGCTTGAAAAATGGCTTCAGCGTGCTGATTCGCCATGTCTGATCGACAGTTGCTGAAAAACGGTGCTTGTATAACCGCTGTAAATTTCAGGGATGGTAGCAGGGTTGGTCCACTATCGAACAAAAGTAAAAGGGCGAGTTATACTAGCGTAGTTTCGAAGTAAGCTTGGCTTGAAAATTGGCTGCAGCGTGCTGATTCGCTGTGTTTGATCGACAGTTGCTGAAAAACAGTGCTGGTATAACCGCTGTAAATTTTAGGGATGGTAGCAGGGTTGGTCCACTATTCAACAAATGTTAGAGGGCGAGTTTTACCAGCACAGTTCCTAAGTAAGCTTGGCTTAAAAATTAGCTGCAGCGTGCTGATTCGCCGTGTTTGATCGACAATTGCTGAATAACGGTGCTGGTATAACCGCTGTAAATTTCAGGGATGGTAGCAGGGTTGGTCCACTATCGGACAAAAGTAAAAGGGCAAGTTATACCAGCGCAGTTTGTAAGTTGGCTAGGATTGAAAAGTGGCTGCAGCGCTCTGATACGCCTTTCTTGATCGACAATTGCTGAATAACGGTGCTGGTATAACCGCCGAAAATTTCAGAGATGGTAGCAGGGTTGGTTCTCTATTGAACAAAAGTAAAAAGGCGAGTTATACTAGCGCAGTTTGTCAGTTGGCTACGATTGAAAAGTGGCTGCAGCGCTCTGATACGCCTTTCTTGATCGACAATTGCTGAAAAACGGTGCTGGTATAACCGCTGAAAATTTCAGGGATGGTAGCAGGGTTGGTGTACTATTGAACAAAAGTAAAAGGGCGAGTTATACCAGCGCAGTTTGTAAGTTGGCTAGGATTGAAAAGTGGCTGCAGCGCTCTGATACGCCTTTCTTGATCGACAATTGCTGAAAAACGGTGCTGGTATAACCGCTGAAAACTTCAGGGATGGGAGCAGGGTTGGTTCTCTATTGAACAAAAGTAAAAGGGCGAGTTATACCAGCGCAGTTTGTAAGTTGGCTAGGATTGAAAAGTGGCTGAAGCGCTCTGATACGCCTTTCTTGATCGACAATTGCTGAAAAACGGTGCTGGTGTAACCGCTGAAAATTTCAGGGATGGTAGTAGGGTTGGTCTACTGTGGAATAAGAGTGAAAGGCAAGTTATACCAGCACAGTTTGTAAGTTCGAAAAACGCATTTTGGGATGGTCACTGTAAAAGGGTTTTTTGGCTAAGTCCAAAATCCGAAATTTTAGTGAAAATCATGTTCCACTATAATTCGATATGTTGTTCCTGGGGTCGAAAAACGCATTTTTAGATAGTCCCCAGGAAAAGTTTTTTTTTCTGGCCAGAATTTTTTTTTATGTTCCACTATAATTCGATATGTTGTTCCTGGGGTCGAAAAACGCATTTTTAGATAGTCCCCAGAAAAAGTTTTTTTTCTGGCCAGAAAAATTTTTCTGGCCAAGATTAGTTCCATTTTGAGGTTTACTCCCAGGTGGAGCATGCCATGCACTCTCTTGAGTTTCTAGAGTGTAAACCATGATCAACCTGCAGCAGCCCTTCTGCGACTCGGGCCAGCTTTGCACCGCCGGATTGTTTGTTCGGACGGCACTCCTAAAGTATCCTCCAAATCTGGTTACGCTAGCTTAACTCCTTCCTTGTGCACAGACGACAACAACACACAGACACAGGAGGCAAATGCATATGCCCACACCCTATTTTTTAAATAGAAGGGCAGGCCAAAAAATGTGCATGGGACAACACTGCAAGAAAATACAACAACGAAAGTACACAAATTACTGGCAAATTTTTTATCAGGCATTTATTGTACTTTCAAAGTACAACAATTGTTGTACAATTGTTGTACAAAGTACAATGGAACCAGCATGACGAGTGCTGTGCAGTCCAGCCCTCGTTGTGGTTCGTACAATTCTCGTTGTACTTTCTACAGTCCCTGTTGTACTTTTATTGTACAGTTTTTGTTGTACTTTTGTTGTACTATCCACACTTTTTCTTGCAGTGAAGCACGGACTGTTTCGAGCATCCAGTGGTTAACGTGTAAGTAACATTTACTAGCCAGGGGGAGGCCTTCGGCCTTGATGCTGAGCTGGCTTTTATTGCAGATGCAAATGCATTTTGGCCTGTAGAGTTGCACCTATAGAGCCTGGCCTAAAGAGCTTGCCCTATGAAGCTTGGCCTATAGAGTTTGCCTGTAGAGCTTGGCCTATAGAGCTGGGCCTATGCATACATATATGAATATAGTAAAAATAAAAAGAGGAAGATACCTCTAGTAAACTAAAGGTATGGGGGGGGGGGACAATTCGACTGTTCCCAAACAAATCCCAAACAGGGTAAACAACAGATGTTTTCATTGATGTTAATTAAATATAAAATATCGATATAAAACATCAAAGGGGATCTTCGTCAATATGTCAAGAAACTGAAGCTATTTCCCCAGCCAGCTGTAGGAAAGGTGTGCCTTCCTCATAATAGCATCCACACTACAAATCTAGCTGTCTACTTAGCACGCGCTTACAAGTGCATACTTGCAAGTACACACTTACAAACGCATGCTTGGCCAAGCACGCCCTTACAAAAGCATGCTTGGCAAGTGCACACACTGCAAGAAAAAACCACAACGAAAGTACACAAATTACTGGCAAATTTTTTATCAGGAATTTATTGTACTTTCAAAGTACAACAATTGTTGTACAATTGTTGTACAAAGTACAATGGAACCGGCATGACGAGTGCTGTGTAGTCCAGGCTCCGTTGTGGTTCGTGCAATTCTCGTTGTACTATCTACAATCCCTGTTGTACTTTTATTGTACAGTTTTTGTTGTACTTTTGTTGTACTATCCACACTTTTTCTTGCAGTGCACTTACAAATGCATATGCGTAACATTAGAGTGGTTCGTTTTTCCTTCATGTTCAAATTTTGGAGTTGGGTAACTTTCATTCGGTTCCGCTTTCCATATGATGAATTTTGGCACCTCAGCCGGCAAAATCGGCCCAGCGGAAAAGGTCGCGAAAGGGGCTAAAGTGCGCCTTTACAGCCCTTAATGACTCAACGTCTAAGTATCGATGTAGGACCTTCGCCATATTGTAAATGTAGTGATTTCGACGCCCAAGGGTCAAAATTTTGCCCGTTTTGCCGTATCTTTACTCCTTCAGGGCGAAAAAAGCGAAAACGTGGTCTAAAATAGTGTTTTCAGCTAAATAGGATGTTTTTGCAACGTTTTCGCTTTTTTCGCCCTGAAGGAGTAAAGATACGGCAAAACGGGCAAAATTTTGACCCTTGGACGTCGAAATCACTACATTTACAATATGGCGAAGGTCCTACATCGATACTTAGACGTTGAGTCATTAAGGGCTGTTAAGGCGCACTTAAGCCCCTTTCGCGACCTTTTCCGCTGTGCTGATTTTGCCGGCTGAGGTGCCAAAATTCATCATATGGAAAGCGGAACCGAATGAAAGGTACCCAACTCCAAAATTTGAACATGAAGGAAAAACGAACCACTCTAGCGTAACATAGAGCAATACGGCGCCAAGCATGCACTTGTAAGTGTGTACTTGCCAATCATGCATTTGTAAGTGCGTGCTTAGTAGACAGTTAGGTTTGCAGTGCAGGAGGCAAAATAATACATCGTAAACCCAGAATCATGCTTTTTCAAAATTCTCAGTGTTCAAGCAATATATTCCTTGGACAGAATTTCGAGAGACGAGTATCCTAAAAGTGGACTTAAAGAATGGGGAAGTGGAGTGCACCCAATTAGAAATTATGAGTGAGTAAAGTTCTGTCTCCGAATGTCTACTTGAGTATGCTGTATGCTCCATTCACTAAATGTCTACCAGACAATACTCCATTGTCTAAATGTCTTCTTGAGTACATCCCATTCTCTAAATGACCACCTGAGTATTCCCCATCCTGTAAATAATTACATGAGTATTCTCCATTTTCTAAATGTCTACTCAAGCTAAGTCCAGTCTCTTAATTTCTAACAAGGGTATAATATTCTATTCAGGCAGACATTGAGACAATGGAGTATACTTACAGCGAAGCCGCCTTCGACGCAGCCATTTCCGGTGGTGTCGTCGCAGCAGCCGTTGAGCTGGTTAAGGGCAACGGCCCGACGCAACTTCTCCGCTGGGATCCAAGAGATGCCTGCCTCCTCCTCGTTCAGCCAGGCCACTGTCTTGTCGAAGACCCGCTCACGCGCGACTGTCATGCCTGTCAGGAGGTCGACCAGATAGTCCGGCTGCAAAAACAGAGAGGTCTTGAGAAACAAATTATGCGAGAGGCCAGCTGCGATTAGGACAGTTGCACTCAAAACCTAGCATGCTCAGAACCTGAGCGCCTTATCCTATAGGTCACCGATCACCAGCCTTTCTTTTCAGGGTGCTCTGCACATTTCAAGAGCGAATGCCGAAAACATCCAGCAACTGGCCTCCTCTCAGTGTTAGTTAAACTGGGTGCTCAATCAAGATGGGTCAAACGGTCAAACGATTCACAGCACACACAAAATTCCTATGTACAAAGTTGGACCGTGGTCTCACACAATCTTAAGCATACGACGTACTTTTGAAACTACTTAAAACTCGATTTCGCATGAATTTGAGAGATTCTGTGTACGAATTTGTACGAAAAAGTTCGTTGTACGCTAAAAATAGAGTGAGACCACGAACGAAGTTGTGGAACACAGTGTGGAACTGGGCATCGAGGAAGGCGCCCAGGAAAGGAGAAGGTCCAGAAACTGGGAATCTTGGAGGGGTCACGGAAAGGAAGGCGTCCCTTTTAAATTTGCTGCAAATTTTGTAATCGTATTGCACTTACACAGTTCTTTAAAGCTTCACCGGAATTCAACTGGTCCTGCAGAGCAACCAACTGCGGAAGTTTGTCCGAAGCAAGACACGTACGCAAAGCCGCCAAAGCATTCAGCCAATCACCGTCCATGTGATTCAGATCACCTATTATACCAACAACCACACGACAATGGCCAATTTAATTTAAGCTGCCGCATTTCAGTTCGGAATGGCAAGTTAGTCCAACCAAAAACCACAGTAGAGCGGTTCAGCATAGTGGATTCAGCCAGGGGCTGACTAAAAGGCCCGCAGAAGCTATAATAATAATAATAATAATAATAATAATAATAATAATAATAATAATAATAATAATAAGAATAATAAGAATAATAATTCGGTCGGAAAGCGGATCCTCCCTACCACTTCCCCACCGTTCCCCGCTGGTTGGCCGCCAGGCGAGGGGTTTGTTGGCCCCCAGACGAGGGGGATATGGGAGGAACAGTGGGAAAGTGGTGGGGGAAACCCGCTTTCCGACCTAATTATTATTATTATTTATTATTATTATTAATTATTATTATTATTATTATTATTATTATTATTATTATTATTTTAAAAAAGGATGTAGCTCCCAGTAAACACGGGCCCGCATTACAAACTAAACTGTCTCCTAACACACTTAGCAAATGCATGCTTGCAAGTACACACTTAAAAACACATAATAGGCCAAGTACGCATTTCAAATTGCACAGATGACAAGTACACACAACTGCATGCTTCGAGCCCGCCTCAATGCCACCAGGGAAAAATTAGTGATGTGTGCACGCTCCAAGAGGGGACAGCGGCGGATCCAGTCGGCACTTACGTGGATGATCACCACTTGACCCTTAGTAAAAAGTGGCATATACTTTGGGCCTAACGTCAGCCGTTTTCGAAATAGTGGCTGACATCGACTTAGGTGGTGAACTCCAGATTTCCGCATAAAATCGGGTGTAGTTTCTAAACCAATTGAGATAATTGAATTCTGTTTGCGGCGTTGGAAAGGGGATGAAATTCTGCTTTGGTGAAATTCATTTCATCACTGATAGAAAAAAGTACAAAAATTACACAGAAAATGTCTGGTCAACTTTTTACCTGGACCGTCTGTACCTTGCCAACCATGGAGGTTCTACACATGTTTTCTGCAGCAGTTTACATGAGATCCTTATGGGGACCACAGAGAACCAGTACGGAAGGTCCGTACCTTTTCTGTTAAATGAGGAAATTTAGAGAATTCTCTTCACACTTTTTCTTGCAGTGAAGTATGCTTTTCTAAGTGTGTATTAAGGCGACAGTTTGGCATGTAGTTTAGGAACGCTGCTGAAATTCACTAAGAGGATGGTGGACTTGCCTTTGCTGACTTTAAAACCACTTCGCCGGAAAGCCAGGCACTCGGTGCGGTGCACCTCGTCACCGGCGCACATGGCGTCGCAGACGGGCCAGCCGCAGGCGCGGCACTGCTTCCACTTGGAGGCCTTCTTGGAGAGCTGGCGGCAGCAGACCACGCACAGCATCTGCAACATCAGGGATCAATAAATGACAAATGGCGTGACGCATATTCACGAAACAAATTCGTTTTGGTAACTAAAATTTATTTGACTCTAGTACAGTCGAAATTTTGTGTTTGTGAGCAAACACTTTGCTCTGACAACAAATGGAATCGTTCTCACAAAAAATTTCAACTGTCCGGAAATCAGTTGAAATTTATTTTGCAGGGCGAACTCAGTTTCGTCGTGTTGAACCCAGTTGCCAAGTGATAGTGGCACGAGCAAATAGTTTATATCACAGTAAGGATACCCAAACCTCACACGTGACACATAGCACGTTTCACATTTTGCCAACAAAACTTGCTCCTAGAAAGTGCACACTTACCTGTCCGGGCAAAAGGAAGGGTCGGGGATAGGAGACTAGCGGCAGTTCCCTCATGATGACCGTGCCTGCGGGGATGTCTCGGGTGGCAACCAGATGCCGCTTCAGCTCAGGGCTGCTCCGAATCTCCAGTGCACCGCAACCCTTGCTGTGGCGGTATGAGTCTCTCGTCTGATGTTCTTTGCTGCAGTAGTAGTCCACGCGGCAGCGCTCGCAAGGACGTCCTGGCTTAAAGCACACCGCGCAAGGACCGCGGGCAGCGTCTGAGACACAGTGTAATGGCTGATCGTAATGTGACACTTAATAAAGGGACGGGAATAGCAGATGAAGTCGGAAATCTTTTTCTCCCCCTCTCTAAGTCTACACTGAAAATTTATTCGATTGATGGGAATGAATATTGTGATGAAAATGCCCCACGCTAGTTAACGTGGGACAGCTGTGAGTGTCCGCAACCTCAGAGCGTGCAAAGGCTTGGCGTGTGACAAGGGCCGGAGTTGCATGGTAGTCGACGGTGGGCACAGGCAGTAATTGCTTAGTAAACCTTCAAGCACTTTTTGTTAGTAAGCTACGCACTATTTGACACATATGCCACCAAAAATGTTATGGTCAGACACATGGCCAAGTTATGGCGTGACAAAGTCACGCCAAAAATTGACGTGACAGGAAATTCACGCCGAAAATCGGCATGACATGTGAGTCACGCCGTCATCTGGCGTGAATAACAATGCGCAGGGGCGTCGACGCCCGGGGGGGGGGGGGGGGGACAATGCCTTTGTTGTTGATAGTAACACACAATTGTATCGTCAACAAAAGTACTAACAGTATCACCTTTAGATTTGGAGTGATCAAGTAACAAACACTAGTACATTTTAAGCGTTACTCTATGCTTGAGTCATGCGTAATGTTACTCTTGAAGAAGTTACGCTTGAAATGAAGCATAAACTACAAATTCCTAGATGCATTTCGATGCGGAATCTAGGCGGATGAGCCCGTTACGCTTGATTTCAAGCGTTAACTGATTACGCGTAAAACACAGGGTAATACTATGCAATACTTTTACCAAAGTACAGAAAATAGCGACAAGTGAACGTCGCAAGGTTACAGTAAATAAACAAAATTCTTACTGAAAGACACAGGTAGCACTGGCTGGTTTGCCATATTCTCTGAGCGTCCACAAATCCGAGCGACTAATCAACCTGCAAGTCGTCAATGGTAGATAATTGTCCACGTGTTCTGAATGCGTGAATAACTGATGGAAATAAATTGGAGACATGACCCGTACTCAGTTTTACTTTACGACGCCTGTTTCAGAAGTAGAAGGTATCATCCACTACCAGATACAACAAACTTTCCAGCGAGTGCAAACACCAAGTCGGGAACCAAGACGGGTGTCAACCTGATAGTTCTCTCTTCAGATCTTAAGAAGTACTCAAAACCGACTAATAGTGGTTCGTCAACCTCCAAGCACAATCTTCAACAAGCAACTGAAACAGCTATTAGCTATGCTCCGAGTGAAGAAAAAAAAAAAACTTTCTCCGGAAATATACACGCTGGGTTTGAGTGGATCGACGAAGACAGGATGCTCTTCGGTTTAAGCTGCCATCCTATTTATCCGTCCTATATACTTGGAGAATGTTTCAGAAAACTTGTCACTTGAACCAAGGTATAACCTTGTACCTCCCAGTGAGATGTTATTCTTCTTCGTTCGGAGTATTGCTGTTACCGTCTTGTAAATAGCTGTGCACGGAAAGGAAACCAATCGGATTTAGCCGGGTTTAGCGGAAGCCCAACGCGGAGATGTTCAAGATGTGGGAAAGGCGTGATCTGACTTCAGGACTTCGTACTTGTGGCATCCAATTAAGACGAAAATACGCACACGATGTGTTACGGTTGTTCTTTACCGTACAAGTCTGATTAGGACTGTCGGCGAGGAAAACTCACTACCTCTCTCCGCCCTCCGATCAGCAAGATGTCGGCCTGGCCTGACGCGATGACCTCGAAGTGCCCGCGTAGTGATGGGTCCGGGGCCCTAAGGAAAACATAACATGACCGAGTCCTGTGGCAAAGCAGAAAGAAATGATTACGATATGTTTCCGGTTTTATTTACTCAAAAGGAGTTCTGGCCGGAAGAAATAACGGTCCAATGACTGTCAAATACTGAAATTTTTGATTTCGTTTCTGCTCCTACAGAATACCCGATCAGCAGTGAGTTGGGGTGTTTCGCATAACACCACGAAAGCTTCATACGGAAATGACGAAGGTGAAAGTAAAAAGCGACCTGTAGACCATGGATTCATGCAGACGGCAGACAAATTTTGAAGCAAGTTTTAAAGCCAACAAGCAAGGACCCGCCCTTCCGTCGAACCGAGTTGCCGGCGCAGCGAGGCAAAGCCCAGCTTGGCCTGCCCAGCGGGTGGCAGCTTCCGGGTGGGGCGTAAAACAAGAATCAGCTCTGCCGGTCCGGCGGGCTTCGTCTAGCAGAGGGTCGAACCGGCCACTTCTTTTTATCAGAACTATCATAAAACTATGATTTAAGTGAATAACGTGGTACCGTTGTGAAGCTAAGAGTCTAAAGAATGCTCTCGTTTCATTGTTTTCTTCTAACGATGACCATACTATAAATGTTGACGATTATAATGAGACGGTTGGGTCGCGGATTACGCTACTCCCGGAATCTGATCACGTTTGTTCTTACTTCCGAGCGATGCTAGACCAAACATATCCTCGAGCCGATTTTTCCCTACAAAACACTGTGATTCCAAACGCTATGAACATAGCGCGTATGGTGCAATGCATTGAGACATCGCGCTACACGTGCAATGCCATAGTCACATTGCACCTTACGTGCGATGCGTCCCGAAAATGCCCTAAGCTAGTGCATAGGAAGGCATTGCTCCACACGTGCGATGCAAAAGCATAGCGCCAATTGGCGCGATGAAAACGTCTTCAAACGCATAGCGCCAATTGACGCTATATTCATAGCGTTTGGATTCTCAGTGAAGTTAACGTGGCGTTGGGCATATTAATTGGCGATAAAACTCAATTAACCTCAAGAACGTCGTCGGAGTCGAAAGTTGACGTGTGGAAATGGCGTCTCCGGGTACTTCTCGCTGTCATCTCATAAAGAAGATGAAAACAGTACAATTTACAGCGACCGCGGAAGTGAGGTGCAGGAGGGGGGGGGGGCTCCCCCGTTTCTACGGAAAGGGCGTCACTAATTTTTGTAAAATGTCCACATTGGTGCCAAAATATGCTATTGTTTCCTGAAATTCACTGACTTTAAGCTCGCTTCGCTCGCATTTTGTTTGTTATTCTATTATTCGATCGCTTATAGCTGTATGGGCCCCTTTCATAGGTTTATACTTTCCAAATTTCGATGGCTTTTCGCTCGCTCCGCTCACGTTTCATTGAATTTCGAGACTTAAAACGGCCTTGCATCAATTAAAAATTCCACATAACACGCGCATTTAAATAGCCCCCCTGCCCCCACGAAAAAATTCTTGTCCCCTCTGTCATGAAGTACTTCCGCGGTCCCTGACAATTTGCAGCCGCTAGTGTGGAGCAATAGATCAAAAAAACGGAAAAAAATTCATAAAAATGGGGCCCTTAGGACATTATAAGACCAGTGCCAAAATAAATTTGGTCGGGGCCGCCCCCTTCATGCCCACCAGAGACCTCAAAAATGGGTCCACACGTCAAAAATGACACTTTTTCGAAAAGAGGCATTCAACCAAGGACAAATGGGTCATGCTCTTTCACGGTTTTGGTGCGGTATGGGTCTCCGAATGCCGTGAATTTTTTTCCGGAATTTTCTGTGAAGTTCTTTGGCCGGGGCAAAAGCCGTTTTAGGCGAAAACAGCGTAAAATTTGTCCTTTTTCATGCATTTTGCGCTCCTTTGGCTGTTTTCGGATGGACCGTTGCCGTCGAAGGTGTCCCACTCGATCCACCTTACTAGCCAGGGGAAGGCCTTCGGCCTTGATGCTGAGCTGGCTTTTTTTGAAGATGCAAATGCATGTTGCTCTATAGAGCTGCACCTATGGAGCTTGGCCTATGGAGCTTGGCCTATGGAGCTTGGCCTATGGAGCTTGGCCTGTGGAGCTTGGCTTAAAGAGTTGGGCCTATGCATAAATAAATGAATATATTAAAAATAAAGAGAGAAAGATACCTCTTGTAAACTAAAGGTATGGGGGGGGGGGCGGACCATCCGGCTATTCAAAATCCCAAACAGGGTGCTTCGCTTCGCTCAGCAAAAAAGACATGTTCTACAGTATCATTTTGCATCCGGTGAACACCGGAAGTTACCTCGGCTGAACCGGAAATGGCCATGGTCCAACGAAAGTAAACACGTTTTGGTCGAAAAATGCGCATTATTCCGATTCTTCAAGACTGTAATTTTTTGTTGGAAGGGCTAAGCTAATTAGAACGGCCTTTTAATTGCGATAAATTGCCCAACGTGGCACGTAGGTGAATGGGTATATCCGATCTAGATTAGAAACTAGAAAGGTTATGCGAAAATTTGGCACAAAGTCTGATTCTTCTCAACACTATAGTGCAATCATGTATTTGCCTTTTCTTCAAGCTTTGTTACAAATTGACGTCACAAACCGATTTAGTTTTCCTAAATTGACGCATACTAACAGGGGCGTCGGAACTACTTTTCGGTGGGGGGTGCGCAAATTTAAAGAGTTGCGCTGTGGGTTGCCTACCTTTCAGGCGGTACCTCGAAAAGCCTGTGTCATTGGCGAGTGAAGCGAGCCAAAAGCTCAGGACTTAGCGAAAAACCTTTTGTTTCGAGAAGTAGCAAAAGACATGTGTAAAGTTGGTTAAGACTATGCAATTTGTAATAAACAAGTCAATAAACAGCTTTTACAATCTTTTAAAATAAACCTCCTCTTAGACTTCAGCGTAGAAGTGCAAGGTTCAAATTTTAAACTTATGCGTTCATGAAAACATTAAAGGCATGAAAAGAAAATTTTTGGACAAAGTCTTTTTAGGCACGAAGTAGCCTTATTGGTTTTGTCTCGAAAACGAAAGTATGGCCCTTTATGGCAGCTCTGAGATTTTCTATACGATTTTGATGATGGTTTGCAAAACGCGAGAACAAAGCTCAGTCATTTCACTGATAAAGTCTGGTAGAGAATCTTCTGATCAATTTTGAGAAATTTGAAATTGAAATTGTTGCCATGGCAAGGCTCGACTCGTCAGTGAAAAATTTGGGAGAGGGGGGAGCCGAGCCACTCGTATGTACATGTCATGCCAAAAATACAAGATCCCGTGAAAAAGCGCGTTCGAAACAGAACTGTTCTTCACTGGTGTTAGAATGCATGCAATAATAGGAATAATGATGTTTTCGGATGTGGTCGTCTAGATGGTCGCACCAAAGTATAATTGTTGGGTGGACTGTCCATTGCGCATGCCCAGTAGTGTTCAGAAATACCAACGTGAAATGCATATTAGTTATACCCAAAGTTACAAAAGCATCTGTAAGAAACGAACGTAAATTTTCTATTTATAAATTTTGTTTGATAAAAATATCACTTAAACTAAGGATATGTGTCCTAATTTCAATGAATTATTAGAAAATTCATGTATAATTTCTTATATAGTGAGTGCAATGCAGAGGAGGCAACAATGAAGGCGCTGTTGTTTTCAAAAGTGCCAACCTCAAATGTTCGTTACTCTTTGAATCGGAGTGAAATAGGGCATTATACTGCGTGCCAGTGCACATTCATTTGAGAATAAACATTTCCTTATGAAATTTGAGTGTGACTGTAGGTCCCTTTTCGAGAACAATTGGCGTGTAGCTGCTCCTTGTAGAGAGGTTGGATGGTACTTCTGAATTCAGATGAAACTATCTGGACACGGCGGTAATGCACTTTTCTAACCTCAAAGTATTTAAAAATTGGTGAAATGAATTATTTTACTGCACGTTTCTGCGAATAACTTGACCTTCATGTATTATGAAACTGTCATAAATGTCTATTTTTTGACACAAATTGACACGCATCTGGTCTTGTACGTAAGTTTTGGTTTTATTAATAATGGTCTACCAAACATAAACAGAACTCCACTCAACGCAGTCCTAGCTCCGCTTTATTTGTTAAACCAGAACATAAATATGAAATTAATTTCGTGACTACACTGCTAAAAATAGTCGTAACTTTACGACATTTAAGAGAACAACAATGTCGTTTTTCAACGACACATTAATGTTACGATTCTTGTCGTAATTAAACGACAAATTTGTTGCTAATTTTGATAGCGAGTGAGGTCGTTTCAAAACATGTAAACTCGTAAATTTACAAACTGCACCGTAGAGTTACAACTTCGATCGTATATATACGACCGATCGTAATCTTTAAATTGAAATCCAATCGTCATACAGGTACAACTTAAGTCGTTATTTTACGATTTCGGTCGTAATTATACGACACAAATCGTAACATCCTGCCATCTTATTTTGGGCTTTGATGGTCGAAGAAATTACGACCATGTAAGAAAACTATTTTTAAGTCGTTGGATTACAACAGAGTCGTTCTAGAACGACTTCTGTCGCTATCAAAATTAGCAACTGATACGTCGCTAATTTACGAGGGTTTTCCTAACAGTGTACTAGGATTTCTTAAAATCGTATTTTTTTATTTTTAAATGGGAAAAAATAGCTAGCAAAGCGAGCTAGGTACAGGATTTAATTCAAGTTCTTTTTTCAGAGTATAGCGCTAAGAGTTCTTGGCGAGCGAAGCGAGCTAATTGGTTTTGATTTAAAAAGGATATTATCAAAACCAGTAAGCAAAGCTGAATCTAATATCTCAGGAGTGTTAACTATTGTTACCCTTTTTATACCTTTCTTTGACGAAATCTCACTATTCGTGCAACATAATGGGGGTGCTGCCCCCCCCCCCCCCCGATTATTTTGCGGGTTGCGCTACGCACCTCCTGACCCATACTTCCGACGTTCCTGGGAGCGGAGGAAAACAGCACACCGCTGTTTTGAACTTCGTGAAGCCTCCTTCAGACATGATTTTATGCTATAGCGTTTAAACTTCGGCTTAAAAGCATGTCAATAATTACTGAAAGAACAACCAAACGTTGGCATCAGGGTGTGCTAGTGGTGTGCTGCTGGGACAGGACTTAGTTTCATAATTTTGAATCATGGGAAATTGCCTTCTCAGGTGCCGCCCCGTGGGACGGCGGAGCCTAGCAACCGAAGAGCATATTGCCAGCACTTCTCGAAGTAAGGAGCTAACCGCTGAGTCTGAGGACGTGCTTCGCTTCGTTCGCTTCGAAATAGAGATGCTCGGCGCCACGTCGTCGGGTGCGCCCCCATAGGAACACTCACGTCGCATCCACGTTGCATCCACATAACTTAAGTGGAATAGGGGGATTACAATTTTCCACTTAAGATCGTCCTCTTTGTTACGTGGATTCTACATCGATTTTAAAATCCACGTTCATTCCACGTTGAAATTTTGTGGATCATAGAGCTTAACTCATTCAACGTAAAATCAACGCTGATTTAAGGTAGAAGTTTTCTCTCTTTCTAAGAAACCATGTCATCAACGTAGATGGAATGTGGACTTCGCTACTAGCAGAATCAACCTCCCATCGACGTTGAAATCTCGTCGATAAATATCTCGTATACTTGAAGCTTCAAATTCTTTGTAGATTCCACGTGGATTATGTAGATCACAGCGCCCACTCGAAATCGATCTTAATATCTCGCGGATCTGAAACTTTGACACAATCATCATAAATTCGATGTGGATTTTTGGGGGAATCATCCAACAACTGCATCGATTTTGCGTCAAAATCTATGATTTATTGATATTAATAACTTTTTTTTAAAAAAAAATAATTGATGAATTAACATGTTATCATGCGTTTTTGGTTGGTGCGGTCTTCCCTTTGTCCGCTTTGAAGTTTCCCAGATGTAGGAGCAGATAGGCAACCCGCCACATTGCCACCCGTAACTTTCCTATATTTCCGAGACCCAAGGTCCTATGACGCTAAAAATTTGTGGAATTACTTCCATTGGGGTGCATCTACCGCCGCCTAAAAATTCAGATCAATATCTGTAATGGTTTTGAGAAACCGATTAACAGAATTTTCTGATTTCAAGTTGCAGAGGGATGTGTTCTCGTCATAAGTTCATGGACTAGTAGGCGGCTGTAGATGTACTAGATGTAATTTTGACAAACAGGCGTAAGTCCATGGATTATTCTGATAACCCAGAGGTAATCCACCAGAGATGTATGTATGTCAACCGCTAATGTCCACTCATGAGGTCACTGAGTAGTTTGCAACTCTGTTTCCCAACGGGAGCCGCCCACTACCTCCAATTCCTTTACCTCCAATACCGATTAGAGGTAAAACAGATAAAAAAAGTTATTACCTCTAAAGAAAATGATAAGGAAATGCCTCTAAGGAATCTACCTCTAACGTTTGGAGGTGCTGGGGTCGATTTCAAGTGCTGTGAATATTACTTCCAAACACGAAAGCGATATCACCTCCACTCAGAGAGGTGCTGAATCACGTCCAGATCATTCCCCTCCAAAGTTTGGAGGTAGTTTCAGAACGAGCGGAACGTAAACGAAAAACACCTCCACATTTTAGGGAGCTTCATTGCGTCCAAAGAATTCCCCTCCAAATTTGGAGGTAGTTACAGAACATGCAAACAGGAGATAATTGCACTTCTTCCAAGCCGTTTTCCTCCAACGGCTATTTCGACCTGTTTCACTTCATCTTAAGTTATTCTTCTAATATAATATTTTTCCTCTAAAGAAATTCTTGTCGTGATTCATCTAAGTACTGGTTCTTCTAATAACTTTTCCTCTAATGACAAGTCAGGAGGGAATAACTCACAACTATGGTGAACAAATGTGTAAGCAGGGTAGCGATCGTACGCACTTCCATCTAGGACTAAAGTGTGACTCGTGGCGCGAAACACACCGCAAGGCAAGACCTTTGTTCGCTAACTGTGTGTTCAATCGCCATGCTTCGTGAGTACGAGACGAGCTTGTTTTCAAAATGTGTTTATTTCTTCACCAAAGGGGTTAAAAAAGGAAACGGAAGGACAAAATGTAGACAGTGAAAAACAGTTTATTCTCATCATATTTCAAACGGTTACATACAAGGACGGATAACAACAAACAGAACACAGCATAAGGCCAATACACTCCAGAAGCAAACGGTACAAACGCAAATCAACATCATGTAATTTTCCTACGAATAAATACAACTCAAATTCAGCAGCAAAGGCAGGAGGAAACATGTGGTCCTTATCGAAGGCCAATAGACCTCGTACAATAAAAGTCAAAACAGGTGAGTTTCATTCTTTGCTACATAAAATGCTTCAAGTAGACAAAATTTAACCAGGGGTAAGCAAAAATCTGGCCTAAGATTCCCCCACCACTCTGACACCCAAAAATCCGCCAGCCACACATCCGGCACGATAAGAAGTGTAGCAAAAATAAGAGCCCGCGGCGCAGTCTTGCACCAGTATGCAATGGCCCGTCCAGGTCGGGTAGTGGCACCTAGACGCGTCCCAGCACTCGGGCCCCTACCCTCAAGGGCCCGGCCACGCCGCGCCGGCGACGACCACGACGAAGGCGCGCCACGGTGGAGCAGGCTCTACTCGGCTCCCCGAGCAAGCGAACCACGCCGCCGGCCAGGCAGGGGTTCAGCGCGCCAGCTCCAGAACCACGCCGCCGGCCAGGCAGGGGTTTAGCGCGCCAGCGGGCACAAGTGCACCGTGGCAGCACTGGCAGCAGCGCTCCTGCAGCACACGAACCACTCCGCCGTGCAGGCAGGGGCTCGGCCAGGGGGTGTCGCCACGTTGAGGATGACGACCGCGCCGTCAGATATCTGTCCATCTCAAACGGGTTAGCCCAGGGCAGCGCAGCTCTCGGGCGCGGCCAACAAGGCCAGCAGCCCGGCCACGCGCACCTGACGGGCGGGGCAGCGCACCTCTCGGGCGCGGCCAACAAGGCCAGCAGCCCGGCCACGCGCACCTGACGGGCGAGCCGACGGCCACGCCGCTCGGCAGCAAGCACAACCCGGGCCCCGAGCCAGCCCACTCGAACGCGAAGCGCACCGTCAGACAGGCGGAGGTTCGGTTCGCAGCCACGACGACGGGGCGGCCTGGGGCAAGCGGGACTCGCAGCACTTCAACCACGCCGCCATGCAGGCAGGGGTCGGTGCACCGCAGAGGCCAGGCATGGCAAAGCACCCCCGGTGTTTTACAACGACGCCAGCCGCGGGGGCTGCACGACTAAGGCAGCAAAGCAATGACCGTAGCCCCTGCCAAGGCCAAGGTAGGCAACCAAACGCGCACCTGCGCGGCTAAACGAAGTGACTACGTTCCCACAACGCGAAAGTTAGTTTGCACCGCAGTCGGCACGAAAAGGTGTGTGGCAAGAGGGGCGGCGGTGCATTCTTGCACCAGCAAGCAACAGCCCGTCTTGGCCGTGAAGCAAGCCATCCGCCACGTCGCCTAACACATGCTGGCTTTGGCGTCGCAGCACTCAGGCCCCTACCCTCATGGGCAAGGGCCCGGCCACGCTGAGGCTGACGAACACGTCGCAGGCGCGCCACGGTGGAGCAGGCTCTACTCGGCTCCCCGAGCAAGCGAACCACGCCGCCGGCCAGGCAGGGGTTCGGCGCGCCAGGGAGCCAGGAGTACCCGCTGAGCTCCAGAACCACGCCGCCGGCCAGGCAGGGGTTTGGCGCGCCAGCGGGCACAATAGTGCACCGTGGCAGCAGCGTTCCCGCAGCACACGAACCACTCCGCCGTGCAGGCGCGGGCTCGGCCACGGGACAAAGTAACGTAACGCACCGCCAACGCACTTATAGTCCGTTGTCGCAAGAAGGCCAAGACGGACATTGCCAGAGAATGCATGGTCGACGATTTCGCACTCCGAGCCCCCCTTCCCCTATCTTCCAACATAATGTGGTGATACGGCTTTGCAGCCTTCTACTACCCTTCCAGTGCACCAAGTCAGAAGCCCCAGTTATCCACCGCGGTGATACCCCACGCGTAGATCCGTTCGCAGCGCCTCCACAGCACCGCTGCAGCGCTCTTAACGCGCGACCCAATCCCGACTCAATCGCGAGCCGATCAAAAGCCGAAGCGGTCCGCCGGGCCGATCCCGAAGCAGGACCGGAAGTCCCTTGCCGGGCCCGCGGCCCCGAGAGCTCCGCGACGCTGAGCTAAGCTACCTAGTCGAGTCTTGCTAGCAGCGGCGACTAGTCGTCCGCCCTGTCTCACTCGTCCAGCGTCGCGTCCATCAGACATTCGCCCCGCATACATGTACTTGTACTGAGTTCTTAATGATTGTTATGTGTACCTGAATAAACAACTGAGTTTACCTAAGCCATGCCTCTATTCTCTCTCTCTGGAATCTTCCCCCCAAACCCCCCGCCTCACATTATTTTCACTCATTCCATCACCCAGAGCACGCACAGACACGCCATAGTCCACCGTCGCTGTTCTTAGTGGGACAGAAAACAGCCTTGTCGACGCTGGATGAGCAAACCGGCTGCAAACATACGGACGCAGCAGGCAGACGTAGGCGTCGTCGCAGCACTAGGACACCATCACCGAGATGGGCGGGGCAGCGTAGCTCTCGGACGCGGCCAACAAGGCCAGCAGCCCGGCCACGCGCACCTGACGGGCGGGGCAGCGCAGCTCTCGGACACGGCCAACAAGGCCAGCAGCCCGGCCACGCGCACCTGACGGGCGGGGCAGCGCAGCTCTCGGGCGCGGCCAACAAGGCCAGCAGCCCGGCCACGCGCACCTGACGGGCGGGGCATCGCAGCTCTCGGGCGCGACCAACAAGGCCAGCAGCCCGGCCACGCGCACCTGACGGGCGGGGCAGCGCAGCTCTCGGGCGCGGCCAACAAGGCCAGCAGCCCGGCCACGCGCACCTGACGGGCGAGCCGGTGGCCACGCCGCTCGGCAGCAAGCACAACCCGGGCCCCGAGCCAGCCCACTCGAACGCGAAGCGCACCGTCAGACAGGCGGAGGTTCGGTTCGCAGCCACGACGACGGGGCGGCCTGGGGCAAGCGGGACTCGCAGCACTTCAACCACGCCGCCATGCAGGCAGGGGTCGGTGCACCGCAGAGGCCAGGCATGGCAAAGCACCCCCGGTGTTTTACAACGACGCCAGCCGCGGGGGCTGCACGACTAAGGCAGCAAAGCAATGACCGTAGCCCCTGCCAAGGCCAAGGTAGGCAACCAAACGCGCACCTGCGCGGCTAAACGAAGTGACTACGTTCCCACAACGCGAAAGTTAGTTTGCACCGCAGTCGGCACGAAAAGGTGTGTAGCAAGAAGGGCGGCGGTGCATTCTTGCACCAGCAAGCAACAGCCCGTCTTGGCCGTGAAGCAAGCCATCCGCCACGTCGCCTAACACATGCTGGCTTTGGCGTCGCAGCACTCAGGCCCCTACCCTCATGGGCAAGGGCCCGGCCACGCTGAGGCTGACGAACACGTCGCAGGCGCGCCACGGTGGAGCAGGCTCTACTCGGCTCCCCGAGCAAGCGAACCACGCCGCCGGCCAGGCAGGGGTTCGGCGCGCCAGGGAGCCAGGAGTACCCGCTGAGCTCCAGAACCACGCCGCCGGCCAGGCAGGGGTTTGGCGCGCCAGCGGGCACAATAGTGCACCGTGGCAGCAGCGCTCCCGCAGCACACGAACCACTCCGCCGTGCAGGCGCGGGCTCGGCCACGGGACAAAGTAACGTAACGCACCGCCAACGCACTTATAGTCCGTTGTCGCAAGAAGGCCAAGACGGACAATGCTAGAGCACCGGGATGGGTTCATCGCACAGGCACAGGCATGGCAAAGCTACCCTGGCACTTAAACCACGACGCCAGCGAGGCGGGGGCTCCACGACCAGGGCAGGAAAGCAATTACCGTAACCCCTGCCAAGGCCAAGGTAGGCAACCAAACGTGCACGTCTATATGGTACTATAAATAATTTGACATAAACAAAATCGCATCCAGAGGCATGCGGAGAGCAGGACTGCACTTGCAGGACAGAAGGATGACTGACGACTGAGGCACCTTTGCGTCGACTCTATCTTGTACTGACGGGACTGAATGTCTTGTTGATGGTCAGCAGCTGCCGAGGTGTTTGTCTTCCCTGCAGCAGGCACCCTGTCAGGTTGGTTGAATATCCATTCTTCACAACTGAAAGCGCAAACAGAGTTGTCAGTTACGGAGCGTTTCCAGTTTTACTTGAAGGCACTCTTAATACAACAATACAATAAAACAACAAGGCCGGCCACACGGCGGCGCCACCATTAGCAGCACCGCGGCTGCGTGCAGCGCGCAGCGCTCTCCGCGAAGGCAGAGAGGCCGGCCACACGGCGCACAGCCCACCAGGCAATATACAGAGCAAGCACAAAGTCGAACAGAAAGCCCCCCCCCCCTTTAAAAACAGCGCGGTCCCCGTAGAGCACTAGTGCAATCCTGCGCCACTATAAGGCCGCCGCTGCGCTCTTAGAAGTAGGCGCCCCTCCGAGAAGGGCGCGACAGTCGAGGTCGCCGTCAACGCACACACGCGCCTCCAGGCGGGCGCTGAAGGAGTTCGAATTTTGGAGGCCAGGGCAGGGCGGCTGGCGGGGTTCGCACCTGACGTGGGAGCCGTCAGCCACGTAGCTCTCGGGCGCCGCCAACAAGGCCAGCGGCCCGGCCACGCGCACCTGACGGGCGAGCTGTCGGCCACGTAGCTCTCGGGCGCCGCCAACAAGGCCAGCGGCCCGGCCACGCGCACCTGACGGGCGAGCCGTCGGCCACGTAGCTCTCGGGCGCCGCCAACAAGGCCAGCGGCCCGGCCACGCGCACCTGACGGGCGAGCCGTCGGCCACGTAGCTCTCGGGCGCCGCCAACAAGGCCAGCGGCCCGGCCACGCGCACCTGACGGGCGAGCCGTCGGCCACGTAGCTCTCGGGCGCCGCCAACAAGGCCAGCGGCCCGGCCACGCGCACCTGACGGGCGAGCCGTCGGCCACGTAGCTCTCGGGCGCCGCCAACAAGGCCAGCGGCCCGGCCACGCGCACCTGACGGGCGAGCCGTCAGCCACGCCGCACTGCAGCGAGCAAAACCCTGGTCGCGAGTCAGCCCCTACGAACGTGAAGCACGCCATCAGGCAGGCAGAGGCTCCGTTCGCGGCCGCTAACGTCAAAGCGGCGAGGGGCAGGCGGGAAAGGGCAGCGCTGCGTTTGAACAACGCCGTCACGCAGGCAGGGGCCGATGCACCGCAGAAGCACTGGTATGGCAATGCTCCGCGGCCAGCGGGGGGGTGCACACCCCACCAGGCAATATACAGAGCAAGCACAGAGTCGAACAGAAAGCCCTCCCCCTCTTCTTTCAAAAACAGCGCGGTCCCCGTAGAGCACCAGTGCAAGCCGGGGAATCCAGGCAGTTGTGTGAAGAGAGTCGGAGAGGGTAGGGGCACTTAAAAGCGATATAAACTGATTAACCATACTCACTCTGCAATCCTGAACTGATCCCGATATCCAGTGAAGGAGGGTGCATGCATTCTTCCCTGAATGGATGACATTAGGTGGCACAGTTCCGGCTACTGAGGAGAGGGCGATTTCGTCTTGCTATTTCCAAATCTCCTCGCAACATGAAATCTTCTGCAATCACAACCACACCAACATGAGTATTTCACAGTGCATTTTAATTATTTAACACACTGCGTAAGGAATACAATACCTGAATGATAATGCTGTTTCTTCCACCCACATTTGCAAGTTCCTATCTTCACATTAGTCGCCCAGGTTCACCCTACAACAAGACACTTTGTTTGCATTATCTCATACAATTACAAGTGAATAAAAACCTGCTGGTTCCAAAACTTACCGACATGTCACTTGGTTGCCTCTGTCACACGTTCTCTGTTCTCGTTAGAGTGGAGGGACACGGGTCTGCATTCCTCCCAGCTGCCCTCTGATGACAAAATGCATGTTTCTCCTCAAACCGATCTTGAACTTATCGAGACGCCTCCACACCTAAGAGCATAAACAGAAAATCAGGCGTGACAAACTCTGTAACACTGTGACAAATAGACGTCACTGAGAAATATATTTTATACCTCCAGAATAACTACTCCAACCATAGTCCATCCGCGACAAACATATTTTAACTTCAGTAGTCAATCAATGAGCATATACCTGCAACAAGCGAGTTGATCGTAATGTGTCCATAAATTTAACAGGCTAATCACTAACTGCCACAACCATAACTCACCAGTAGTTTCCAAATTCCCCATTTCAGTTCAGGTTTCTTCAGGAAAAGAAGAAAGCTGGTGGAGAAGTTTAGGCGGGACTCACCAGAGCCAGCCATACCCCTGTCCTTTGTTCCAATGGCAAGTGCTACACAAAGACTACCTGGAAGAGAAGAGAAAGTATCTATAATTGATCTGCAGCGCAAACAATGTACCACTTTTGAGTGAAAAAGACGAAACTGCATGAGCAATGATGTGTGCTTCGACTCATTCATTATCGATATAAACAACCAAAGCGATAAGAAATGCAAAGGAAAATACGAGCGGTGTGAAGAGGTTATGAACGTGTTCGGAGCGGAACGTACGAGAATTTGAATTTTTTTTAAACCCGTAATATTGGAAACTCTCCATAAATAAACAAAGACTTGCAGTAGGACTTACTTGCGATAGGACGTTGGGTGCACAGCTCGCAGCTGACAGAATTTATAAAGCCATCGAGACGGCAGAGCGGTTAACGACGGTCAGCAGGCTGTTCTCTCTTCTCCTCTTTCTGTCGGTGCCCGGCTTTCTTCATTGCACGCCTTCCACTAAAGATTTAAAAGAGGCTGATGTTCACTAATACTCTTTGAAGTTGTAGAAACGTACAGAGGAGAGAGGGAGAGAGAATAAATCTTCTGTACAGAATTCGAATTCAACGGCCGTGACAAAGTTCAAACATGGCGATGGCGGTTGATGAGTGGAGGGGGAGGGAAGGGGTCACAGCCTTCTGTGACTGCGTGAAAGAAGCCTCGTCGCAGAAGCAGAAGCTGCCCAGCAGTGCCCAGGTCAACAACAACAAACAGGGAGGAAATTAGAATTTTTAAACTGGCGATAAATGCGACATTTCCACGCTTAATGTCATCATCATCGAAAAGGTTTTGGGTGTGATGTGCAAATTTCTCGGGATGTAGTTATTATTCACTCATCCTACTAGTGGTGGACAGCTCTTACTTCACCTTAACCTCAGCTGACCTGTTGAAAGCTAGTGCAGGCCTGCACCAAGCTCAGTGAGTTATTTTTGACTTGTGAGTGTGTGCAATAATCATGTACTCTAAGGACTTTAAGGATCGACCTTGTTTGTACTGCAAAGATTTTGGTGCAAATATTGCAATAAAAATCATTTCTAGTCTGTAGTTTACAGGTATCATCTTTATAAGTTCCTACACACAAAATTAACTGCGTACGCTGTTATGTTTCCACGAAGATCTTTGTAGTCGCTCCAGGGTGTTTGCTCAAATTCATCTCCTATTCGTTCCATATGTTTCAGCTTGTTGATAAGTGAACTCGCCCCAGATGGACTTCTCGGTTCACTCTCAAACATCATATCATCCAATGTGATCGAAGTTTGTTATTTGCTGGTATCATTTTGCTGTACAATACCACTACTTCAGTTTCCACTTCAGGCTGTTGCTCTGTCCATCATGGTGGCTTACCGTTCAATGTGATCTAAACAGCTCCTTCGAATTATATGTGATTTATCCTATTTATGAATTCTTTCTCAGAGACCACATTCCTGCCCTAACTCTCCACGCCATACAGAATAATTCACACAGCAAATTAATTGAAAATAATGCACCTCATATCAGTAATGCACAATTTGAGTTAGCCTCATGACATTCTCTTAAGTGACCCATCTAGGCGTTGACGCAAGGTGCACAACGAAGCCGCCGCGGCCCCCAGCCGCACCGCACTAGGGAACTTGTTGTGCAGGCCCGCGTGAGGCGCCCAGCCCTACTACTATACCGCGCGTCCAAGGATTGGAAGCAAGCACCTTTCTGTAGGTGGGCGTCGACGCCGCACTGCCAGACTTCCCCCGCGGCCTCGAAGGCGGCCTCGACGGTGGCCTCTACGGCAGCCTCCACGGCGGCCTCCACGGCGGCCTCGACGGCGGCCTCGACGGCGGCCCCGACGGTGGCCTCCAGGGCGGCCTCTACGGCGCCCTCCACGGCGGCCTCCACGGCGGCCTCGACGGCGCCCTCCACGGTGGCCTCCACGGCGGCCTCGACGGCGCCCTTCACGGCGGCCTCGACTTACTTCCCTCGAGAGCTGTACGACGACCACCCTCTTTGGTTCTCCGGCCTCGGGGACCACGACAGCGACCCTCACGGGCCACGACAGCCAACCTGGCCGGACACGGCGCGCTGCTACCCCGGTGCTGCGCGGTCCGCGACGTGTCCTCAAAGGGGTGCTTGGAGCGTGTCACAACTCTCCTTCCTTCCGAGGTCCGCGACACCGCCATTTAAAGAGCACGTCATAGGTCACCTCGTTGCTCTTGGCGCGGCGCGCTGCTTGGGCGCCCAAAGTCCACGTTGATTTCGCGACTTCGACGACACCCACACTTTGCCGCTGTTAGGCCAAAAGTGATACTTTGCCTCTGGATCCGCCACTGTCCTGGAGGCCGCGCTATCGCGCGCTGCCCACCTCCGGAGTGACGGCAAGCGCCTCCTTCCTCGAAGCCGCGCTGCCCACCGCAGGGCTTGCCCCGCGCGAATCAGTGCGCACCGGGTCTTCTTTCTTAGGTTCCTAGGCCGTCGCACTGCTCGGCGTAGACGTTGAGTCAGCGGCATGGCCCATGCCACCCGCTGCCTGCCAAGTGCTGGCCGCCGGTCACTCGGGGCCTTGGGACACCGCCCGCCGCCTTTCCCCGAGAATGACGGCACTGTTTGCATGTTCTGTAAATACCTCCAAATTTGGAGGGGAATTCTTTGGAGGCAATGAAGCTCCCTAAAATGTGGAGGTGTTTTTCTTTTACGTTTCGCTCGTTCTAAAACTACCTCCAAACTTTGGAGGTGAATGTTATGGAGGTGATTTAGCACCTCTGTGAGTAGAGGTGATATCACTTCTGGGTTTGGAGGTATTATTTACGACACTAATCACCCTCGGAAGTACTTCCAAACTTTAGAGGTTTCTTCTCAGCTACCTTAAAACACCTCTAATTTTGTGGAGGTAATAATTTGGATGTAAAAACAATCACAGCATTGAATTGGAGGTATTTTTTTTGGATGTAGTCGGCCCCACCCTTCCCAACACTATAATTATTATGAATAAGGGCCTTTTGCATTAGCTTACATTGCATCAAGCTTACAATGCATATCTTAACGGACTCTCTGGAGCTCTTAAATCTTTGCGAGCAGCAGTAGATTTAAAAACCAACATTCCTCCTTACCAGAGTGCCGCTGTGTCAGGAAAAATACAAACTATTAGTAACTTACTTTAAGATATTGGAAAGATTGAAAAGAAGCGAGTGTTAAAGATTTCTCATTGCCTCACCGTTCAATGTAGTATTGCTCCTTGTTGAAACAAAGCTTAACTTTTGCTTTTTGGCAGTAGTCTTGTTTTTCCCCTTGAAGTTAAATGAGCAAGCTATCTTATTAGAAAGTAAGAATCTCATCATCCCATGTACAGAGTCTCTTAAAGATGATGACATGCATCGGTCAGTCAAGATGCGAACCTGCAGAAAAAAGAAAACAGGAGTAAGTTCACTGTCCATGGAACGGAAATAACCATTGTAATATCACAGCCAGCAACTTACAACATGAATTGAGTTGTCGTGGTCTTGTAAAAACGTCTCCCACACAACGAGATTCTCAAAGGAATCTACAGGGAGAGCTGGCATGCCCCTGTTGTAATCGTTGTCTTGGACGGACTCCACAATTGGACAGATACAATTATAAATCTTGTTGGATGTGATTTTGAGCGCATTAAGGGACTGCTTTATGCTGTCCATTTCCTTCTTAAAGATGAAGTTTGAAACAGCTGTCAGAAAAACAAACGTTGAGTATTAGCCAAGTGGAACATCAAAAGAACAGAGGATCAAAAAATGGAGAAGAGACAGGGACTTTCACTCACGAGCAAAGGTTGATGTCAGTTTCCGAGGGGAAAATGAACCACGAGCAATCCTTTGATCGGAATCAGTTTTCATCTTGGGGCTAGGAGTCTTGAAAGTATTCTTCTTGGTTTCTGGTTTATTAGAGACAGCCTTAGAGGTCAAACTTTTAGTAGAGCCATTTGTTTTCAAAATACTATCAGTTTGTGTGGAATCTGAAACAAGTATTGCTTATATGATGACCGGGATTGAATAATCAAAAGGATAAATTTTAAACTAAAATAATTGCCCAAATGAAGTTTACCATTGTTATTCTTATTTCCTTCCAAGATGTTCACAACTTTGTCATTTGTGTTATTTCTATTTTGAAATTCAATTCTCTTCTTGCAGCTGTTACTTTCAACTGTGCCACTTGCAGTATTTCAACCCAAAATACTATCATCATCATCGGAAAGATCTGAAACAGTTATTAATGTACATCAATACCAATAATACAACAGGAAAACAGAACTAAAGGTCATAAAAATTTCTTACGTACCTAATAACTGTTTACGTCCCTTTCTGCCCTGTCCAACAGTCTCATCATCACTCCCTGGAACAAAAAATAACGAGTAATAAAATAAGAAGAAATCATGGAATAAGAAACAAAAATAAAGTGTCATTACCGTCCGAATGTGCCCTAGAGGTGCTTGCATCCCCAGCAGCACCAGTAGAGGAAGCAGCTAGAGAGCGGTTCACATCCATAGTATCAGAATTTTTCTTCTTTGCATTCAGATATGCTGTCATGTAAGATGACTGGCAATTCAGGGAATTGGTAACAGGCAGCATCTGAACAGTTGAGCGTGTTGTTTTCCCTCGGCTGTTCACTCCAGCTCCTACACACAACAGTATTTCCAATTTCACAATAATAAATGGGCAACTTAGGTTCAAACAGATAATATGAGAAAAAGTTACCTGCTTTAACTATCTTTAATGTTTTCATTGGTGGAGGCTCTGATTCAGAATCCCCATCTTCACTGCTAGCACCATTCCCGTAGCCAAAACGCCTTGGAATCACAGAGGTCCTCTTGTTAACAACTCCACTATCAGACTCTGACAATGTGGAGTTGGAGACTGCTTTTTCAGCTTGTTCTTTGGCTTGACCAATGCTACCTAAACATGAAATTTAGCTGAGCACAACAGAAACCTCAATAAAAGAAACACTAACCAAATAGAAACAACAAACAAATGTAATACTAAAGCACTGAAGGACTTACGACAAAACCTTAGGACATGAGTATACTTGTAAGAAATCCAATAATCTTCAGCAGGCTTAGACCTCCTTTCCAGATATTGATTGAGCCTTGCTTCATTTTTGGGCCACTTGCAAGTTCCTGCTACATACTTTACATGACCTTCGCCATCTTCGAGTCGCTTGACTTCCAGAAGCCAGTTTGTTGAAGCAATACAGGAGTACTTTTCCACATCTGTCTCACCTTCGTCATTAGGCTTATCAACACAACTCTACTACAGCATACTGCAACAAGACAGAAGAAAGAGCATAAGAATGGGATGGTAATGGCTCAGCAGCACATGAGTTATTTCTAAAACGTAGCCTGTAGTCGTTACTTGGTTTGCTTTGCAAGTGAGTGCGTGAAAATTTAATGACTGGAGGGGAAGTTGGAAACGCTGGTGTGTCACTCCATTTCTAATTTATCTCAGTCGTCAGTCAAGCCGCAGTCGGACGGCGTGCAGACCTGTCGGCACGCACGCGAGGTCTTAACGCCGCCTGACCAGCGCCATGGCGGCTGGGTGTGATGTGAATGTCTGCTACCAATACAATTTTGGGAAAAATGTGAAAAACGTGTTTGTGCCGCTGCGCGATCTCTAAATATTGTTAAAAGACATCTGACAAATATTGGTAGTCCTCACATAAGAAATTTAAGTCTGAAGTGAGAGGTTGAATTTTCAAACATCTAGTTTTTTTGTGGGACAGTCTAGCAGGCCTGCGCGGTTGACTGAATTTCCCTCCTTACCTTTCGGCGCTGGTTGAGCAAGATTGTTTGCCCACTGAAAATGTAATAGTCGGACACAGGGCCAAATTATGGCGTCGATGGGTCCTAATAAAAAAGTGCGATCTCCAAACGACGCGCAAAGAAAGTTCGATCTCCTATGGCCAGGCATAGGAGATCGAACTTTCTTTGCGCGTCGTTTGGAGATCGCAATTTTTCAATAGGACCCATCGGCGTGACAGAAAATTCACGCCGGAAAACGGCATGACATGCACACTAAATGAATTTGTACAATTTTTGTTCAAAGCTTTGAACAAAGTTGCGCATACATAACTTTTGCACTACTTTGTGCGCAGAATTGCTCAAATTCGTGTGAATTTTTGCACAAATTCGTGTAAAAGTTTGCACAAATTTTGTGCGAAACGGACGTATGCGCAACTTTGTGTAAAGCTTTGTACAAAATTATACAAATACATTTAGAGTGTGTGAGTCACGCCGTCATTTGGCGTGAATGAAAATGCGTTTTGTGAGAAAAGTCACGCCAAAAACCTGCATGACAGGAAATTCACGCAAAAAATGGCGTGAATTTTCGAGTCACGCCGATATTCGGCATGACTTTTCTTTCATGCCGTTTTTTTTGGCGTGACTTATTATTCACGCCCCTAAAACAGCACGAAGTCACGCCGATAGATTTTCAGTGCCTGCCCTCGCGGCGCTCTCGCAACGGTGCGTAGGACGGTCGTTACTTGGTTTGCTTTGCAAGTGCACTCTAAATGTATTTGTATAATTTTGTACAAAGCTTTACAAAAAGTTGCGCATACGTCCGTTTCGCACAAAATTTGTGCAAACTTTTACACGAATTTGTGCAAAAATTCACACGAATTTGAGCGATTCTGCGCACAAAGTAGTGCAAAAGTTATGTATGCGCAACTTTGTTCAAAGCTTTGAACAAAAATTGTACAAATTCATTTAATGTGTGAGTGCGTGAAAATTTAATGACTGGAGGGGAAGTTGGAAACGCTGTTGTGTCACTCCATTTCTAATTTATTTAGTAGGTCAACGAGAAAACATCTACTCTGCAAACTCAAGTGTGTGCCAAGCACGCACCTCTTGATGCATGCCTGCAGGCACACATGTCTTTGCTGCGTGCCTGCAGGCATGCACCAAGAAGTGCGTGCTTGGCACACACTTGAGTTGGCAGAGTAGGCACCATGTCACACCGAGCAAAAGTTTCACAGGCACAAGTTAGGTTAGATTCTCATCAGTAGTGAACTCAAAATACATAAGCCATTCGGGCATGAACTTGTGTATGGACCAGATTCGGCCAAAAGTCTGCCAAATGATATTTTCATGCTGGGGTTGCAAACCAAAGAACAGGCTGAAACAGGCTGAAATGGGTGCAGGTCAGGGAGATACAACACCATCAGAGAATCCTGATGACTTTTACACCAGTGAAGTCCACTTTGAAGTCCCAGAACTATTTTACACCTTTCGATTCTAGACCAACGAGTTTAAGGATAATCTTTCTTTAATATATCTGAAACCAAACCCGCGCACTATTATTTGTGTGAGATGGCATTTACCATAACTACAAGATAAAGAAATGGCGAGTGCACAACCGGCCGAAATGGGGATCGGTCTTTGTTTGAGCGACCCGAAGGAGATCGGTCTTAGTTCATATAGGACCCATCGAAATTAAGGGTTATGAATTATTCATCACTCAAAATTGTGCAGCAAAGTTGCACCAATTTCATTGTGGTGACTTGTTCTCAGTGATCATTGCAAGTGCCCGTCTTTTGGCATTGATTTATATACACGGGGCGAGCTAAAAAGCCCATTAACGATTTAATGACGGGCTCTTCTCGCACTTCAAAAGAAGACCATTTTGACTTTTGCTGTCAGTTTTCAGATAAGGGATACCCTCTGGAAAAAACATTTATTGAGCACAAAACTTGTTTTCCTTAACTTTTCATTTCTTTATATTAAGACTTTGTTAAATTTGGTAGGTAGTTTCAGGAAATTATTGGAGTGAAGTCGACGGAAGAGAAGTTTTATTCTGAGAGTTTCTGGGTAGTACAAAGTACATGAGTTCATGAGAAATCTAGTGCATGAAAAATAGGCATGGCAGACCTACATCTTAATCTTACATACAAGAACCTTACTTTACTACCTAACAAACTTTACATTTATTTACATTTATAGAACTAGTTGAGACATTCAAGAGATTCTTGTTCAAAGATAGGGAAATGTGGAATGAAGCGGTCGCTTCATCCGCGCTTCCCTCCCGCAAAAAAGCTTAAATGGATAGCAGACACGAGGAGTCATACTCCGATGTCCTTCTGCACCTCTAAGTAATACGAGCATGTGTTACGAATGGTCCTTGTAACGAATTCCCCCCCCCCCTTTTTATCTACACCGTGGATCAACACCTTCCTGCATGTCAGCATTTATGCCACAGCACCAGGAAGGCGGAGATCCAGATTGGTTCCAAAACTCATTGTCTCCGGACCAGTATTTCGCGTAGTGCTCACAGTTGCAAGTCAGTAAATGATAGTACAATTTTTTTCCGACCAATTTTCGCGCCCTGGAGACAGCCTGCTCGCGTTCAGGCCCTTGACCCATGTTTATGCAACTGTCTCTACTAAACATGTTATGAACATCAGAGTAGTAGTCTTCTCTCACACGTCCATTCTTATTGCCCCCGTCGCCTGCAATGTGAATGACATAGCCAGAATAGCTGGCAATCATCCAGTGATAATTGACCAAGCTGCCCTGCAGACGACAAGTTATCCTGTCTCCTGCTCTCCACGGCATCTCATCAAAATGTTCCCATTCCCATGCACTTGCTCCATAAATGAAGCTGAGTGTAAAGGTGACCAGGAGAGGCATAATGAAATTCATGGCAATGCACTTGAAAGCGGTGACCGCAGTGAGAGCTGCCCACAGTGGCTGAGCTACGACGGCGCTTGACACGGCCGGGTTATGAACCGCAGCTGCAACAAATCAATCATGACCAACACTATCAAGTATGCCCTTGCATTAAAGCACTGTAAATCAAATAGTGATACATCTCTCCATCTGAGGGGCGTGACAGAACTGTCTCACCGAAAAAAGGGTGATTACTAAAATGTATCATCGTAAAAAGGTCGTACACGAATGTATCACCGAAAAGAAGGTCGTACACAAATGCATCACCGGAAAAGAGTGATAAATCCCCAGGAAAAGAAGGGCCCATCTCGCTGATGCCTGAATTTTTTCGGTGATACATTTGTGTTCGACCTTCTTTCGGTGGTACATTCGTGTACGTCTGTTTGTCGGTTATACTTTTTGTATCGCCGAAAATTGGTGAGACGTCTCACCCTTTGAATTACAGTGAGGTTTCTGGTCGAATTTTGGAAAAGCAAAGAACGAAACAGGATATTATCAACAACATGGTACAAAATCTTTGTCCAGTGCACAGTTTTGGTTCAACAGGAAACAACAATAAGATAATTATGAGTTACAGTTAAAATCAAAGTTAACCTGGTCGCAGATTTACGACATTTTTGGATGAGCGATTAGCAAAGCCAGTTACTCTAGGTGCGATTGGAAAGTTTTGTTTGTTTACCTGTCCGTGTGTCAGCACTACTACTATACGGCTCGGCCGATTTGGCATTTGGCACAATTCAACATCGAGACTAAACCTCCGGTCGAGTTAAAGCGAGTGTCAGTAACTGCCCCGGGTCGGGGCACTTCCTGACAATTGCAAGCCTATTTTAGGCCGCATTCATTCCGAGGGTAATATCATTGACTTTTGACCAAAAGTCCTTTTAAGGCCTTCGAAAAGGAGAGGATTCAGATAAACCTTTAGGCTGAAACGAGTTTCCGTTACTCAATATTCCAGGCATAAGAGAAGGAGAGACACCGAAAAAAAGGGTCAGTAACTGCCCCACCCTCCCTAGCTTGGATAGTAAATGTAGTTCACTTGCCGCGACAATAAGAAATCTGCTTGCTGCGGTCCGCTTGTGCGGTGCGACTGCTGTTGTCGGTAGAGAAGCACAGACTGCGGGGCAGGGCCGGACTGTGCGCGGGTCACGCTGGCCGCGTCGGAGTCAGGAGACGGGAATCCCCGACGGGGCCAGATGCCCCCAGTCCGGCTCTGCTGCGGGATGAGGAATGCGTCTGCTTGCTTCCCCTCGGCAAAGAAAAGAAAACGGGTCAGGAGCACCAAATCACTGACCCGCGCCGCGCAGTATTGATGCGCAGCTTGTTTGTCAAAAACATGCAGTACTGTGGTACCGCTGGTTTCTGTTCGATAACTTTTAACCTGTGGGTGTCAGGATTTCGGAACCACACACACGGAACCACACAATCTTTCTGTCTCTATCGACTTCAGTGTAGGATAAGATGACAAGATTAAAGAGACACCTTTTCTACAACCCCGCAAAATGCAGGTTTTCGCTCCATTTTCGTTTAACATCCCCAGCAGCGATCTCAAAGCCTCCTATGGTGGTGTTCGAAGTTGCATGCGGGTTAATCAGTAAGTGTTTTTTTCATTCCGCTTAAGAGTGCAGAAAAACGCAGCTTTTGAAGGGTCCAGGGTGTCAGCGAAGGGGTTGCAGAAATCCAAAACCTTGAAGGGGAAAACTCCTTACCCCAGCCGGTGTTCTAAGGATGCAGCACACAGTGGGCCAGAAGACCGGCGCAGGTGGCCAAAACTCTATACGCGATTTGGGCTCCGAAGTCACTTAATGGGACTCGAAAGGACCGTGTAGCTGTGACTCCACTGATGGATTTGTGTTCGAACAAGGAATCCATAAGTGCGATCACACGCTCGATTCGTGTCCTGCTTAGCGACTCTGGGTCTCATAACGCGTTTCAGCTGCCTGCGCCGGTCTTCTGGCCCGTGCCCACCACAACACAAGGGGCAGCGAGAGAGTGCGACCGAAACGTGAGAGGCTTTTTTTTTTTTTTTTTTTTTTTTTTGGCAGATGATAACTGATAACTTTGCTAAAGCTACACACCCAATTACTATGTACTTTTTTGTGCATAACCTTTGCAGAAAGTTGTGCATGCGTTTCAATATGCACGAATTTTATGCGCTACAACGCATACTTTCGTGCTTTGTTACGCAAAAATTCGTACATTTCAAAACGCATGCACAATTTTGTGCAAATCTTGCGCACCAAAAAGTACATAGTAATTTAGTGTGTAAGCAAGCAAGCTAAGCTGCAATTGGTACGAAGTTGTCAGCTTGCTTTTACTATAGTATTAGTAGGGCCAGGCCATGGGTGCGTGCGTGACGCGCACTCTCGCGCAGCCTGCGCGGGACGCAGCGGCCGCCACGCCACGCCACGCCGGGCGCTCCTCGCAACGGCAAAGACCAGCGGGGCCCCCTCCCCTCCCCATCACACCGCCGCTGCTCTGTAGTGACCCTCCCGTGAGAGATGCGCCAGACCATCGAAAATCCAGCGCTGTGGTTGGTCAGGTGTAAACCGCTCGGCCGACCCTCGAGAATGACCCTGTGCGAGGCTACGGTATGAGAACGGCGGTCTGCGGAGTAGTCGTGTTGTGAACGTTGAGCAGACTTACTTACTTCTTATTCTTGAAAAACAAAAAAAAATAATAGTATAATCTTCCATCCGTTCGATTTCCACATCCACTGCTCAGTCGCTCCTGCCTAGGCTTTTTAGCTCGCCCCCTGTGTAGTATATAAAATAAATGCCAGAGGACGGGCACTTGCAATGATCACTGAGAACAAGTCACCACAACGAAATTGGTGCAACTTTGCTGCACAATTTTGAGTGATGAATAATTCATAACCCTTAATTTCGATGGGTCCTATATGAACTAAGACCGATCTCCTTCTGGTCGCTCGAACAAAGACCGATCCCCATTTCGGCCGATTGTGCACTCGCCATCACTGATATTGAAAATGAGGTACTTTTAACCCATTTATCTGAGGTGAAGCTCAATCTGTGGTGTCTCAAAAGTAACGCATGTGCAGCCGTGGTGTAGAATTGACCTCACATTTTTGCGTTGTACTCAACGCAGATTTGACGGATTTTGCCATTTTGGCGACACTATCTGTGTTAAGTTCACCGCAGATAAAGTGCGGTGAGGTTACTTAACACACATTTTGTAGGGGTCGGGACCCCTATACTGCAGTTTTGTGCATTGCACAATACAGTTTTCATAGGGGTCAGAATTAACGACAGTAATTTGAGGTGTACAACACATTTTGAATCACAGTGATTTCTTTATCTTGTAGTTATGGTAAATGCCATCTCACACAAATAATAGTGCGCGGGTTTGGTTTCAGATATATTAAAGAAAGATTATCCTTAAACTCGCTGGTCTAGAATCGAAAGGTGTAAAATAGTTCTGGGACTTCAAAGTGCACTTTACTGGTGTAAAAGTCATCAGGATTTTCTGATGGTGTTGTATCTCCCTGACCTGCACCCATTTCAGCCTGTTTCAGCCTGTTCTTTGGTTTGCAACCCCAGCATGAAAATATCATTTGGCAGACTTTTGGCCGAATCTGGTCCATACACAAGTTCATGCCCGAATGGCTTATGTATTTTGAGTTCACTACTGATGAGAATCTAACCTAACTTGTGCCTGTGAAACTTTTGCTCGGTGTGACATGGTGCCTACTCTGCCAACTCAAGTGTGTGCCAAGCACGCACTTCTTGGTGCATGCCTGCAGGCACGCAGCAAAGACATGTGTGCCTGCAGGCATGCATCAAGAGGTGCGTGCTTGGCACACACTTGAGTTTGCAGAGTAGATGTTTTCTCGTTGACCTACTAAATAAATTAGAAATGGAGTGACACAACAGCGTTTCCAACTTCCCCTCCAGTCATTAAATTTTCACGCACTCACTTGCAAAGCAAACCAAGTAACGACCGTCCTACGCACCGTTGCGAGAGCGCCGCGAGGGCAGGCACTGAAAATCTATCGGCGTGACTTCGTGCTGTTTTAGGGGCGTGAATAATAAGTCACGCCAAATAAAAAACGGCATGAAAGAAAAGTCATGCCGAATATCGGCGTGACTCGAAAATTCACGCCATTTTTTGCGTGAATTTCCTGTCATGCAGGTTTTTGGCGTGACTTTTCTCACAAAACGCATTTTCATTCACGCCAAATGACGGCGTGACTCACATGTCTTGCCGTTTTCCGGCGTGAATTTTCTGTCACGCCACAATTTGGACATGTGTCCGACTATTACATTTTCAGTAGGCAAACAATCTTGCTCAACCAGCGCCGAAAGGCAAGGAGGGAAATTCATTCAACCGCGCAGGCCTGCTAGACTGTCCCACAGAAAAAATAGATGTTTGAAAATTCAACCTCTCACTTCAGACTTAAATTTCTTATGTGAGGACTACCAATATTTGTCAGATTTCTTTTAACAATATTTAGAGATCGCGCAGCGGCACAAACACGTTTTTCACATTTTTCCCAAAATTGTATTGGTAGCAGACATTCGCATCACACCCAGCCGCCATGGCGCTGGTCAGGCGGCGTTAAGACCTCGCGTGCGTGCCGACAGGTCTGCACGCCGTCCGACTGCGGCCTGACTGACGACTGAGGGCTGAATTCTGTCTTGCAATTCAGACGCGGTTGAGCCCGCTTTCAGCTAAGTACTCTCTCAGAGTGTATGGTGCGTAAAAAGAGGTACCAAGTTTTACCGCCAATTACGTTGCCTAAAGTGTGCCAAGAAAATGGCGGCGGCGGTCTAAGCGGTTCTGCAAGGGAGGTAATTTCTGTACTACCTTTTTGGCCCGCCCTTCTATTTAAAAAAGCTGGGGCCCGCCCTTCCGTCGAACCGAGTTGCCGGCTCCGCTTCGCTGCGCGTTCGACAGGGGCCGGGCCCAGCTTGGCCTGCCGGCGGCTTCTCCACGGGCCTTCGGCCGTCGCATCAGACCTCGCTTAGCCCGATCAAAAGCCATATCTCGGGCCTGTGGCCCTCGGACTACGACAACACGCCCTGTGGAGGGGAAACGCAAAGTTATCGATGTCACATCGTGACTGAGGCCTGCCCTTCTATTCCCACTGTGCTACAGTTGAAGCGCGAAACATGTCTGTTGCACTTATTCCCACAATACTTAAAGACGGGCTCGTAGACCCCCCCCCTTTCCAGCCCCTCACTGAAAAGTTCTTGCCGAGATCTATTGAAATCTGCAATAAATTTTTTCAGTCGGTCGACCCCCTTTTTCGAAGATCCTGATTCGTCCAACTGCCGAAGCCGGGCTCGTAGACCACCCTTCCGACCCCTCGCTGAAAAGGTCTTGCCAAAATCTATTAAAAACTGCAATAAAAAATTTTTAGTTGGTCGACCCGCTTTTTGGAAGTGCCTGATTCGTGCAACTGCCGACCCCTCGCCGAAAAGGTCTTGCCGAGATCTACTGAAAACCGCAACAAAATTTTTCAGTCGGTCGGCCTCTTTTTTTTCTTTCTTTTTTTCTTTCTTAGATCCCGATTTGTGAAATTCCCAAAGTACGGCTCGTAGAGCGTCCTCCCCCCCCCCCTATCCCTCACTGAAGAGGTTTGCCACTAATGGCGGAAATTCCCCTCCCGGACATGTTATTTGTGATGCGTGCTACAGCTCTTGCGCGGTTCGGACGGAATTTGCACCACCGGATTGTTTGTTCGTATGGCACTCCTGAAGTACTCTCCAAATCTGGGTGCTCTAGCTGCACTCCTTCTGTGTACACAGACGACAACGACACACAGACACAAAGGCAAATGCATATGCCCTCCCGCTATTTTTTTAAACAGAAGGGCGGGCCAAAAATAGGGGGTGGGAATATGCCTTTGCCTCTGTGCCTGTGTGTTGTTGTTGTTGTCGTCTGTGTACTACACCAGGACGCTGAGTGATTCACCTATCGGGGGTTTGCAACTCAGCACTATCGAGCGCTCCGTGCGGTCGCGAGGCCCGGCTCCCCACCACCACCATGCCGGTGCCGGCCTGTTGTGAGCCGATCTCACCGATTTGAAGATCAGTTTGTAGTGTGTTCCCTCGTACACAATGTTTTATTTTGATAAAGCACGAAAGAGATTTGATTTGCGTCAAAATTGCTGAACACTTTTGCCAAAGCGGGACGTCGGGCCCAAAGCGGGCCAGATGCGGGGGTCGGGGCCTCGCTACTGCACGGTGCGCTCTAAAGTGCCGTGTCGAAACTACCTGGTAAAACCGAGGACGGAACAAGAATTCTTATAAAATTTCACGTTGCGTAGGGTACATATTAGGGTAGAACGATGGATCACAAATCGAAAAAAAATTCACAGAAATGACACCCTTTAGATATTGTAAGACTTGTGTCACAATAGTTTTGCCCCCCCCTTTCTTGCCCATCGGAGGCCTCAAAAATGGGTCCTAACGTCAAAAATGACACTTCTTCGAGTAGAGCAATTCAAACTAGGACAGGTGGGACATGCTTAATCTCGGTTTTGGTGCGGAGTCTCTCTCCATATGCAGTAATTTTTTTTCTGAATTTTCTGTGAAGGTCTTTGGCCCGGGCGGGGGCGGAGGCTCTTTTTATTGAAAAAAAAAAGGCGTTAAAATCGTCGTTTTTGCTGCAGTTTGCGGTCTATCGCTGTTTTCGGATGGAATTTTGCCGTCGATGATGTCCTTATCGATCTCAGGCGCGGATACACCGGAAACATGACCCCGGGGGGGGGGATACAGGATCGGGAGAAGCGAGGGGGGGGGGGGACTACCTACAGGGGTATGACCACAAAAGTTGCGATGTATAGTGTGAGGAGTGGGTAAAGTGGGTTACGCTTTCAGCAAGATTAGGGCTCGAAGACCCAATTTCGATCGAGGTGCGTGGTCAGAAGACCCACACTATTGTCTTTGTGTACAGCAGAAGACCATTTTATTTTCTAAATTTCGACTGATAAACTTTGTTTTGGACGGTTACAATCCATAAGTAGGGATGAGGAATAAATATCTGCGACCCATTGACCCGTAAACACTATTGCCTTGCTTTTGTTTATTCATTCGTACAATGTTTCTCACGCACAAATGTAAAATTTTTGGTACCAATTTTCTTGTTATGGCTGGGGAAACTCCCCTTCGTTGCGCTGCTTTGGATAAGTTGGTAATTGTTTGCCACTGGACACAAAATTTTGCTATCCAATGATTGACCGAAGGCCTCTTTGCCATGCCAAGAAACAATTTCTGCCATGCGGTGAAAGAAAGCATGCTGGCTGAGCCAATAGAGTGGAATTTCAAAACGCACTTTGACGTCTTGCTTCGGGAATTGTATGGTCCACCTTGTACAGTAAAACAAGGGGTCAAACGATCTACCGTGAAACGGGGTAATTTCGGGCACTTATGAGAGGTATTTTTAAAATTGTGAAGGTCGTGGTGTTGCCATGGACCTGAGGGTTAAAATTTATCATCTACCCACGTTTAGCTTCAATTTGACGCTAATTCCAGATATTTACGCTTTACCGTTTTTACAGTGGAGGGCCCAAAGCAGTGCCCGAAATTACCCCGTGTTTTGGGGTAATTTCGGGCACCCCAGGAAAAAGCGACTTGTCGTTCTGATTTTGGTCTCAAAATCAATAATTGTCTCTTTCTTTTGAGCTTATGTGATAAAATGTGAAATTCTTAAGGTTGTAGATGTGGAGGGATGGTAGGGGTGGTCATTTTAAACATAATTTGAAGTCATGATTGGAACAAATAGTTTGATGTTTGGGAGAGTGGGGTGGAGCTATTTAGGACGCTTCTTGTTGAACGTCTAACCTTGAACCTTTATCCCTTTTCGTTTTTGATAATGGTACAACTCAAGCCACACTATATCACGCGAAGATGAGTCGTGGATCTTCCTCTTGAAACTGACGTACATAGGAGACAAGTCTTATGCACAATTGGGAAGATACAGGGGCTTTCTGGAAAACTCTGCATTCCGTAGCAACCCGGCAAGCCATGCGGCCGTTCTCAAAGTCAAAGTCCCGGTAAACATGATAAAATTTTAGTCACGAACCAATCATTGACACTAAGATAGGATGTGCACATACTACACATAAGAAGTACAGATGTAGCCTTGGCCCATTTTTATGATAGTCAAAGTTCCACAAAGCGACTGCTGCGGCAGTTGAGTATTATCTTTGTTAATGGATTATCTCCATCTTTCAGAAGAGCTCTGAAGAGCTGGAAGAAGCTTACACCACTCTAGCCCTGCGAAATTCAAAGTTTTCAGAACAACCCTGCTTGCCCTTGCATGCCATTTCAGTGCCCGAAATTACCCCTAAAAGTAACAATTTTTTAGTTTTGAGCCCCTATTTACCATACTATTTCCCGCAGGTGATTGAAAATTTGACACAGCATGCTCAAAACATGTCCAAATCGAAAAAAAATACCTTATGCACCGTTTGTGAACAGGTTTGGCTTGCCAGTCGAAGTTTTCACGCATACACTGAATTTAGGTAAAAAGTGTAAAATACGAAAATCACTGTAGCTCGGAAAGATTGGATCTGTTTTGGTCTCCAGAGGAATGATCCGACGGTTTTAAGTGTGGCGAATGCGATGTGCGCAACGGGACAAGCCTCCGAGGTCACCGCTAGACGGCAGCATCATCGCAATGCTTTCGGGCAGAGATGCCCGATATTACCCCGGGTGCCCGAAATTACCCCGTTTCACGGTACCCTAGTAGTGTCGATCGGCGAGCGTAGCGAGCCGCAACCTCTGGTGTCGTCCATTTACAAATTTAGGTCTAGCTTTCATTTGGTTAGGAAGTATTTAATGAAAATGACCAAATAAGAGAATAAAATCCCGACTCACAGCGAGCGAAGCGAGCCATAAGCCACGGCTTTTCCTCATTATGAACCCCACATCTCAAACAGTAGTTCGTGCAGATTCAGACCCGACAGAAAGGTACACTTTACTTTTGGTTTCCTTCTCCCTACTTGCTTCTATTTCTCTATTGTCTTTCCTCTTTCCCTTTTTCCTTTTATTTTTTGTAACTCGGGTCGGGCTGAAAAAGGGGGGGGGGGCGGTCGCGACCCCCCAATTCATCCCCCTGGATCCGCGCCTGATCGTTCTCTCTCTAAAGTTACGTTCTACAGTAACAATTTGCATCCGGTTAACACCGTAAACACCGTACCCATGCTTATGGGTCTAACCCATGTAATGGGTGTAAGAAAAGTACCCATTTAAATGGGTTGCACCCATAATGGGTCAGACCTATCGCAAAGTGTCCAAACTCAGCCTGGACTTTATTTTATTTCTTTTACAAAGAAGATTAGTCTGACCTAGATTGACGTCACAAACCAAACTTTCGGCGCTGAACACAATGGTGGTGTCGAATTTGACCTAGCTGCAGTAGTTTACAAGTTACCCTTAATAGGTGTGTAGCGGGTTTGCCTACCTAATTGCACCACATTTTTGCCTACCTCGCAGGCGATCCTTGACCGAACCCAAAAAGCTGGATCTCAATGGGTCACGACCCATTCCCAATGGGTCACGACCCATGCCCAATGGGTCACGACCCATTCCCAATGGGTCACGACCCATTCCCAATGGGTCACGACCCATTCCCAAAGGATCACGGCCCATTCCCAATGGGTCTTAACCCGCTCAAAACGGGTCTTAACCTATTCTCAACGGGTCACAACCCATTCCGAATGGGCTTCAACCCTTCTACATGGGTTAGAACCCATTGCCGAATGGGTTTTGTCTGCTATGGGAAGCGAGCTAAAAGTCAGTGAATTTCAGGAAACAATAGCATATTTTGGCACCAATGTGGACATTTTACAGAAATTACTGACGCCCTTTCCGTAGAAACGGGGGAGCCCCCCCCCCCCCTCCTGCACCTCACTTCCGCGGTCGCTGTAAATTGTGCTGTTTTCATCTTCTTCATGAGATGAAAGCGAGCAAGAAGTACCAGCAGACGCCATTTCCACACGTCAACTTTCGACTCCGACGACGTTCTTGAGGTTAATTGAGTTTTATCGCCAATTAATATGCCCTACGCCACGTTAACTTTTGAAGGGAAAAATCGGCTCGCGGATATGTTTGGTCTAGCAAGCATCGCTCGGAAGTAAGAACAAACGTGATCAGATTCCGGGAGTAGCGTAATCCACGACACAACCGTCTCATTATAATCGTCAACATTTATAGTATGGTCATCGTTAGAAGAAAACAATGAAACGAGAGCATTCTTTAGACTCTTAGCTTCACAACGGTACCACGTTATTCACTTAAATCATAGTTTTATGATAGTTCTGATAAAAAGAAGTGGCCGGTTCGACCCTCTGCTAGACGAAGCCCGCCGGACCGGCAGAGCTGATTCTTGTTTTACGCCCCACCCGGAAGCTGCCACCCGCTGGGCAGGCCAAGCTGGGCTTTGCCTCGCTGCGCCGGCAACTCGGTTCGACGGAAGGGCGGGTCCTTGCTTGTTGGCTTTAAAACTTGCTTCAAAATTTGTCTGCCGTCTGCATGAATCCATGGTCTACAGGTCGCTTTTTACTTTCACCTTCGTCATTTCCGTATGAAGCTTTCGTGGTGTTACACGAAACACCCCAACTCACTTCTGATCGGGTATTCTGTAGGAGCAGAAACGAAATCAAAAATTTCAGTATTTGCACTGTTAAAAAAATTCTGAAAATTCAGACCAATTTTGTTAGACTATGCTGTCTGAATCTCGATTCAGACTTTTTTCTGAAAAATCGGAGTGCTTGTCTGTGTTTTTGGACCCTCTGTATGAAAGCTCGGTTCAGACTTGGAGTGTCTGAATATTCGCACTTTATTCTCAAATATCAGAAGAACTACGTCAGACTTGGAGTCTGAATTTCCGTTTCATACGATTTTCTGAAAAATTGACAAAACAAAAGAGAGCAGTAGACAAATTCCGTCCCACCTTATGCTGGGTTAACTGATAATCAGTCCTTGCAGTCAAAATAATGTGACTTCCTCTCTGGGACTTAAGAGGAAACGAAAGTATTAGTTTGTCCGCCAGATGGCGCAGGTGGCAGTCAAAAAGCTTTCTGCTGTTAAAAAGGCTCCTCCTGATAATTATTCAATTATTTGAACTCAAAATACATAACACTTCACCAGCTATGATGAAAGACATGCTCCCTTGCCAGATTTATCTCTGTACTAAGAGTACGAGTTGAACAATTGACATTTGTATTTACCTCTCGCGGGAGGCTCCGTGTCGCCATTCCCTTGGGTGCATCAGGCCAGCTCCTGTCTAAGTAAGGGAAAAGTTCCCTCAGGAACATTTCCCTTCAAATCATTTTTTTGCTGAGCCGCTCTCCTGAGGAGCATGCCTCTCTAATATAGTTCATATGTCTTTATCATCTTTAGACCGAAATAACTCAAAAAATACTAATTCAGACCTGTGGTCTGAATTCTCGGGTCAAAATTCTATGGTCTGAAATTTCAGGCAGCATGTTTCTGAAAATATTGGTCTGAAAATTCAGAGTGCCTTATGCTAAAAAACTTCAGTTCATTTAGTCTGAATTTTCAGATATTTTTTTTAACAGTGTGACTGTCATTGGACCGTTATTTCTTCCGGCCAGAACTCCTTTTGAGTAAATAAAACCGGAAACATATCGTTATCGTAATCATTTCTTTCTGCTTTGCCACAGGACTCGGTCATGTTATGTTTTCCTTAGGGCCCCGGACCCATCACTACGCGGGCACTTCGAGGTCATCGGTCATCGCGTCAGGCCAGGCCGACATCTTGCTGATCGGAGGGCGTAGAGAGGTAGTGAGTTTTCCTCGCCGACGGTCCTAATCAGACTCGTACGGTAAAGAACAACTGTAACACATCGTGTGCGTATTTTGGATGCCACAAGTACGAAGTCCTGAAGTCAGATCACGCCTTTCCCACATCTTGAACATCTCCGCGTTGGGCTTCCGCTAAACCCGCCTAAATCCGATTGGTTTCCTTTCCGTGCACAGCTATACTCCGAACGAAGAAGAATAACATCTCACTGGGAGGTACAAGGTTATACCTTGGTTCAAGTGACAAGTTTTCTGAAACATTCTCCAAGTATATAGGACGGATAAATTGGATGGCAGCTTAAACCGAAAAGCATCCTGTCTTCGTCGATCCACTCAAACCCAGCGTGTATATTTCCGGAGAAAGTTTTTTTTTCTTCACTCGGAGCATAGCTAATAGCTGTTTCAGTTGCTTGTTGAAGATTGTGCTTGGAGGTTGACGAACCACTATTAGTCGGTTTTGAGTACTTCTTAAGATCTGAAGAGAGAACTATCAGGTTAACACCCGTCTTGGTTCCCGACTTGGTGTTTGCACTCGCTGGAAAGTTTGTTGTATCTGGTAGTGGATGATACCTTCTACTTCTGAAACAGGCGTCGTAAAGTAAAACTGAGTACGGGTCATGTCTCCAATTTATTTCCATCAGTTATTCACGCATTCCGAACACGTGGACAATTAACTACCATTTACTTGTACTTGCAGGTTGATTAGTCGCTCGGATTTGTGGACGCTTAGAGAATATGGCAGACCAGCCAGTGCTACCTGTGTCTTTCAGTAAGAATTTTGTTTATTTACTGTAACCTTGCGACGTTCACTTGTCGCTATTTTCTGTACTTTGGTAAAAGTATTGCACAGTATTACCCTGTGTTTTAAGCGTAATCAGTTAACGCTTGAAATCAAGCGTAACAGGCTCATCCACCTAGATTCCGCATCGAAATGCATCTAGGAATTTGTAGTTTATGCTTCATTTCAAGCGTAACTTCTTCAAGAGTAACATTACGCATGACTCAAGCATAGAGTAACGCTTAAAATGTACTAGTGTTTGTTACTTGATCACTCCAAATCTAAAGGTGATACTGTTAGTACTTTTGTTGGCGATCCAATTGTGTGTTACTATCAACAACAAAGGCATTGGCCCCCCCCCCCCCCCCCCGGGCGTCGACGCCCCTGCGCATTGTTATTCACGCCAGATGACGGCGTGACTCACATGTCATGCTGATTTTCGGCGTGAATTTCCTGTCACGTCAATTTTTGGCGTGACTTTGTCACGCCATAACTTGGCCATGTGTCTGACCATAACATTTTTGGTGGCGTATGTGTCAAATAGTGCGTAGCTTACTTACAAAAAGTGCTTGAAGGTTTACTAAGCAATTACTGCCTGTGCCCACCGTCGACAACCTTGCAACTCCGGCCCTTGTCACACGCCAAGCCTTTGCACGCTCTGAGGTTGCGGACACTCACAGCTGTCCCACGTTAACTAGCGTAGGGGCATTTTCATCACAATATTCCCATCAATCGAATAAATTTTCAGTGTAGACTTAGAGAGGGGGAGAAAAAGATTTCCGACTTCATCTGCTATTCCCGTCCCTTTATTAAGTGTCACATTACGATCAGCCATTACACTGTGTCTCAGACGCTGCCCGCGGTCCTTGCGCGGTGTGCTTTAAGCCAGGACGTCCTTGCGAGCGCTGCCGCGTGGACTACTACTGCAGCAAAGAACATCAGACGAGAGACTCATACCGCCACAGCAAGGGTTGCGGTGCACTGGAGATTCGGAGCAGCCCTGAGCTGAAGCGGCATCTGGTTGCCACCCGAGACATCCCCGCAGGCACGGTCATCATGAGGGAACTGCCGCTAGTCTCCTATCCCCGACCCTTCCTTTTGCCCGGACAGGTAAGTGTGCACTTTCTAGGAGCAAGTTTTGTTGGCAAAATGTGAAACGTGCTATGTGTCACGTGTGAGGTTTGGGTATCCTTACTGTGATATAAACTATTTGCTCGTGCCACTATCACTTGGCAACTGGGTTCAACACGACGAAAACTGAGTTCGCCCTGCAAAATAAATTTCAACTGATTTCCGGACAGTTGAAATTTTTTGTGAGAACGATTCCATTTGTTGTTAGAGCAAAGTGTTTGCTCACAAACACAAAATTTCGACTGTACTAGAGTCAAATAAATTTTAGTTACCAAAACGAATTTGTTTCGTGAATATGCGTCACGCCATTTGTCATTTATTGATCCCTGATGTTGCAGATGCTGTGCGTGGTCTGCTGCCGCCAGCTCTCCAAGAAGGCCTCCAAGTGGCAGCAGTGCCGCGCCTGCGGCTGGCCCGTCTGCGACGCCATGTGCGCCGGTGACGAGGTGCACCGCACCGAGTGCCTGGCTTTCCGGCGAAGTGGTTTTAAAGTCAGCAAAGGCAAGTCCACCATCCTCTTAGTGAATTTCAGCAGCGTTCCTAAATTACATGCCAAACTGTCGCCTTAATACACACTTAGAAAAGCATACTTCACTGCAAGAAAAAGTGTGAAGAGAATTCTCTAAATTTCCTCATTTAACAGAAAAGGTACGGACCTTCCGTCCTGGTTCTCTGTGGTCCCCATAAGGATCTCATGTAAATTGCTGCAGAAAACATGTGTAGAACCTCCATGGTTGGCAAGGTACAGACGGTCCAGGTAAAAAGTTGACCAGACATTTTCCGTGTAATTTTTGTGCTTTTTTCTATCAGTGATGAAATGAATTTCACCAAAGCAGAATTTCATCCCCTTTCCAACGCCGCAAACAGAATTCAATTATCTCAATTGGTTTAGAAACTACACCCGATTTTATGCGGAAATCTGGAGTTCACCACCTAAGTCGATGTCAGCCACTATTTCGAAAACGGCTGACGTTAGGCCCAAAGTATATGCCACTTTTTACTAAGGGTCAAGTGGTGATCATCCACGTAAGTGCCGACTGGATCCGCCGCTGTCCCCTCTTGGAGCGTGCACACATCACTAATTTTTCCCTGGTGGCATTGAGGCGGGCTCGAAGCATGCAGTTGTGTGTACTTGTCATCTGTGCAATTTGAAATGCGTACTTGGCCTATTATGCGTTTTTAAGTGTGTACTTGCAAGCATGCATTTGCTAAGTGTGTTAGGAGACAGTTTAGTTTGTAATGCGGGCCCGTGTTTACTAGGAGCTACATCCTTTTTTATTAAAAAAAATAAAAATATAATAATAATAATAATAATAATAATAATAATAATAATAATAATAATAATAATAATAATAATAATAATAATAATAATAATTGGGTCGGAAAGCGGGTTTCCCCCCACCACTTCCCCACTGTTCCTCCCATATCCCCCTCGTCTGGGGGCCAACAAACCCCTCGCCTGGCGGCCAACCAGCGGGGAACGGTGGGGAAGTGGTAGGGAGGATCCGCTTTCCGATCGAATTATTATTATTATTATTATTATTATTATTATTATTATTATTATTATTATTATTATTATTATTATTATTATTATTATTATAGCTTCTGCGGGCCTTTTAGTCAGCCCCTGGCTGAATCCACTATGCTGAACCGCTCTACTGTGGTTTTTGGTTGGACTAACTTGCCATTCCGAACTGAAATGCGGCAGCTTAAATTAAATTGGCCATTGTCGTGTGGTTGTTGGTATAATAGGTGATCTGAATCACATGGACGGTGATTGGCTGAATGCTTTGGCGGCTCTGCGTACGTGTCTTGCTTCGGACAAACTTCCGCAGTTGGTTGCTCTGCAGGACCAGTTGAATTCCGGTGAAGCTTTAAAGAACTGTGTAAGTGCAATACGATTACAAAATTTGCAGCAAATTTAAAAGGGACGCCTTCCTTTCCCCCTTCAAGATTCACCCCTTCAAGATTCCCAGTTTCTGGACCTTCTCCTTTCCTGGGCGCCTTCCTCGATGCCCAGTTCCACACTGTGTTCCACAACTTCGTTCGTGGTCTCACTCTATTTTTAGCGTACAACGAACTTTTTCGTACAAATTCGTACACAGAATCTCTCAAATTCATGCGAAATCGAGTTTTAAGTAGTTTCAAAAGTACGTCGTATGCTTAAGATTGTGTGAGACCACGGTCCAACTTTGTACATAGGAACTTTGTGTGTGCTGTGAATCGTTTGACCCATCTTGATTGAGCACCCAGGTTAACTAACACTGGGAGGAGGCCAGTTGCTGGATGTTTTCGGCATTCGCTCTTGAAATGTGCAGAGCACCCTGAAAAGAAAGGCTGGTGATCGGTGACCTATAGGATAAGGCGCTCAGGTTCTGAGCATGCTAGGTTTTGAGTGCAACTGTCATAATCGCAGCTGGCCTCTCGCATAATTTGTTTCTCAAGACCTCTCTGTTTTTGCAGCCGGACTATCTGGTCGACCTCCTGACAGGCATGACAGTCGCGCGTGAGCGGGTCTTCGACAAGACAGTGGCCTGGCTGAACGAGGAGGCAGGCATCTCTTGGATCCCGGCGGAGACGTTGCGTCGGGCCGTTGCCCTTAACCAGCTCAACGGCTGCTGCGACGACACCACCGGAAATGGCAGCGTCGAAGGCGGCTTCGCTGTAAGTATACTCCATTGTCTCAATGTCTGCCTGAATATTATACCCTTGTTAGAAATTAAGAGACTGGACTTAGCTTGAGTAGACATTTAGAAAATGGAGAATACTCATGTAATTATTTACAGGATGGGGAATACTCAGGTGGTCATTTAGAGAATGGGATGTACTCAAGAAGACATTTAGACAATGGAGTATTGTCTGGTAGACATTTAGTGAATGGAGCATACAGCATACTCAAGTAGACATTCGGAGACAGAACTTTACTCACTCATAATTTCTAATTGGGTGCACTCCACTTCCCCATTCTTTAAGTCCACTTTTAGGATACTCGTCTCTCGAAATTCTGTCCAAGGAATATATTGCTTGAACACTGAGAATTTTGAAAAAGCATGATTCTGGGTTTACGATGTATTATTTTGCCTCCTGCACTGCAAACCTAACTGTCTACTAAGCACGCACTTACAAATGCATGATTGGCAAGTACACACTTACAAGTGCATGCTTGGCGCCGTATTGCTCTATGTTACGCATATGCATTTGTAAGTGCACTGCAAGAAAAAGTGTGGATAGTACAACAAAAGTACAACAAAAACTGTACAATAAAAGTACAACAGGGATTGTAGAAAGTATAACGAGAATTGTACGAACCACAACGGAGCCTGGACTACACAGCACTCGTCATGCCGGTTCCGTTGTACTTTGTACAACAATTGTACAACAATTGTTGTACTTTGAAAGTACAATAAATTCCTGATAAAAAATTTGCCAGTAATTTGTGTACTTTCGTTGTGGTTTTTTCTTGCAGTGTGTGCACTTGCCAAGCATGCTTTTGTAAGGGCGTGCTTGGCCAAGCATGCGTTTGTAATTGTGTACTTGCAAGTATGCAGTTGTAAGCGCGTGCTAAGTAGACAGCTAGATTTGTAGTGTGGATGCTATTATGAGGAAGGCACACCTTTCCTACAGCTGGCTGGGGAAATAGCTTCAGTTTCTTGATATATTGACGAAGATCCCCTTTGATGTTTTATATCGATATTTTATATTTAATTAACATCAATGAAAACATCTGTTGTTTACCCTGTTTGGAATTTGTTTGGGAACAGTCGCATTGTCCCCCCCCCGATACCTTTAGTTTACTAGAGGTATCTTCCTCTTTTTATTTTTACTATATTCATATATGTATGCATAGGCCCACCTCTATAGGCCAAGCTCTACAGGCAAACTCTATAGGCCAAGCTTCATAGGGCAAGCTCTTTAGGCCAGGCTCTATAGGTGCAACTCTACAGGCCAAAATGCATTTGCATCTGCAATAAAAGCCAGCTCAGCATCAAGGCCGAAGGCCTCCCCCTGGCTAGTAAATGTTACTTGCACGTTAACCACTGGATGCTCGAAACAGTCCGTGCTTGTCCCATGCACATTTTTTGGCCTGCCCTTCTATTTAAAAAATAGGGTGTGGGCATATGCATTTGCCTCCTGTGTCTGTGTGTTGTTGTCGTCTGTGCACAAGGAAGGAGTTAAGCTAGCGTAACCAGATTTGGAGGATACTTTAGGAGTGCCGTCCGAACAAACAATCCGGCGGTGCAAAGCTGGCCCGAGTCGCAGAAGGGCTGCTGCAGGTTGATCATGGTTTACACTCTAGAAACTCAAGAGAGTGCATGGCATGCTCCACCTGGGAGTAAACCTCAAAGCACGCTCCAGCGTGGAGAGTGCTTGCAAGCATGCTTTACCCTGGAGCATGCATGATAAGCATGCTCCACCGTGGAGCATACTTGCAAGCACTCTCTAGGAAGAAGCATGCCTTTTCGTTGATGTGAAGCCTTTTTGAAGCACACTCCATCTAAGAGAGTGCTTGCAAGCATGCTCCACCGTAGAGCATGCTTGTCAGGCATGCTCCAAGGTAGAGCATGCTTGCAAGCACTCTCCACGCTCGAGCGTGCCTTGAGGTTTACTCCCAGGTGGAGCATGCCATGCACTCTCTTGAGTTTCTAGAGCATGAGCGGGAGGGAGATTTCCGCCATTATTGGCGCTAGCAAGGCATATAGGGGTATTTTTGGAATCAGGGTGACGAGAGAAGTTGATTTGGCCTGGTCTCAAAACTATCGGTTGCTTTCATGAATTGACTAGATCAGGATTTTGAAAAAATAGGGGTCGACCGACTAAAAAAATTTATTGCAGATTTCGATAGGTCTCGGCAAGACCTTTCCAGCGAGGGGTCGGAAGGAGGGTCTAGGAGCCTTGCTAGGAGCCCTACTTCGTCCCTTGGCCGAACAGGATCTTGAAAAAAAGGGGGTCGACCGACTAAAAATTTTTTTTGCGGTTCTCGATAGGTCTCGGCAAGACCTTTCCGGCGAGGGGTCGGAAGGGGGGGTCTGTGAGCCCACCTTCATGTGTTGTGGGAATCAGTGCAACGGACATGTTTTGCACTTTAACTGTGTAACTTAAACCTTTAACTGTAGCTCAGTGGGAATAGAACGGCGGGCCTCAGTTACGATGTTACATCGATTACTTTGCGTTTCCCCTCCACGGGGTGTGCGGTCGACGGAAGGTCGGGCTCTAGCGTGTTAACTTTCCCGGAAACATGCTTTGTCCAAGCATGTATTTTTGAGGGTGTAGGATCCAATCCATGAGGTATTCAGAGCCTGATCTAATGTTGTCATGTTGTTATTTCAACAGCGCGGATCGCTCTACGCTGGTCTATGCACTCTGGAATACAGCTGCGTGCCAAACACGCACTCGCTCCTGGAAGTGGAGGCAACGGGGCAGAGGTTGCTGATGGTGTCAAGGGATGTGCAGAAGGGAGAGCACCTAACTGCCGACTACCAGGTACGTTGAATTATTTTCTTTTTTGAGTGGGGGGAGGGGTGGCATTTTGGGAACGCGTCCCAACACTGCAATATCCTTACTGACCAAACCCTTGAAGTTCGGTCTCATGTCCTCCTAACCCGGGGCCCTTCAAATGTTTGACTAACGATCATATTTTGATGAATGTATTTCTTTGGCAGGACTCTCCGTTCCGTCCTCTCTCCGAACGACACCGTGATTCATGCCAGAGGGGCTGCCTGTGCCGCTGCATACTGTGCGAGGATGCAACGGAGCTCGGGCTGTACCTGAGCTCTCACTGCTGCATGCGCTGTTCAAGTATGTTCTTTCAATGTCAGTGTTGCACGTCACTGGGAGAACTGAAGCGTTCTTTTACGCCTGTTTTTTAAGCGTAATGGTTGCTGCACTTGCCATGAAGCGTAGTCTTTCGTGCCACTTCTCTCTCGCCAATCATAATGCATGGGAGAATTTCTTCTCTACGTTTCACAACAAGCGTGGTAGTTAGCGTGAATGATGCATACAACTTGGCTTCAGTGTTTTGACACTTACGTCACGCTCACGCTCGTTTTGTGCCCTCAATGTCTCGCACTGCTCTTCAACGAATGTGATGTGATGTGATATTCGTAACTATGGGAATTTTGCCACGTCCGTTTGAATACGATGTCGCAAGTGGTGGCACGTGATACGACTGTTAAATAAGGATGTCACATTCGTTTGAACGTGGCATCATATACACAATAAATTCTCCCTTCGCCAATTGCTGCTCTGAACTGTTCTAAGCCACTTCGAAACGACAAGTTTATTTGCGTACGAGAGCTCAGTGAATTGTGGGTCACAAGTCTCTGTAATTGAAAAAAGCGTCAACAAGCTACGGCGAACCTCTAGAGATGGCAACACGTACATAACTTTCTTCTAAGCAGCAGGTTGGGCGAAGTTTTACATCTGCAATCTGGTTTTCTTATTCATCCCCAGAGCAAGGGAAGATGACCTTCATCATGAATGAGTGCAGTGCCTGTGGAGCAAAGAAGTCAGCCACGATGAATGAGCCTGAGGCCGAGTTTCAGCGCATGCAAGAACAACTGGTAAGTGTCAGCAAGACAATTTTATAATATTGTCTTGGTCCTTTGCAGCGGCTGGGCATCAAAAAAATACGATTTTATGAGATCCTAGTAGTCACGAAGATTGTTGGAATTTGTTGAAATTTTGATTTAGTTGAATCTTGTATGTTCACTGAAAATAGAAAGGTCAGATTTCTGGCCCTTAAAGGGGTGATACTAAAACGTTAGACCGAAAAAAGGGTCATACACAAGTGAATGACCGAAGAAAAGGTCATACACCAATGTATGACCGTTTTGAAGGTCATACACAAATGTATGACCGAAAAAGGGTGATACTTTTTTGCATCACCGATGAAGGTTGATGTATCCCTAAGGTAAACGAGGGCCAGCCTCGCTAATGTCTGACCCTTTTTCGGTCATACATTTGTGTATGACCTTTTTTCGGTCATACATCCGTGTATGACCTTTCTTCGGTCATACATTTGTGTATGACCTTTTTATCGGTCATACTTTTTGTATTGCCAAAAATTGGTCTGATGTCTCACCTTTTGAATTACAGTGTCGGTATGGGTGTTGAATGGTGTTGTTGTTTTTTGCATTTAAAATTGGTATTGGTGGTATATCTTGGCTTTCCCTGGTTGTCTAGGTGATTATTAGTGTTTGTCTTTTTATTTGAAGTGAATAGTGAAGTTGATATGTTTGAGGGGTGTGAAACGTATGAATTCTGGTGTGAAGCGACTGAAGGGGCCGAATTCATGTCTATTTTCAGTCCTTATTTTCTGCAAATTTTGAACTTTTTATAAAAAGTGAAATCTGGTCTAATTTGATGACAACCTTTTAGTACGCACTTTATGCTCAGGGGCCCTTTGTGCATAACCATGGCAATGCAGTGTCTTATTTATGCATATGTAGGTTATGTACAAATTTGTAGCTACAACAAGGAACAGTTTTATAAATACTGTTTAGACAATGGACAGTGTTACATTACTCTGTCAATCAGTTCTTTCTGTGCCATGTTCCAGGCCACCCCACGACGCTGGGAGCGTTTCATTGGCCAGTTCTTGTGGCCGAGGGGCCCGCTGCATATGAACCACTACATGGTGCTGCACGCCAAGATGCAGATCATCCAAGCCCTCGAGAGCAGCCAGCTGGGACATCTGGCGTTGGATCCGAAGAACGGTAAATTTTGTGTTGTTTGCACACTTAATGACATGTTCAATTTTGTACGAGACCTCACGTTTTTTTGAGCAATTGACTTTTCGGACGACTTTCGTCTGATATACTGTACATTTTTATATAATTTTGTCCAAAATCGCGCTTAAACGTGTACGAAAAGTTCATCTGCACTAGGAATTGAGACGTCTCGTGCAAAATATGTACAGCAACATTTTAAGTGCGACATAGTAGAGAAAGACAAAGTTTCCCCAGGCTGATTTTCATTTTCTATTCTCTTTGCCATATGATCCCGTAGCAAGTTTAGCACACTTGAAAGTTTTTGAATGCTAAGTGGATAATGTGAGCGGCGTCTAGGCGTCTAGGCATCCCGAGGCCGCCCAAGTCGCGGGCGCGACGGTGACAGTCCCCAGTGGTGCGGACACACAGTCGCGCGCGCGCGCACACACACACTCACACTCACACACACGATCTTCACATCACCCGTCTCCTCATTAAACACGATCCCGTCATGGTTCCCTCCTGTTGCGCTTCGGAGATGTCGACGTTTTATACGGCGAAAGGGTTCCCGGTTCCCCAGGAAATCGCTCTTTACAATAGGCTTGCTGAGTAAACCAGAAACCGCTTATGCCGTGTTCCGTGACTTTGTTCCAATCTTGACGTTGCATTTATTGTCCTTTTAGCGGAGGCTGTTCGCTGGGAGTCGCTCTGTGGCGATGTGCTTCGTGCCCTTGAGGTTGTTCGCCCTGGATTCAACTCCTACATGCAGAGTGTACTGCTGGCAACTTATCACGTGAAAGGCTTGCAAGCGTTCAACATCCTCGTGCACCCAAGAAAAGACCTAGATCGAATGGTAAGTAAAATAATGGTTCTTACAGCCTACAGCGTGGCAAGTGTTCCTCTGGGTCTTCGCCGATCAAAGGTGAATTCTATTCTTACGTTGAAAGAACAATGTCCTGTCAACACCGTTTCTTATTAGTTTCCTTTGTTCACCGTAGCGAAAGCACTGTATTCGCCGCCCCGTATTAAAAACACATACATTGCCGTCAGTAATTTTTTTACACAATTAACCGTTAGAAAAGGAATAGAATTCACGCTTAACATTCTCACAAGAAATATTGCAAATTTTTTTTGGACAGAAATTGACGTCATTTTCTTTCTTGTAGAAACTACGTTTTTTTTTAATTCTTTTCTAATCATCCTGTCTCACTATACTGCAAGATAGCAGCCATGAAAAGTCTGCACTACCCATTCCTAGTTGTTTTCCTGAATTGAGGAGGATCGGTAAATAAAACGGTAGATTCTTTGAACGTAAATGATGGCGTTTCCACTGTTAAGATTTACGGCAATTCATGTCAGAATAATTAACGGAAAATCATTGTGACGGTGGTAAAACTGTATGGCCATGGCTATAGGATTTTTGTACATTTTGTGTAGTCGCTTCCAGGCGTAGACGCTGAAACGAGCCTCTCATTCGGAACAAGATTGCTTACATTTTATTTTATCTCTTGCTGTTTGCGAGATACAGAACCAGTTCTTGGTTGGAGCGCCATAGCGCCCGTTTCCAACTCCCAGCGAACACTGTGAATGGAAGAGTCTTGATCAATACCCATTTTTGGGTGAGGAACACTTTATCACTCGAATTTAGGTGAGGAAGGCTTCCTCACCCAAATTTAGGTGAGGAAGAGGTATCGGCTACCTATATGGCTACATAGTATTCTCACCCAAATTTGGGTGAGGAAACCTTCCTCAACCAAATATGGGTGATGAAGAATTCCTCACCCTAAATTTTAGTCATGATCACGACTCTTTCATTCTCAGTGTTAACTTTTCACACTGAATTCTGATGTACTGTTTTTTTACATAGTTATGCACGATTTTGCACACGCGTTTGTTATGCATAATTTATTTATAACTTTGTATAATTTATACGTTGTCACGCACAATATTATGCAGAAGCTTACGCATGTGGAAAATCGTTCAAAACTATGTTGGGTTAGATGCCCTATGATAGCCAGGGTAACAGTGATGGCCACTTAACACTTTGCGCTAACGTGCCATCCAGGTGAGAGAAATTAAACAATCGAGCTTTCGGGGTTTTGGACTGTCACCTATTGGCAACACAACGCCGAAAAAAAATCGTCTTCTTTGTGACGTGGACAGCCGCCCGGGCGCAGCGCGCCGAACACTGAGTTTTCAGCCGGCCGCGCCCTGCTTTTCTCACCGGTCCAGATAAGCGCAGACTGTGACGACGAGAGCAGTTCTCGCAAAATGGTTAATTTTGGGCCCTGAAACTTTTTGAAAAAAAGTTAAATTGAAACCGGGTTTTTTGCATTTATCTTATTAAGAACATCACTAAGGATCATAGATTCATAGGGGCGAGCTATCACGCCACTAGTATAGGAAATATCGCAATTTAATTGTTTTTGCTGTCCACGGAAATTACACAGCTTCAGAAAGTGTCCACGGAAATTACATTTTAATGGGCCCTTAGAATAGGAGCGATACGAACGCTAACGCCTGGCAGTTTAGGCAGCCCCTTCCACATCTGTGCGTTCTGGTTCCATGTTGCCTACCTCACATTACCATTACCATTAGAGGTTTGACCACACATGATCGTATGCCATTTCGGGCCTGACACATGCCCGCCTGCACTGCAAAACGGGACATGGCCGTCCTTTCTAGGGTGACACGTTATATCGGCGGAGAAGAACCTCAAGCGGCTACAAGCTCCCACACTGCAAACCTAACTGTCTACTAAGTACACACTTACAAATGCATGCTTGGAAGTACGCACTTACGAACGCATGCTTGACGCATGGAGTTATACGGCGTCAAGGATGCGTTTGTAAGTGTGTACTTGCAAGCATGCATTTGTAAGTGTGTACTTAGTAGACAGTTAGGTTTGTAGTGCACTCGCAGTGTGACCTGTATGGGAGGAGGTTGGAGGAGGTATACATCCCTCGGGAGGGGTGCGAGGCCTCCGCCCTGGAACAGTCTCTTTGAGCACGGACCGGGTCCGGTGTCCGCCTGCTATAATCGCCTTGTCTCGGGAACAACTGTGACTTCATTTTCTTCTGACCACGGTTGCATAGTGGTTACTTCCCAGGCGGTACCTCTCACCCTTGGCAAAAGTTGGGTCCTACAGTGGCCAACCGAGGATAGTTCCACTCGATCAACTCCTGCGTGTCTTCTATGATTGGAAAATATAAAGTTGATCGGCGGGCCGAGGGAGCGGCCCGCTCGCGGTATATGCGGTCTGTTTAGCCCTCCCAGATGCATTTTTGGCACCAACGTTAACTAACCTACATTTTCGGAAAGAGTAAAGTTTGAGGCATTTATTCGATAAATTGGGTCAGCATTCGAATGGCACGCTTAGGAAAGTCGTCATGTTGCTTAACATCATCGGTCAGGTTAAGTCAGCCGCCTGTCTTAAATGGAGGTGAGCTAGACCCCATCATAATACAGCGAGCTTATTATCCGCAAGACTCTAAGCTTTCGGTTTCACTCATGAATGATCAAACAACGTCAAACGGTTTCACTGACACGCAGTCATAGCTGTCATGGCAGTATGCCGGCCGCGCCGAACACGGCAGAGCTTAGAGTCGAAAGCTTAGAGTCCTGCAAAAAGTCAGATCGCGGCTTGTTTGGGTCTAGCCCATTTTGCGACCTTGCGGCGGGATTAACCTGATGGATGTTGTGTTAAACTACGCCACGACTTTTCTAAGTTTGCCTTTCGAGTGCTAAGACCCACAATGTCAAATAAACTAAAGAAACCTATTCCTCAAACTTACCTCTTTTTAAAAATGTATAGGTTTGTTAACTTTTGTGCCTGAAATGCATTTGAGACGGCTAAAAATACCGCGCCGCGAGCGGTGGGCCACTCGCTCGGCCTGCTGATCAACTTTTCTTAAAGTAAACGCACCTATGATTGACCAGTGACCTACAGTCAGTGCATGGTTTCTTGGGTTAGGCCATAGGAATGGGCATTCCCTCCATAAGAGAGGTATAAAACAGAAAAATATCGACACCACTTTACACCTAAGGCCCCTGAAGAGGCGAAACTCACATGAAAAGCAAGAAACACCTCATTTTGTCCACGGAAATTACAGTCTACGGAAATTACATTATTGCATAAAATGGGGTGTACAAACCAAACCGAAAGTGCTACCGGAACCAAAAATTTTTTTACTGGAACAAACTTGTTCCAAAGGGAAAAGCACAGAGTGAATTTGGTTCGCAATCAAAATTTTGAGATGGGTTGCGAGTAATGGGTGGAACGTGGAAATTACACTTTTTTTTTTATTATTGCTTGCTACACTAGCCAATTTTTTTGGCCGCTTGAGTGGAACTTACCTTAAGAGTTTATATATTCCGATTCTAATAGGTGGCACAATACTCCGCCTTTTTGCAAAATCGTTGTAGAAAAAATGCACCAAAACAACTAATGAGAAAAGTCTCAGAACGATAGGACATCAGGTAGAAAAACCGTCTCTAAAACACTGATTTTAGACTTTTAGAATTTTAGTTGTGAGGGACACTTTTTAGTATCGTCTTGTGGCTGCAAATTTTACACGAGAGATACGTTCTACATGTCAAAACGTAGCCTCACTCGCGTACAACAAGATGCACTTCGCGGAATCGATTTCTCATACTTCCTTAGGCGGTGGTAGAGGCGGGAAGCCCTAAATCTGGAGCGTAGGACATCAAAAAGTGTCCACGGAAATTACATTCTGGGGTAAAACTTTCAATTTAATAGTGGAAGGAGGCAAAATTTCATCCTGATGAGGGTTGTACCTTGTCCGCAAGGTCAAAAAACATAAAGGAAGGAAAAGACCCGGTTCAAATCGACTTCAGGTTCGAGGAACCAGAGAGAGGACACAAAATTATCACATTTCGCGAGAACTGCTCACATGATGTCCGTGCGAGAGAAACATCACGTCGGTAAAATCAAGAAAGAGCAAGTTAACTATAGCATGCAAACTTTTTTGTCATTTTGGGTGAAGGGGTGGTGGCCACTACTTGGCAGGCAAAACTGCGCTCGGCCAGCGATGGCCACACTAGTGTTGTGAAGCGGACTTTGCAGCGATTGATGCGACGCCGTTCATGTCCCGTCTTCTTTGTTGCCTGCAATATTTTATTTTGGACCGGGCGTTTCACTCCCACTGCCTCACGGAAACCTGAATTCGTTGTACCATAGAACAGGGATGGGCAGTACCTAGGTAAACGTACCTAGGTACTTTTTTCAGTACCTAACAGTACCTAGGTACTTCAGTTACAATGCCCGTGTAAAAATGGAAGAGTCCGGCCCAAGCCCTGTGGCAAGGGCTCGCCTTAAGAAGCCCTGGAACACGGCCGCGGACTTTCCGTAAAGTGCTACGAAACGTTTGACTTTTGGATGAGATTCCGGACAGCCCGAAAAATTGTACAGACCGGCACGGGCGGATTTAGTCCGAAGGGCCTTCCGAAATCGACCAGATTCTGTTCCGGATTTAGTCCGAATGACGACAGTGCACCCCTTCCCCTCCCCTCCCTCCCGAATGCCCCCTACCCCTCCCCTCCCTCCCGAATGCCCCCTACCCCAACCCCCCTTCCTGCATCCCCATCCCTCCTTGCAGGCTAGGTAATAAAATAGTTGATCGAACGACGATGCTTTATGTTGGATAAAAGTTCCTGTTGCAAGTAAAAGTTCAACTAAGCTTATCATCTCAAAATCAACCCAAACCTTGGTTGAGACAACTAACTTTTATCAGCGTGCACACTTGTGTACACGCGCCGGGTAGGTTGTACTTCTAAAGGAAGTTGGCAAGGCGTCGTTCGTCACGGAAAAAGAAACGTCACAAAGTACAAATTTCAGATTCGTGAAGCCAGACGTGTAAAATAATATCCGGTGAAAGCACTTTGGGGACGAGTGTGAACGGAGAGAGGCGAATAAATTAATACACCTCCCGCCCTCTCACCGCCCGTCCCTTTAGTTTTGGGAGATGCACACAGCAAGCGGGGAGTCAGAAGCGTCCTGAACGGTCATCAGCAGAAACAGTTGAATCTCGACCACACTTCTTTCCGTCCAACTTCCTCGTTCCCAGCACCAAGCTGCAGCGCGTGGAGACGATATGACTTCAGCGCGCCGAGAGAGTGGACACTGACGCAGGCAACTCGCGATGCGTGCACCTCGGAGGACAGCTGCAAACTGACGTTTTGCCTGCCGAGGCGGCTAAAACTTTCCGAGTTGCCGGCGGATTAACGCTCCCCTCCTCGACGAGCCAATCAGAGAGCGCCTCTTGTCAGCCTGGCCAGCGGGACTTTCCGCGTATGCACCGGCTGGGACAGTCCGCCCTTCTGGGCCCGCTGCAGACCGGACTCAGCCGGACAAGTCCGAGACCGACTAGATCGCTTTCGGGACTGAAGCAAGTCGACGGGCTTCGCAAGGGGCAGTCCGAGTGAACCCGATAGTGTGATAATGCGGGTTTAAGAGGGAGGTTCCTAGAGAGATGAGTAGGAGGTATGGCTTATAAACTCAAGGTTTATTGGTACACAGAGCAGGTTCAGTAATCAAGTGCAAGTCGAGAGGGTTGCGCGGTGCGAAGGTCTGAGAGACGCGACGCGGGACGAGTGAAGCAGAGAGGACGATGTGTCGCTGCTGCTGGCTGGACTCGGAGTGACGATCGGGCCGGCCGCGCTGAGGCTCGCGGCCGGGCTCGGCGACGGGCTTCGGGCTCGGCTTCGGGATCGGCCCGGCGGGCCGCTCGGGACCCGATCGGCGCGATCGGCTTCGATTGGCGGCCGCGCGCTCGGGACGCGCGAAGCTTGAAGCTGTGCTGCGGACGGCTGACGCGCAGGGTAGCGTAGCCGGCCGCTGTCTGGCGGCTGGGTCCGAGCGGGGTATTGCCACGCGAATAAATGCGTGTTCTGACTTAGTGCATGGAAAGGGTGGTGGAGGCTACAAAGCCGTATCACCACATCACCCCTCCCTTCTCCGGGAAAACAGGCGGGTGGGCCTCGGCCTTCCAGCTGTCCTCAGGACACGCTGGGGTCACCTGGCTGTCCGTTGGACGCGCCAAATGTTAACGCCTCTGTCGAGACCTGTCAGTGTGACGCGGTCCCAACGAGTGTTCCAAGCCTAGCGTTTGTAGTTAACTGGCAAACGCAGTCATGCTGAGCTTGTAGTGAGTAAGCTAGCAGACACAAGTGCAAAGGTCAAGCACTGCTCCCCATATGGGCTAGCCGCAGCTAGGTCCAGAGAAAACCACCCAAAACTCTGGACGAGCCTCGGAGGCACTAATCAGATTGGAGACAGACTGGCTGAAGTCCATGAAGTAGTGCTGCTGGTAGTCGATCGTTGCGTAGATCTTGAAGTGGTAGATTCGTTGTGGTGAGCGGGCGAGGGAAGGCTTGAGTCATCGTAGAGCTTCTGGCGTAGAATCTTGAAGGTCCAGGGACGATGCTCAGAGCGGATCAGCTGACCTAGAACAGTGCAAACTGGTGAGAGGCTTTTGTTGTTACACGATGGTTCAATTTTGGGGGAATCGGCTAGAATTAAGACGGAAAACCTTTAAGTTGAGCAAAATAAAACTGTAAATTAGACCAAAGTGAGTTTAAGCCAGACTTTTTGCTGAAGGCTTTTTAAATTGGGAAAGCGTTACTCGCTTAACAAGTTTAGGTTTAAATTGAGGGAAGGAAACGTTGTAGTTGTGTGCAACTTGGCTGGTGATTGACCAGGCTGTAATTCAAAGGTTAATGCAGGGCAGTAAAGCCACAACACTGGATTTAAAATTTGAATTTACTGCATGGGTGTGAGAAAGGTTAGAAAGAAAACTTAACTTTTGGTTGGGGTTTGATGTCCTCGCTGTGGTTCTGTGGCTCAGGTAACAGTACATCCTAGTGGAGTTCGAAGTGCAGTCCGTCAAACCTCGGCCGTCCTGAGGGCGTCGTGGGTCGTCGTTCGGGGCGCAGGTTCGAATCCGGAAAGGAACGCGTTGTTTTCCTGAAGCAACCGTTGTCCAAACGACGCTCGTACTGATGAATCGCCGTCCGGGGGCGCAGGTTCGAAACCGAGGCGAGACTGGTCGAGTGCTGTCGTCGAGACTCGCAACGTCGGCTTGGTGTCTGGCGCTGGTTCGAATCCTGGCGAGGCGCGTTGATTTTCTGGTGAGATCGCTGTCCGGGGACTCACGATGTGAACTCTTCTTTCGTTTTCGGGCTCGTCGCCTGCTTGTTTGTTGACAGTGCGGCCGTCCTGCGAATAGGGGAGCTGCTTTCGAATTGTGCGCCTCACGCAGCGAGGCTGGCAGCCTTGGCGGCTCGGCCTGTCATTGGCTGACGCGGAGCGAGTGCCGATAGCGCTGTGAAGGGCGAATAAGGTCTGGCAGATGTAAACACGTCTGCTGCGTTGAGTTTGGGAGTAAGAGCTTCCTTGATTTGGGTTTCCCGAAACAAATCTGAGTTTTGCTTAACCTGGCTGGGCGCCGCGGTGTCAGCGTACAACTCGTACTTCCAAAAAACATTCAATAGCAGTGCAGTCACTGCTACCTTCTCCACCCTTCTTCCGACAAAGAGCAAGGCGGGGGTTGTTGTTTTTCCTTTCTTCTTTGCAGTAAGCTGTCAGTTGACGTTTTCGGTGTTGAACGGATTGGCGTTTGTGCTCTGGTTTGGCACCGCGAGCCTAATGTTGAGTGCCTGGCGCTGGTGCACAGCGTAGACTTAGTGACGGGGACGACGTGGCGGTCCGGGGGGCGCTCTTGGTGTGCTGGGAGGCGCTGAGGTGGGGGCGGGACCCGCGGTTCTGGCTTCTCGCGTTCGCCGCGGGTCGGATGAGGCCGCCGCGAAGGGTTGTGTCCGCGGTGGCGCTGGGGGTGACAGGGACAGGCAGGTGTGATGAGCTGCGCGCGGGTTTTCTTGACGTGATTGGATGGAGTCCAGCGTGGCGGACTTGTTGGCCTCCGCTGGCTGTTGCCTCGCGGGGAGTTTTGGATTTTTCGCGGACCGTTGGTTGGCGCCGCGCAGAGCAGAATCGTTGAGGTGGGCGCCGCGTGCTTGAATGTCACGCGAGCGCTGGTCGTGGTGCGGCCTAGAGTTTGGTTGGTGACGTGCTGAGGGAGCTGATGGTGGGACCCGCGGGCTCATTTTTGAGTTTTCAGTGCTTGGGAGGCCGCGCCGCGGGTCATTCAGGGTGCTGGTCATGTTGATGACGCGGCCGCTCATGTTCATTTCGATGTTCGCGTCGTGGCGATGAGGTCCGAGATGGAGTAGCGCTGTCCGTACCGCTGGCGCTGCCGCGCGGTAGAGCTTTACTTGGCAGTTGTTGCTGATTATCACGCAGTGCATGATAAGTGAGTTTGTGGAAAGTAGAGAAGTCCTTTCGGCGTGAGGCCGGGCAGGCGGTGTGGCCCGCGGCCAGCGAGGCCAGCGTGGCGCTGCGGCGCACAGTGGAAGAGGAAGGGGGACGGCCCGGCGGTCTCGTAGCGTGCCTCGCCGTTGCCTCCAAGGAGTGCCGTGCTGTGGCGGCGCGGCTAGCAGGCCGTGTCGTGGCGTGGCGCGCACCTTTGGCGCGCCGTGCCGTTCATGGGCAGGTGGGGCGCGGATGGCTTGCTCAGAGTGGTGGGCTCCTTGACGGGCCGCGACTTCTAATGTGTCGTCTCTAAGTCGTTGGTTGGTTGGCGAGAGTGGGGAAATTTGAAGCTTGAGTTCCTTGCCGGCTTGTGATGCGTGGGCCGGACTGGCTCGTGAGGGTGTGGGCCGCGCGGCGTGACGCCGCGGAGCGTGAGGGAGGCCGAGCGGGTTGCCTGCGCGGCGGGGCTGACGGAAGGGTTGCCTGCGTGCCAGGCGCGTGGTACGGGGAGGATGGCTTCCGCGACGCAAAAAGCGAAGGGAGGGCTGATCGCTGGTGCGGCGCCGTGTCCTTGTGTGGCACGGCGAGCTCACGGATGGGCATTTCTCTTGCGGAGCTGGAGAGGAATAGCCGCTCGGCGTGGAAGTTCAGCGTAATATCGGCGTTTTGGGAAATCCGTTAAAGCGAGCATTTAGCCGCGCGTTGTGGATGGCGAGCGCTGAGTGCCGCGTGTCGCTGCTGCAGGCGGTCTCGGTGATGGAGCCAAGTGGCGCTCCGATGCTTGTTGGATGGGGGTGGCCGTGCACGGTCGTAGTTTAGTAAATTCAGCGCACAAGCTGTCAAGCGGCCCAGTGGAATTTTGACTAGGCGCGACTGGCTGTGGCAAGCCGGGTGCCTCAGCGGGGCTTATGACGGCGATTTTTCTGTTCATCGCACGCCGCGGCGGGGCTTACCGCGGGAATGTTTAGGTGCACGGCCGGGGGAAAGAGCAGCCAGACCGTTACCCGGGCCCAGGCTAGGTCTGCTCTCGTGCTTGTGTGTCGGGGCGTGCCACAGGGTAGCATCGCTGGACGCGTCGTGTTCATCCCGCTGTGTTAGTGGCCCTGGCCCTGCTGGCCTGTCGCGGGGCTGGGGCCGGCTAACGGCGTCTCCGGGATCCGCGGAGATGCGCCTCCTGTCACCGCGGGCGGTGAAGGGCGGTCAAAGTCGACGTCCTGGACGCGAACCCGCGGCAGCGCCGCCGGAGCACACGGAGTGGGGAGGAAGGGTTGGAGTGCATTGCTGGCAGTCGCAGTGAAGCTTGGCGTTGTTCGAAATCAGACAAGAAAATCGTTTGTCCTTCTGTCAATTCAATGCGTTTCGTGGGGTGGACACGCGGCTTGGCACGCGATCACACCGCGTAAGATGGGCTGAGGCGGCCCGTGGTCTGATGAGCCGCGGTAATTGTTGCCACGCAGTTCGGGGAGGGTGCATAAATCACAAGGTTTGTAGCCCGCGATGATGAGTGCAGTGAACGCAGCGAGGTCACGCGGGGTCAAGATGTTCGGCAGCAAGATTGGGGTTCTCGCGGCCGCAAATCCGCTGTCCGGAGGACGCGCGAATTTTATTGAGAGTGCGACTCTTCGTCCTCGTCGCGCATTCGTTTGCGGCAGATGAGGCGGGTGTGACCCCTTTTCTTGCAGTACGTGCATTGCTGTACTTCCGCATCGTTTGGAGACGGGGATCGCGGCCGTGCTGTTTGGACCGCTACTGCTTGCGCTTGTGACCGCTCTCTAGCTAGCTGTTCGTTGAACGCGCTAACTAAAGCGTCGATCTTAGCATCGCGCTGTTTCTCGCGTTCTAGTGCGTGGTCCACTTCCGCTGTTCGGACCTTAGCCTGGGAGGGCTGACCGCGACGGAAGCGTTTGGCGGCGCTAAGGGCCTCGTCCAGGGTGGGGAGCGAGCTGTAGTTGACTAGGCTGGCCATGAGGCTGTCGAGTAGGCCGTCGACGAACGTTTCAACCTTGTAGTGCTCCTGCGTGGCGGCGTCAAGGAGAGGGTGGGCGCGCCGGACGAGCTCGTCGACGCGGAGGGCGTACGACTCCAGGGTCTGGTCGTGCTGCTGGCGGCAGTCCTGCAGCAGGCGGCGGTACACCCTGGGTTCAGGTTGCTCTTTGCCGAAGCGTCTTGCTAACGCAGCGTCGAGCGTAGCGAAGTCATTCCGTAGGTGGAGGGGAATGTGCTCCAGGACCACCAAGGCGTCATCGCCTAAGTAACTGCTAAGCATGATGCCGCGGGTAGCGTAGTCCCAACGCTTTGCATCGGCAATGCTGTCGAAGTGCATTCGATACAGACGGTAGTCATTTCGGCCAGTGTAGCGTTCAGGGTTTGGGAAGCGTTGTGGGCGTTCTTGGGGCCTGTTTGCTACTGCAAGGGCTGTGGCTACAGCAGTGACAATGTGAGCTGTGGTGCTCTGTAGTGGCTGGCTTGGGCCAGGCTTCCGATGATGCTGGCGCCGTGGTTGGCGTGGCTCGGAGCGTGACCTGGAGCGTGGCGCGTCACGGCGACGTGCGTGGTTGCTGGCGCCGTGTCGGCGTGAGTGCGAGCGAGAGCGTGAGGCTCTTGGTGGCGACTTGCGGCGTGTGTGCGAGAGAGAGAGCGCCTGTTCCGCGAGCGTGACCTGGACGCCCTGGGGTTGGCTGCTCGGCGGGAGAGAGTGCGTGCGCGCCGCTGTCTTGGGTTCGAGCGTGAACGAGTGCGTGAGCGTGATGCTCGTTCCTGCCTCGCACCTGGCCGGAGCCGCGGCGCTGGCGAGAGCGTGGAGTGAACTGCACTATGTGGTCGCGAGCTTGGTGACGGCTGCGAGGTTCTGGAGTGAGCGAGCGTGCCCGTCGTGCTGCAGGCCAGCCCTCTGCCTGGCTGCCGCCGCGGCGAGGGTGAGGTTGAGGGCGGTCGGCGCCATGTCGTCCGGAGTGTGGAGGCGCCGCGTTGACGTGGACCTGGGCACGGACGCGTCTTGGTGGAGATGGGGGCCTGTTCGGAGTACTCTGGGCCGTAACTCGTCGGCGGTGCTGGCTGCGTGCAGGCGCCGAACTGGAGGAAGTGGAGGATGACAAGGTCGTGTCCGAGCCACTTGAGGTTGACGGGGAGGTGTCTCCGTCGTCGCCGTGCTCTCGGCGGCGCTGCGCGGCGCGCAGACTGCCGCGTATGCGGCCCCTGGATGCACGCTCTGGGGACCGGGTGGCTAGGCTTGGTGCAATTTGGGCACAGGAAGGCGTGGATCCAACACGGTGCTGGGTTTGGGGAGCATCATCTCGCACGGGTTGGCTTGTTGCTGCATTCGCTGGGCGTGCGTGGTGAAGAAGCACGTTGGACCTGGACCACGGGGCCGATGTAGAGGGCGCGGCGCTTGCAGTGCGCGCGCGTTGGAGCGGAGCTGGCTCAGGGCCTCGCTCGCTTTGCGGGGCGCTGGTTGAGATGTCTTCGTGGCGGAACGTGTCCGTGCTTGTTTCGCGCCTCGCGGTGAAGGCAAAGGGCAGCGAGTTAGTGGTGGCGTCCTCGCGGGAAAATGGCGGAGACCGTGTAGGCCCAGTTTGTGGAGTGCGCGCTACAGCTTTTTCGGCCTGGCCTCGAGCCGCGGCGTCGGTGCTGGGGATGTTGACTGGGATTGCGATCTGCAGGTGGTCAAGCACGGCCTGGTCTAGGACGTCAGCAGCCTTGGTTGTGATCGGCGCGGAGCTGTCTGTAGCGTCCGCATCGCCTGCTTCCAGGCCGGCGGGGCCGGCCGTCATTTACTGACGCGCTGGGGGACGTTTTCTGGTTGGCGCCATTTCTCTTTGTTGTTATTCGAGCCGGTGAGCAACGCTGATTTCGCAAGCGGCTGGCGGGTAGCCGCGCCGCGCAAAGAAAAGCGGTTGGGAAAGGGGTCGAAGAGCTGGAACTGGTCCGCGCTCTAGGACGGGCCCTTGGAAGCGAGCGGGCGGCGAGCACCCGGCAGAGAGGCGCAACGCCGGCCTAGTAACAGTGGCGTGGAGTCGTTTGTTGCGAAGGGGTGACCGCGAGCTAGTGTGAGACCACGCTCAGTGACGGACCCTCAGGCGGCGAGCGGGTAGCGATTTGACGGGAAGGCGCAAAGCTGGCCCAGCAACAGTGGCTTGGGGCTGCGTCTGTCGCGAGGGGGGGCGACCGCGAGCTGGTGCAACCACGCTCAGCGACGGTCCCTCGGGCAGCGAACGGGTAGCGAGCAGCCGGTAGCGATTGGCGGGAAGGTGCAACGCCGGCCTAGCAACAGTGGCTTGAGGGCTACGTCTGTCGCGAGGGGGCGACCGCGAGCTGGTGCAACCACGCTCAGCGACGGTCCCTCGGGCAGCGAACGGGTAGCGAGCAGCCGGTGGCGATTGGCGGGAAGGTGCAACGCCGGCCTAGCAACAGTGGCTTGAGGGCTACGTCTGTCGCGAGGGGGCGACCGCGAGCTGGTGCAACCACGCTCAGCGACGGTCCCTCGGGCAGCGAGCGGGTAGCGATTTGGCGGGAAACCGCGACGCCGGCCTAGCAACAGACTGGCGGGAGCCGCGCCTGTCGCGTAGGGGAGCGGTCGGGGCGGTGCGGCGGGGCGTCCGTGAGGAGCTGGTAAAAACCGCGCTCAACAAAACGGGCCCTTGGCTCGGTGAACGAAGCCCTACCTACACGCACAATTTACGCGGTTCTAACACTGTTCACTTGCTTCAAAGACTTACCCGTAGAAACACACAGAAGGGACGCTACGCAGGGATTCAAGAGACTAGACTCCAATAGGCTTTCTGCCGCGCTGCAGCGGTTACGCTGGCTTATGCCGCGCGCTACCTTTGCTCAAAATAACGGTTTTCTCGTCGGGGCGGGACTGCTGGCCTGGGCCGCGCAGTGCCCGGGCGGTACGCTGGCTGAAGCCGCGCGTTACCTTTGACTGTTTTCGTTCAAAATGACGGTTCTCTCGTCAGGGTGGGACTGCTGGACTGAGCCGCGCAGTGCCCTGGGTGGCTAGGCGACGCTGGCTTGTGCCGCGCGTGGCCGCGTCTGTGTACCTGGGGCCTAAGTTCCCGCTGACCTGTAGTCGCGCGTGAACGTTAGGAAGCACCCGTGTAAAAATGAAATAGTCCTGAATCAACTCCAAACATGTTCCGAGTGAGTCCGAACTCCCCCGGGCTGTTCCTAATTATGCCCAGCTAGGTTCCTGATTTAGCCCGAGCCCGGAAAGATCCGAACAGGGCATGCCCGGAATCACCCCGACTCCATCCGGTTGTTCTGGAATTAGTCCGATCACCGAATGGAATCGCGGGTCACTCCAAATTTTGCCCGTGCTATCGGGTTCACTCGGACTGCCCCTTGCGAAGCCCGTCGACTTGCTTCAGTCCCGAAAGCGATCTAGTCGGTCTCGGACTTGTCCGGCTGAGTCCGGTCTGCAGCGGGCCCAGAAGGGCGGACTGTCCCAGCCGGTGCATACGCGGAAAGTCCCGCTGGCCAGGCTGACAAGAGGCGCTCTCTGATTGGCTCGTCGAGGAGGGGAGCGTTAATCCGCCGGCAACTCGGAAAGTTTTAGCCGCCTCGGCAGGCAAAACGTCAGTTTGCAGCTGTCCTCCGAGGTGCACGCATCGCGAGTTGCCTGCGTCAGTGTCCACTCTCTCGGCGCGCTGAAGTCATATCGTCTCCACGCGCTGCAGCTTGGTGCTGGGAACGAGGAAGTTGGACGGAAAGAAGTGTGGTCTAGATTCAACTGTTTCTGCTGATGACCGTTCAGGACGCTTCTGACTCCCCGCTTGCTGTGTGCATCTCCCAAAACTAAAGGGACGGGCGGTGAGAGGGCGGGAGGTGTATTAATTTATTCGCCTCTCTCCGTTCACACTCGTCCCCAAAGTGCTTTCACCGGATATTATTTTACACGTCTGGCTTCACGAATCTGAAATTTGTACTTTGTGACGTTTCTTTTTCCGTGACGAACGACGCCTTGCCAACTTCCTTTAAAAGTACAACCTACCCGGCGCGTGTACACAAGTGTGCACGCTGATAAAAGTTAGTTGTCACAACCAAGGTTTGGGTTGATTTTGAGATGATAAGCTTAGTTGAACTTTTACTTGCAACAGGAACTTTTATCCAACATAAAGCATCGTCGTTCGATCAACTATTTTATTACCTAGCCTGCAAGGAGGGATGGGGATGCAGGAAGGGGGGTTGGGGTAGGGGGCATTCGGGAGGGAGGGGAGGGGTAGGGGGCATTCGGGAGGGAGGGGAGGGGTAGGGGGCAATCGGGAGGGAGGGGAGGGGAAGGGGTGCACTGTCGTCATTCGGACTAAATCCGGAACAGAATCTGGTCGATTTCGGAAGGCCCTTCGGACTAAATCCGCCCGTGCCGGTCTGTACAATTTTTCGGGCTGTCCGGAATCTCATCCAAAAGTCAAACGTTTCGTAGCACTTTACGGAAAGTCCGCGGCCGTGTTCCAGGGCTTCTTAAGGCGAGCCCTTGCCACAGGGCTTGGGCCGGACTCTTCCATTTTCACACGGGCACCGGTGCCGCTGTCGTAAAGACCTGCAGCTAGTGCTTGAAAAGTGCGGTGGACTGGCTCTTGCCACGCCCTGCACCTTTCCTTCTCCTCTCCTCTCTCCTCTTAACCGCTGCCACCACTGTGATAATGCGGGTTTAAGAGGGAGGTTCCTAGAGAGATGAGTAGGAGGTATGGCTTATAAACTCAAGGTTTATTGGTACACAGAGCAGGTTCAGTAATCAAGTGCAAGTCGAGAGGGTTGCGCGGTGCGAAGGTCTGAGAGACGCGACGCGGGACGAGTGAAGCAGAGAGGACGATGTGTCGCTGCTGCTGGCTGGACTCGGAGTGACGATCGGGCCGGCCGCGCTGAGGCTCGCGGCCGGGCTCGGCGACGGGCTTCGGGCTCGGCTTCGGGATCGGCCCGGCGGGCCGCTCGGGACCCGATCGGCGCGATCGGCTTCGATTGGCGGCCGCGCGCTCGGGACGCGCGAAGCTTGAAGCTGTGCTGCGGACGGCTGACGCGCAGGGTAGCGTAGCCGGCCGCTGTCTGGCGGCTGGGTCCGAGCGGGGTATTGCCACGCGAATAAATGCGTGTTCTGACTTAGTGCATGGAAAGGGTGGTGGAGGCTACAAAGCCGTATCACCACAATAGCACGGGCAAAATTTGGAGTGACCCGCGATTCCATTCGGTGATCGGACTAATTTTAGAACAACCGGATGGAGTCGGGGTGATTCCGGGCATGCCCTGTTCGGATCTTTCCGGGCTCGGGCTAAATCAGGAACCTAGCTGGGCATAATTAGGAACAGCCCGGGGGAGTTCGGACTCACTCGGAACATGTTTGGAGTTGATTCAGGACTATTTCATTTTCATACGGGTGGTACTGAATACCGTATCTAGGTATCGGTTTCGGAGCACTGATATACCGAAATGTTTCGGTATTTTTCTGCACTTAGCGTCGTATGTTGACGGAGCAACGGCAAATGAAATGCGTCAAACAATCGCGTATGGAGAGAAAGAATCTAACAAAAGGAATATTCCGGCAAGAAACAGACATCGGCTCTACTGCCGGCCTCAATATGGCAGGTCTGGTCACCGCACAGGGTCAAGGCAAACGACCTGCACCGAGATGAGAAAAAACATATCTCAGCCGAGCGGTTAGGGTTCGTGCCTAATTGCGTCCTACCGGAACCATCGACTGCAGCACAATGGACTCGAGGTCAGGTCCGAAGGGATGGGCAGGACGATTTGGTGTGACCCATTGACGCGGGATTGTAAACAATAAAATGTTGGCACCGACTAGGGTCATTGACGCAAGAAAGGTTCAAAAACAGATGGACGTCCTTTCCACGTGTGAGATATTTTTGTTGAATATAACAACCTATTGAAGCACCAGAAAATACCTAAAAAAGGCCTGGGTACTTTCGAGAGTACCGGTAAAGCACCTAGGTAATGGACTTGATCCTGTACCGAATACAGTCCTTGGTACTGACTTTTCAATTGTACCGGTACAATACCTATAGGTACCGAACCCTGCCTTAGAAACTGTTTAGACACTGTATGTGTTCAAGAATTCAAATCTAATGTCAAAATTTCTAATATGTGATAGAAACTATTCGATTTTGGAAACGTGTTCACCTCAACAAGATGAACAAGAAATGTCACGCGTGTCATTGGTTCCTACTGGATTTAAGTTATTTGCGTCAAAAGTGGAGAAAAGATGCATTTTTTACCTTTTTCTACATTTGACACCGATAACTTTTGAATTTCCAGTCTGCACCTATAAGATGCCTAACTTTATTTGTTCACCATCTTGAGGTAAAATCATTTCAGTAACCGAATCGTTTTTATTGCAAACTTGAAATTCTAACAATTTTTTCTAAATTTATGGTAAACACTGTCTAAACAGTTTCTAAGGCACAGTGAATTCCGTTTCCTGAGATAGTGACCTCTGTATCTTCCAGCACGGTGCATACCAGCCCAAACTGGGTGCAATAACTTTCAAAAACGCAAACAAAGTGCTGTAACCCTAGTGTGGCCATCACTGGGCCTGAGCACTGACCGTCTCTGGGCAAAAGGCCGCCATCATAGGGCAAACTGCACTCATATTTTAGTTAATTTTTTCTCAAAGAGTAAATTTAATTTTTCGGTTTTTAAACTAGGAAACCTTTACTCCGTCCTTCTTGCATGTTCTTAAAAAAATTTCTACTGGTGACACGTACGAGTGACTTGGTAAAGGGGTTGAAGGCGCAGATGTGCGCTAAAAGTGGCCATCATTGGGCACCTTACCCTTCAAGAAAGTGCATAAGGATTTAGTGTGTTTTGTACGCCGCAATAAAACGGCTACTTGTATACTGAAGTCTCTGAAACGTCCACGTGCACGTGCAACATGTCACAGTTACTATTAACATACGTACACTGTTATTCAACGAATGTGACGTCATATTCGTTTGAATGTAAATTTTGTCACGTTTGTTTGAATACGATGTCACATTCGTTTAAACGTGCACTGTCAGAAATTTTGTTGTTAATTAATAACAAATCTATAGCTAATTTTTTTTCTGACAACAGTTGTTTTTAAACGACAGCAGTCGTTTACGAACAGAGAATGTTGTTGATAAATGACAGTTGGGTCATTCTAAAACAACTTACTTGTTGGAAGACAACTTTTCCGTCGTTTCAGTTTTAAACAAAGATGTTTAGGGATTTGAAATTACCGGTAATTTTCAATCTGGACGATAAAGTACGGTAACATTGGTAATTTACCGTCATTTACGGTAAATAACGGTAAAATTCGACCTAATGTTTATGTGCACTTTTGCACATGAACTGTTAATAATTTGTTTTCAAAGGGAATTTAAGACTAGCGGAGTGTTTTAAAAGGCATATGAAAATGGTTGAGACACTTTTATTGTCAAATGTTCATGCCTTTGAGCGCCCTGAGTAAATTTCTGCTGTAAAAACATCAGGAAGGTTAGGTTAAGTCGAAAATTACCGTAATTTACCGATTTTTGCAGGGTAACTTACCGTAAATTACCGGTATTTTACCCATTCCTACCGGTAAGTTTACCATGATTTAAATCCCTAAAGATGTTGTAGGAAAACGACCATGTTGTTGACAGTTTTGTTGTTTTCGAACAATCGTTACGGACAGTGTGACACGGCCATAAATCAGGGTGTCACATTCGTTTGAACGTGGGTCAACATTCAAACGAATGTGACATCGTATTCAAACGAACGTGACAAAAGTCACATTCGTTGAATAACAGTGAAATGTCCAACATGATTACAGATAACTTTATTCACTTTGCGCAGGCAGCCACGAGAGAAATGGTGAAGATCTTGATGAGGCTGGAAAAAATAATGATCGCCGGCAGCGCCAAGGATGTCGTAGACGAGCTGAAGGGAGACTGGAAGGAGATCTACGCCCTCCCGAAGTATCTGTTCGACCAGTTACTCGCCGGTTAGGCTGTACTCCAAGACTTGCTACCGCCATAGCAAATTAAACCGTTGGACTAGGTTCCCGTTTCGAATTCCAAATTTAGTTTTTTTTGTGATCTTCAAAGGTTTTATCAAGTTGTTTAGTAATTTTTCTAAAAAAAATAATAATACGTAATTAAAGTAATGAAGGAACACGAATCAATTTTTAATTTTCCTCCTTTCGCAATCGCCTAACACATACCGTTAACCGGGGTAGACAAAATTTCACGTATTTTTGGCCGTATGTCTAAAATAATTTTTTCACCAACCCCATTCCCAACTATGTTGAATTCGACATTTCTACGGTCAGTTCGACACCCATGAATGTTATTTTGGTCGACTAAGATGGGAGCTACAGGCCTCAAAAGTTGTCTGAAGTTACCCCATAATTTGGGGTAACTTGAGACACTCCCACTTTAACTCGGTTTTATCAACCAAAATTGGATTTTTTCTGGTACATTTTTTTTCTGAATGGTTTAACTTATTTTCAATGAAATATGAGGTTGCAGAATGTATTGGGAGACATTTTGAAACATAAGAAAATATTTTATTCATTAAGTGACAAGAGGATAAAAATTAACTGTTCGAAAATTTAATAGGAACTGAAAAATAACGGGTCTTTGTCTAACCTTCACATTTGATGACTAGTAAAAATAAACAAAAAAAACTTAAACAATCAAAGAAAGAACCCATTGGGCATGGAGGTGCCTGTCTCATGTTACCCCACTCGATTTCCACCAAATTTAACAAAATTGGGTGTCTCAAGTTACCCCGTACAGTTACCATTTTTTATAATAGTCAATACAAACACATGTATGATAGGTTACCCTCAAAACCAAAGTCAGGTTTCAGACGTTTTAACAATGGGGAATAAGGGCATAAACTCAGAGACAGGCAAGCCGTAACTGTTCACAAACGGTGCATAAGGTTTTTTTTTTTTATTTGGACAGATTTTGAGCATGCTGTGTCAAATTTTCAATCACCTGCGGCAAATAGTATGGTCAATAGGGGCTCAAAACTAATATAATTGTTACTTTTAGGGGTAATTTTGGGCACTGAAATAGCACGCAAGGGCAAGCAGGGTTGTTCTGAACACTTTGAATTTCGCAGGGCTAGAGTGGTGTTGGCTTTTCCAGCTCTTCAGAGCCCTTCTGAAAGATAGAGTTAATCCATCAACAACGATAATACTCAACTGCCACAGCAGTCGCTTTGTAGAACTTTGACTATCATAAAAATTGGCCAAAGCTACATCTGTACTTCTTATGTGTATGTACAAATCCTATCGTAGTGTCAATGATTGTTCCGTGACTAAAATTTTATCATGTTTAACGGGACTTTGACTTTGAGAACGGCCGCATGGCTCGCCGGGTTGCTACGGAATGCAAAGTTTTCCAGAAAGCCCCTGTATCTTCCCAATTGTGCATGGGACTTGCCTTTCATGTACGTCGGTTTCAAGAGGGATATCTACAACTCACCTTCGCGTAATATAGTGTGGCCCGAGTTGCATTATCATCATCAAAAACAAAAAAAAAGGGTGAAGGTTCAAGGTTGGACGTTCAACAAGAAACGTCCTAAATAGCTCCACCCCACTCTCCCAAACATCAAACTATTTGTTCCAAAAATGACGACCCCTACCATCCCTCCATATCTACATCCTTAAGAATTTCACATTTTATCAAAAAAGCTCAGAAGAAAGAGGCAATTATTGATTTTGAGACCGAAGTCGTTTTCTGGGGTGCCCGAAAGTACCCCAAAACACGGGGTAATTTCGGGCACCGCTTTGGGCCCTCCTCTATAAAAACGGTGAGGCGTAGATGTCTGGAATGGGCGTCAAATTGAACTAAAGGTGGGTAGATGATAAATTTTAACCCTCAGGTCCATGGCAACACCACAACCTTCACAACTTTAAAAATACCTCTCAAAAGTGCCCGCACTCGCAACTACCCCGTTTCACGCCAGTTACCTAAGTGAATATCTGCTCTAGTCGTATGCTAAAAGATGTAAGCAAATTAGTACTCTGTAGTCGAGAAAAACGCATTGCCATGTTGCGACTCACTGACGCCTACGGTCGGCCATGAGGTTAGTTTCACGCAAGAACCTCCGTTGGAATGTGGTACATTGAGTCGCTGGCACGTTATGATGCGTCCCTCTCTGTGGCTGGAGTGATGTCGAAGGGTGACAATACCACCTACCAATTTTTAGTTCTGGTTCGGGTCCGGGGCACCGCGTCCTTGGCCGGCTCGGCACCATGGTAGACACAGGATGTCCGCCCCTTCGCTCAGAGGGTGGACAATCGCAATTCGCTGGTCAACCGAAGCACGAAACGGGAGCACAAACGTGGGCAAATCTTTCGCATCTTTGACTGGAGTTTGAATTTCACTTGTAATTGCATTTTAACAAAACAATCACAACGTAGGTTAAAACTGTAGTGCCGACTGCAAATGTCCAAAAGAACTGCCAGATTGCAGGCACAAAAACTACAGTTAAACTGCAGTTAACTTTAGTTCAACAGCAGTTTGGCCAATTAAACTGCAGTTGAAATGCAGCTTGACTGCAATGACCCATCTGCAGTCCAATTACTATTACCATGCATTCTAAATGTACCTGTTATCAGTAGGTTAACTGCACTCTATGCACAAATAGACAACACATGTCCTACGGTTTTCGTCGAGTACCACCTGCATTTTTTAAATGTAAATGAAAGTAGAGTCCTTTCCACCCGGGGTCAAACAGAGAACTCGGCGAACGACGTAATTAACCATACCCACGACAGAGCGTCGATAAATAATTAAATGTGAACGAGTCTTAACACTTTACCGCTGAAAACGAAGTTTTACCATAAAGCTTCAGACCAAATGTATTTGGAAAATTTTGAGCATTGTCTCACACGATTACCAACATGCGAACTTATTCGTACAAATTTGTACGCAACATCGCACAAATTCGTGCGAAATTTCGTACAAATGTGTACGAAAAGTACGCTTGCGCAAAATTGTGAGGCCGCGTCCAAAAGTTGTACAGAGGAATTGAGTTTGTTCTGTTCAATCAAAACACCAGAACAGTGTTATTATTAACAGAAACCGTTTGTGATTGTGAACTTTCACATTGATGACGGTTTGAAAAGTTTGTTCGACCTGAATTGTGATTTTGAAATAGACGGTGACTCTAGCAAAAGTAATGATATTTTTTTCTGGGCTGGGGTAAGGCGTGGGTGGGAAGGTAGGAGGGCCAATTTGACTTTTTTCTTTCTTTGAAATCTGATGACAGCAATGCTGTCATGTTGTAAGAAAAAATTGTACGCATTTGTTCTTGTTTCTTTTTTTTCTTGTTTGTTTTAGACAAGACAACGGGAAAAGGTCCCGCAAGGGCTCTCAAGTTTTCAAATTCCGTTGAGAATACATTTCTTTTTAAAATACAAATATATTTTAAGTTTCAGAGCCAAAAATACCTAGCAACAGCAGAGAAGTTCACACCTCCTCCGCCCTTCAGGGAGGGGGGGGTGGCACTTCCTGAATTTTGACACTGCACGAAAAAGACGTCGTCAAAATGCATTTTGTTACACAGTTATCTGTTACAATTTTATGAGAAATCAGAAAAAACCCTAGAAACCATTTCAGGGGGCGGACACGGAAAGAAATAAGTTTGATGAATAAGCACAGTAGCTTTTGCTGTGCTGAAGGCCATTCCGCTTAAACAGCAAGCGTCTTCGCTGTATCATAACGTCCCGTTCGCAGAATGAGCAAACCTAAATGCGAAAGCAAAGAATGTGCATTGCGTACAACAGCAGACCCCACACCTTTTTTTGTACGAACGACTTGACCTCCCCGACTATGGCACAGTTAAACGTGTTAGCTAAAACAGAGAAAAACGTTCGCTAAAACAGCATTTTTTTTTTTAAGGCGACAGTTTGTTGTTTTAACAAACAGGTTGTGTCTTAATCTACAGACGGATGTTAGCTTATCCAGCAAATCAGAGTTTAATAAATCGATAGATTTTCTTTTTACGCGGGGAGTGTAGCACGTGGCAGATAACTACTATTGCACTCAGAACACAACACCTCCACACTAGCGCCGCATCCGACAAACATGTTCCACAATGCAAGTTTCAGTGAGTTACAATAATAGGTGTCATGTGAACATAAATATCCGTATGCGGTTTGGCGAAGAAGCACCAACCGCTTCAAACGGGTGAGGCCGCACTGCTGCACCTGCAGCGCCAGGTCGGGACACCCGTACGGCATGTATGAGTTTGCAACCAGCTGCAGCTCCTCCAGGGTGGCGGCGTGCGCGCGCGCCAGGGCCAGTGCGGCGCGCAGCGGGTAGAAGCCGCAGCGCAGCCAGCGCAGCCCCGCAGGCGGCACGGGGCGGGAGAAGACGGGCAGCGGCTCGCCCAGGGAGTCCTCGAATCCGCCGTGCAGCTCTAGGAAGCGAAGAGACTCCTTGGCCGCCACCTTCTGCAGCCACTCCTTCTTGACGTCCACGACGGCCAGACTGTGGAGGCGAGGCATCGCCAGGGCCTGGTCTACGTGCTGCTGCTGGGGGCTCACTAGCTGCAGCCGCTCCAGGCGAGGCGCCACCTGCTGCAGCACTTGCTGGCAGAACGAAGGGGCAACGGAGCAGTCCAGGCCGGTGAGGGTCACAACCTGTGGGAGAGAACTGGCGTGAGTGCCTGCGCAACAGTGCAGAGAGCAATGGCATTTCGGATCCGGTTAGGTGCACTGTTTTCACACTACGTTTTAACAAAGTGTGGAAAACTCGAGACAACTACACAAATGAATCGCTGAGGCGTGTACTTTTTAGTCTCCACATGTCTAAGTGCACACCCAAAACCAAAAGGCAAAATCACTACCATCGAAGGCAGTAAGATTCTCCACGAGCGGAAATTCCGCTACGGGCGCAATCGAGTTTTTACCGCCTTTCACAGCAGCACCGCCTTAAACGCTACATTTGGAGGGAACGTAATTGGTGATACAATTCATCACAGCTGATTACGGTGCTCTGCATAGGGCCTGGAAGTACATCGCGGGTAAATCAGAACCAAAAAGCTTTTTAAAGAGTTTCAAGGGCATTAATGGTTTAAAAAGACACAAAATTTCCTCGTTTTCCCTACTTTCTGCACTTGCTGCTCTCATTACCGAATTCGTGGCGAAATAATTCCAGATCGAGAGCAAAGCGTACTAACCATGATGCCCTCGTCATGAGTGACCATATTTTGAGCCCATTCGAGTGCAGGGGAGCCACAGAATAGCAATTTTTCAATGTTGACCATATTGTGCAAACAAGTGTCCGTGGAAACGAATATTGCCTACAGAATCTGAACCGTACCTATTTCAGCCAAAACGATTTGGGTATTTTAAAAAGATCAACAAGAACTACCTCTGACCAAAGAGGAGGAAATCGTCACAGGTCAAGTTCCCCGACCGGACTTTAAAAAAAGTATGCCTCGTACCTCTTTCAAACTGTCACTCGCCAGCAACCTCGCCTTGTCCTCGATTTTTCTGCTTGTGCTTGAGTCGATCACATCAACAGCTGACGGAGTCTCCTCACAGATTCGGCCCTGTACATGAAAGACAATACTGAAAAAGACTGAGATGGGGTACGGGAGCAGAAATGCAAAGGGACAGTTAATGCACTCACCCACGGTTCCAGCACCAACGTTATACTATCAGAGGGGCAAACCGTTACATTCGCAGTGCGGTCAAACTCTACCTCGACGGAGCCGATCTTGGTGAGCTCCGGCCTGACCGAGCAGACGGCACCATGCCCGTACTGGACGGACCTCACCCGGCACCCCTTACGCCACGTTTTCGCATTGAGACACACAGTCGAGATGCTACGCTCCTGCCAAACTGACGCTGAAAACATAACCAACACAGGATTTATAAGACAACGTTAGTAAAAGGTTTAGAGCATGGATTGTTTGCAATCATACTCTAAGATTTTACATTTCAGTGTTTCCACAAGGAGCACCTCCAACATGCGTATTTCTTATTTTGGCTCAAATTTTGGTGGTCGATGGCCTTGGGAAAGATGAATTTCACGACGAGGTGTGTACGCACACTAACTGTTATGTACAATTATGTACGAGACATCGCAGTTTTAAGTGCAGATGAACTTTTTCGTACGATTTTCGTACGTAAATCTGCACGAATTTCCCCATTTTCGTACAAAATTTCGTACAAATTTTTACGAAGATTTCATCTGCACCAAAAACTGTGATGTCTCGTACAAAATTTGTACAAAACATTGAGTGTACGCAGGCTTTATCCTGGTGCACACACTAGAGTTTGTAGAGTTATTTCAGTGTCCGCAGCAGCCTGCGTCCTACCTTCAGGGACGGCGCCCTGCTCCGCCTGGTCCTGCGCCTGGAGCTGCAGCTGCCCGCTGGCCGCCAGCACGCACAGCAGCAGCCTGGACGCCGCGTCGTCCGCGGGCCGCACCTCGCTGCGCCACGCCGCGTCTCCAGCGGCACCGCGGCGCAGCGTCACCTCGCACGCCGCGGTGGGGTCAGCCAGGGCGGCGGAGAGCAGCCACACGGCCAGCGGCAGCCCTGCCGAACAGACATTCAACAACTTCAGGGTCACGAAACGACAGAAAGCATTAAAGACAGATCTTAACTGACAGATTACGTCACTCTCCACTGTTATTCAACGAATTTGAAGTCATATTTGTTAGGTGAATTTTGTCCCGTCCCTTTAGAGAAGATGCCACATTCGTTGAACCGTGACACGGCAGTTTAATTGTGCTGTGAAGCGGTAGAGTAAGACAAATCAACTTATCCCAATATTGAGTTTTTACTCAGAAATTGTTCTCAAAAAAATTTAGCATCATCTCATTAAAAGCCCTTAGTGATATGTCACTTGGTTCCATGAAAAAAAAAAAACGGGGTAAAATATGAGCAAACTGGACATATCCTCTTCTCCCCAACGGTAGAAAAAAAAGTCAAGGTACCTCTAAAATATTTCTACACTTTTTCTTGATAAAGGCTCCTTGAGGCTTTAAGTTTGTTTATTAAATTAGTTAATTAACAGGAGAACTCAGACTAAAAGTCTGAACTCTTAACTCTTCTTCATTCCTGAGTTAAAAACATTTAAGCTAAAAGTTTTTGATGTTGCGTTAACCTTCAAAACTCAGAAATGAATGGGAGTTCTGGGTTCAAACGAGTGGTCTGAATTCTGCTAATATAAAGCTAATTTTTAAGGATCAATACAAATACAATTCACCTCTTTAGATCATATATGGATATATACAGTTTTTCAAAATTGATCGAAAAATTCAAAAAGGAGAATCTGACGGCTCGAAAACAAAATAGGATCTGTTGGAACCCCTAAAAAGTGTGTGCCGGGCTGAGTGTCTAGAACTTTAGTCCTTCCCTAGACTCCGACGAAGTCCCGGTCCATCGGCCCCGACCTGACCCCGACCCGGTGCAGACCCGGCCTGTTGTGCCCCGAGTAGCGGCTCGGGATGACCCACTAGCGAAGCGCGGCCAGCTGACTAGGGGTGTCAGACGACACAGCGGCCGGCAGGGGCCTCCCGTCAGCTGGAGTGCAGCGAAGGTTCCGTCCTTGGCCGCTAGAGTGCACCACCGCCTGGGGGCCCTATGAAAAATTTACAGAAAAGTGTTACGTGGCTTCACCTGGGTGTCGGAAGGTGAGAAGAAGAGTGCGTGCAGAGAGAGAGAGTGTGCGGAGGTACAAGAGTGCGAAGGCGAAAGAAAGTGCTGTGAAATCCCAGAACGTGATAGAAGTGGAGTGGTATCTGTGTGTGCGTGGAACATTAAGTGCCCAAGGACTAAGAAGGAACATCCAATTGGATCAAACTCTAAATCGGAGACATACCAGGCACCTGGTGGTAAGTGCACCCCTCGCCACGTGCAACGGTTGCCCAACTAATTTGTAAGTTGGGTAGACTGGGGTAAATGCATGTCAATAAATAGTGATCAGAAACAAAAGTGAGACTTGTTGTGGATAGGGTATCAATCAGCAAATTACCTAGGGATGCGAACGCTCGGAAATTTTCCGGAAAATTTCCAAAAAAGCAGTGTATTTTTCGGAAACTTTCCCAAGCCTCGGAAAAAAAGGAAAAATTGGAAATTATGTCCTTTTGGTTAGTTTAAGAGTTATCTGGCCGTTTCCGCAGTTTCCCGGTCGTAATTTGAGTGTTTGCGCATATATCGATCTTAAGTTGGCACCGCTGTGCAAGTATCTTGCCTTTCCGACTTCGAGAAGGCAGTGCAGTGGCTCAGACGAAGGGAAGACCCTGTTGCAACGCGAGATAAACCTGGACTGAAGTAAAAGAAGATTAAGATTGTTCTCTTGAATGACAAGTAAGTATCAAATGTCCTTCAGAAGCAGCTTGAGCCCCGATTTGCCTTGTTTCTAACCCATTTCGCGGATATTGTTATGCTTATCGATGAATAAGCAAAGCCTAGGAAGTGAGGTTAGGGTTATGTGCTGGCCGCCGGCTGGGCAAAGGCTTTTGGCTTTTATTCTGTTATTGTTCCAGCGTTGCCGTGATGCGTTTTTTTTTTTCACGCCGGCTCCGTAAATAATTTATTTTTGTACAAATATTTTAGTCTGCTTATTTCTATTTCAGTTCACGACAATGCCTAAGCCGGTGGGAGGGCATTGGTCCCAGTTCGCCGTAATAGTGGACGTGAATGGGAAGAAAACTTCCGCAACTTGCAAGCATTGTGCAAAGCAATGGAAGTTTCCGAACGCAACAAGACTTCTTACACATCTGAAAGCATGCAAGAAATGCCCAGAAAGTGTGAGGGAGATTTATTGTGACGAAGCGACTGTGGTCGTTGACGAGGACGAACCGGACCCGGTGGATCAGCAACAAGCAACAAACTCAGGTTAGTTCTAAGAAACCCCAGTGTGAGACACAGGCACGATTTGTGCGTGTGCATTTCTTCTCTTGATCATCCTCCCTTTGAATTTCCCTATATTTTATTTTAAAATACGACTTTTTAGGCTATGATACACGGTTCCGAGTGCGTGCGTGTGTGTGTGCGTGTGTGTGTGCGCGCGCGTTCGTGCGAGTACGTGCCACTGCCGCTAGATGGCGGCACCTCTGTGCCCTGCACTCATGGCGCGCGGCCTGACGGAGTGTGAAAGGGCGGGGAAAGACGATATCGCCGTTAATTTTTTTCTTATTTTTAAACAGGCGGCGGCGCTTTAGTAACTAACCAGAGCAGCACTACTGGAGCAGCGACCAACTCCAAGCGGACGGCGGACCTAGGAACCTCGGGGGAAGGCGACGGCCCACCTCCGAAGAGACAGCGGTCCGGGTCGGGCCCTCTGGCCAAATTCGTCGATACAATGACTACCGAGGAGAGAGAACGCATCGACGCCGCGTTAGCAAGGGCTGCTTATGCTAAGGGTCTGCCATTGAATGTTTTTGAGGGGGAGCATTTTCAGGAAGCATTCCAGCTAATGCGCCCAACGTATGCTAAGCCACCATCCAGGTATAAAATGGGTGGGCCCTTGCTAGACAAAGAATATTCTAAAATAGAGGCTTTAAATAAGGAAAAGATTCAATCAGCTAGATGTCTAGCCGTTATGCTGGACGGGTGTGCGAACACTAGAACAGAGCATGTTATCAATTTTATTGTTTGTACCCCTGAGCCCGTTTTCTACACCTATAGGGTGGTAGGAGACGAGGCAGAAGACCACGAATTCATTGCAGGGGAAATTAAGAAAGTGATAATTGAAGTGAACCCCACTGCTGTGTTTCTGATTGTGACTGATAATGCGGCCGTTATGAAGGCCGCGTGGGCTTTAATTATTGCAGAATTTCCCCACATCACGGCGGTGGGCTGTGCCGCTCATTGTCTAAACTTGTTGTGTAAGGACCTAGTACTTCTCCCTAGATTTTCCAGCCTTTTGTCAGTGGCCAATGCTATTGTTAAGGCCATTAAACTTAGCTACCGCAATCTTGCGGTATTCCGAGCCAAGCAAAAGGAAAAATATGGCAACCTGTCAACTAGTTTGAAATTGTATTCTAGGACAAGGTGGGGGGGAAGTGCAATTACATTGAACTCTCTAATGAGAAATAAAGCTGCTGTGCTGGAAACTGTAGTAAATAAAGATCTAGAGTTTAAGGCAATTGTAAAACACTGGGCATTGGACAACCATAGGTTTTGGGAGAAAGTTAAGATTGCCCTAGATATGCTAAAACCATTGCATGCATGCATAACATTGCTGGAGTCAAATAGGGCCTTACTATCTGATGTGTTTTTTTTGCAAAAGAAGTACTCCTCGGCTGTAACTGCCAACATGAGAAGTCTTCGCATGAAAAGGACTGAGAGGGTGCAGGTCCGTAGAATCTTAAGAGAGAGGGAAGAATTTAGTATTAAGACCATCCACAAAGCATGCTTTCTATTAGACCCTAGATTTAGGGCACTTGAAACTATGTTAACTGATGATGACATCACTGAAGTTATTGATTTTATTTCTGTAATGTGTACGCATCTAGAATTAGACGAAGGGTTGGTTATCGCAAATTTGGGTCACCTGCGGACCAAATCAGGGTTTTTTGCTCGTGAATGTGTGTGGGCTGCCTCTCAGCGCATGGCGCCTCTCATCTGGTGGGATGGTGTCTGCAGCGGTCAAGCCCTCGCACCCATCGCCGGGAGACTACTGTCTCTGCCCCCCACCGCCGCGGAGTCCGAGCGAAACTGGAAGGTGATGAAGTTTGTGCATTCCAAACCCCGAAACAGACTCGCCAACGAAAGAGTGAAAAAACTTGTAGCCTGTAAAGCTGGACTCAACGGGGAAAAGTCTGGGACCTCGGTAAAGCCATTCTTCAGTGTGGCGGACATTGACAGCTTTTTTGAAAAGTATCTGCCGGGTGAGACTACCGCGGATGGCGAAGAGCAAGAGTCAGACAGTGAGGGCGAGGTCGACGACGACGACGACTCTGATGTGGACTTTGACGGAGACATAGAGGACATAAACGCGGGCAGTGATTGGTCGGATGGGGACGAATTCAGCGAGGACGAAGATGATGCACTGGAAGAGGAAAGGAGACGTCCTCCAACACATACAGTGCAAGAACGCCCGCCTCAGCCACACCAGCGTGACCCTGAAAATCAAGCACGGGGGCGCAACACCCGGGCCGAGGCAGCACGGGCCCAGGAGCAGGATCCACAGAACCTCCGACGGTCAACTCGCCGACGTGTCTAGTATTTGTTTGTACTGTTTTGTATGTTTTGACTGATTTAGTTTTAGTTTGTACTAAATAATTTTGTATTTTGACTTTATACTGACTAATTTTGACGTGAATAACACGCTATTTGATCCCTTATCGTGTGCTGTGCCTTATTCCTGCTGTTCTATAGCTTCCCTACCGCTCATCCATCGATTTCTAGTAAAAACGGTAAAAATTTCAAAATTTTCCGGAAACTTTCCTATTTTTCCAATTTTTCCGGAAATTTTCAAAGTCAATTTATTTTTCCGGAAAATTTGCATCTCTAAAATTACCCCCCATAACAGGCCGTGACCCGGCCGCCCAATGGAGCGCCGGCTTAGCCCAGGCTGAGGCCGGCAGAGTCCGGCCATGGTGTAGGGGCCTCCTACCCGGAGGCCGGCCTCACAGTGGGAGGCCCCTCCACCTTGGTCGGACTCTGCCAGCCGCAGCCGGGGCTAAGCCGGCCCTCCATTGGGCGGCCGGATCTGGGCTGAACCGGCCCCTCACGGTAAAAACGGTTCACGGTTTTCCCAGGAAGCCTGTAGAAAAGACATAGGCGATTTCCAACGAGTTCCTGGGAATACCAGGAACTGTTTTTACCGTACTCGGGCGGGTCTGGGCCAGGCCTCGGCCGGATCTGGGTCTGGTCTTGGGCGGGTCTCGGCCGGGTCGGGGCCGGGTCGGGTTCGATGGGCCGGGACTTCAGTCGGAGTCTAGGGTTAGACATAGACATGCATGGACACCGTCAGTATGATTGCCGTGTGGCAAACGAGCCTCACCGTTCAGTTCCGCGTCCTTCTTGGCCTGCTCCCAAATGGCAGCGTCAGCCCCTGGCGCCGTCTGCAGGCGGCCCCGCGCTGCAGCCAGATTCTGCTCCTCCCTCAGCAGCGTCTCCTTGAGGCCCTGGGTCGCAGTTTCCACTGCAGCGCGCACTTCAGCCAGTGCCGCCTCAGCCTGCTGGAGGGCCTCCATGCGGGGCGCGGCCTCCTCGGTGCGGACCTTCCTGAGACTGCGCACGGGGTGGTCCCCCACACAGACAGCGGTAGCCTCTTTCTCGCAGCTGATGCACCAGAAGCGCTGCGGAAATGGCCTAGAAACACGCAAACAAGCAGGTTTTAAAGACACTGGTGTAGAACAAGGGCATAAAAACTAATGTAAGCCCCTCTGGGCAAAGTTTTGATGCCCCTCCAAAGGCATTTGCAGATTCACACCGTCCGAGGAGCGTAAACAAGGGCGTCAATCGTTTACATCCTCTTAGGGATTTTTAAATGCCTTTGTTTCGCCAGAGTACCCTCCGTCTTTTAGGGGTAGGGTGGGGAAGAAAAAAACAAAACGGCTACCGCACTGTACAGAAGTTACGAATAAGGCTCTAACTATTCTGCTCAGTGGAACTTGTAATGAAGTCCCTTCCCGATAAAATGGTTCACTTTTTAATGATTTCAGTTCATCATACTCTAGAAACTCAAGAGTGCATGGCATGCTCCACCTGGGAGTAAACCGCAAGGCACGCTTCGCCGTGGAGTTCTTACAAGCGTGCTCTAACCTGGAGCATGCTTCCAAGCACTCTTCACGATGAAGCTTGCTTTTCCATTAATGTGAAGCCTTGTTGCAGCACGCTTCAACCTAGAGAGTGCTTGCAAGCATGCTCCAAGATAGAGCTATTGTCTATGGTCTTAGCCATAACGGCGAACCATACATTGGGCTGGCGGCTGATTCTGTTGGACGCTGAAACGAACAGTTTAATGAAAGATTTTCAGTATCATATTTAGTGATTTAATCAACCATGCACTTTTCTTCCAAATATTAAATGTAGAACTGGGCAAAATTTATTTCTTCTCAGCGGAGTGACGACCTTTTCTTTAAGCACACTGTCCGTAACAATTGTTTGAAAACAACAAAACTGTCAACAACATGGTCGTTTTCCTACAACATCTTTGTTTAAAACTGAAACGACGGAAAAGTTGTCTTCCACCAAGTAAGTTGTTTTAGAATGACCCAACTGTAATTTATCAACAACATTCTCTGTTCGTAAACGACTGCTGTCTTTTGAAAACAACTGTTGTCAGAAAAAAAATTAGCAATAGATTTGTTGTTAAATAACAACAAAATTTCTGACAGTGCACACTCAGATTGGTTTAGTGAAGTCTCAGTTCGGAGACACAGCAGGTGTTCTTCCTTCAACCGAGTGCCAAGTGTACTTTTCTTCCCCAACATACCCCTAGGCAATTTGAAATTTCACGAATTCGGCATCAAATGGTTGCACGAAACAGGAGGTGGAAACGCGTATCACTTTCCTTGTCCAAATTAAGGGAATAAACAAATCGAAAATCAATGAACTCACGCTTGCAAGTTCTGTAGTACGATGAAATTGTCCGGTAATTCCGCAGCTTCCCCATCATAGACCTACAAACAAAAACAAGAGCAGTTGAAATTAATTGTGCGTCACAAATGCTAGGGTATAGTGACTCACTTCCAATAATCTAGAAATATCGTAGATTATGGCCAAGACAGATTCTGACTGCTGAGCGATCGAAAAATATCTAAGTAGTTTGAGCAGCGCAAAAAAGACCTCCACCGTCAATTTTACGCTCAGTTTTTCACAGATTCGCATTCTGACCTGCCGAGTGACGCAGAATCGTCAAAGGTTAATGACCTGACCACACACGCTAGTACAGTCGGTTCTTACCAAAAATTTTACAAAAGGAAAAAGTCGCAGCACCAAAAACAATTCGGCTCATAACTTGGCGAGAAAATCAATACAACTGAGGGCATATGTGGGCTTCAACCTTGGATTGATCCACTTATAACAAAATATGTTCTATTTATCAAGTTATATGCAGTCAGTGTAGGGACTCAGGCAGCTACGTCCCATTGCAATAAAAAGAATGAGGTAGAATTTATATTTCAGGTTTTGACGAGAAAAAAAAACTGACAAAAAATAACCCCTTAGCCGAATTGAGAAAGTCGCGAAACTGTTTTGGGTGTGAACCGAGGACCCGCCTGTAATGGTCGGACACAAGGCCAAATTGGCGTGAAAAAAAGTCACGCCAAATATTAGAGTGAGAAAATTCACGCCGAAAAACGGCATAAGACGTGAATCACGCCGTCATCTGGCGTGAATGTACCATGTGGATTGGTGCGCGCAATGCGTTTTACGAGAAAAGTCGTGCCAAAAAACTGGCATGACAGGAAATTCACGCCTTTATTCACGCCCCTGCCACGGCATGAAGTCATGCCAATAGATTTTCAGTGATGTCAAAACACTCCGTAACTACAGTAGGAAGCGAACTCACCTTCATGTCTACAGGGCAGTTCTTGTTCGGACGTTGGTGCAAACATTTCACACAGTATGAATGTCCGCAGCGAAGGACCTTTGGGCGGCGCTCCGTCGTGTCGAACGGTTCCAAGCAGATATCGCACTCCATCTGAAGAGGACAAAAAATCAGTCAAATAGAGAAATGATGGCACGGATGTGAAGGTTACAAGAAGAACTAAAATACCAAAGGCAGCTGTTTAAACTTGATATTCAAATAAAAACTATTATAAAACGACACGTCAACATGTATTCTTTAGTCACTGTTAAAAATGATCGTTAGTTTACGACATTTTATAGAACAATTATGTCGAACAATTATGTCGTTTGTAAACGATACATTTTGTTACGACCTCAGTCGTACAGATACCACATACTTGTCGCTAATTTTTATAGCGAGACGTGTCGTTTTAGAGCAAACTAAGTCGTAAATTTACGACTTGATCGTAAGTATATTAACGATTGTAATCTTTTATGAAGACATGTCGGACCTACGGAGACCAGCCAGGGACCTCCTGGCGACCGTAATTGAGATTCGTTGGTTCGTATAACATTTAACCGGATTTTAATTCGTGAAAGTACGATTTTTTTCCCACAGTGTAGGGGACACGTTACGGTGGTTGAGCCATTGCACATGTTACGCTAGTGTTGACCCATTTTCCGTCATTCCGGCGTACTGTGCCAACGCACTATTCTCTAGCGTATCAAGGAAGAACGTGTCCTTATTACTGGAGGTCCTGTAATCTCTTTTGTCCTGTACTGGAGTTCTGTACTCTGCAGACTAAAGTGTGTACATGGTAAACTATTGTAAGAGCACGCTACTAAGCACACTCTTATTAACTGCATACTTGCAAGGCGCACGCTAAAATTGAGTGTGCCTGGCATGTACACGCTATAATACTCGCAGTTAGTCCTATATAAGAGCCTGGGCCAGTTTAAGTGTACTTGCAGGTACACTCTTATTTAGCGTGTACATGCCAGGCACACTCTATTTTAGCGTGTGCCTAGCAAGTATGCTGTATATAAGAGTGTGCTCGGTGTGTACTATGTACACACTCAAGTTTGCAGAGTAATCACTACGCAGGAACAGACAGCGAACAGGTTACAGCTTGTTAGGGGAACGCATTTAAGGACGTAGGAGCGAGTGACTTTTCTGGAGATGGGTTGCATCCGAGAGCGTTTTTGGGGTGCTTCCGCAGTCATCTGAGGCCGGGACCCGATGCCCCGCCGACCTGTTTGCAGACAATGCACCCTCGGCCGGCTGTTTATGGCCGGCCTGCTGGAGTGCGGCCTGGGCCGCACTGAGCAGATCGCCAGCTTTTCGTGTGCCAGGGGTCGGTTTCAACTTCTAAGTCCTAGCTTCAGGTCCAAATCTTTAGTTCTGTCAAAATTTGAATAAATATTTAGTGCGAAGTGCTGATCATTTCTATGTAGCTCTAAAAACCTGTCTGCTTTGCTCTACAAAAGTGAGCGTAGAAACTTTATTTTTAGGTGGAAAGATTTGAAATGTCGTCCTAATTACATTGGTGAACATCCCATAAGTGTCAGACGACGCACTAGAAAATTTTTAATTTCAAGAGTCGATTAGACCGCCTTCCTTTTGTGTGAAAAGGCCTCGTTCACAATGGGCCGGGAAGAGGCGACGGTGATGACAGGCTAATTTATTACCCCCGGATACGAAATGGAAATATTTTTAAGAGCCTTATTTTATTTTGAAATACGCAGCAATGGTATCTATGCAGCGTGACGAGTCCAAAGGTGTTCGAATATTTGTTCCACGATAATTTTTACCGAAATGGCGACCTAGGCTGTGGGCCGCCTGCATCGCAGACGGTTCCTGACCAGCAGCGACGGAGTGGCCCGCACGCTCCTATTGTCCGCCCGGCGCGTCTCCTTCGACCCCGGCTACCTGCTGCAAGCTCCACTGTGCGACGGAAACAACAGATAGGCCGATGCAGCCTGTCTCTCTCTACTGGTAGAGGCCCTGCAGATCTGAGTGATTTTCTAGAGCACAAGACGCGAGTACCACACCTCCTAGAGTTGTGGAGAAAACTTGCGCGTGCACAGAAAGGCATGGCCTAGGGGCTGTAATGTTTCATTTTCTCGCCGTTTCATTAGATTTCCCTTAGAAGATCCCCAAAAATGACTCATTTTCAAGGCGTTCCAGGAGCGCTCCAGGAAGGTTCAGCGCAAATCGGAGCATGCCATCCCCTCCATACAGTCCCTGCCAACAAGTGTGTCAAGTTTCGTGCCACTGCGACCCTTGGTTTTCCCGTCTCGTGCTCCAGAAAATGCCAAAAACAGCCAAAATTTCAAACTTTGAGGCGTCGCGACGCCGTAATCTAGCGTCGCCGTGCAAAATGGTTCGGCATGATGGGTTAACACATGGATCACTATTGATTAGTAAAAAAAAATTGCGCTCCTACGCCCTTGAGGAACACACAAGGAACGGTCAACCACCTGGTCAGAAACATGCAGCGAATAGGCAAAAGACTGTTTAGGAACAGTCAGGATGTCCCAATTTACTTCACAAGAACAGCCTTACCTACTATCTATAGCAAAACCACAGTATGAACAGAAAAACTAGAAAAAAAATTTAAAAAAGAAGAGAGCCCAGATCTGGTACCAAGTTCGGTTGATGTTATGTGGCACCTTCACCCACGAACATTGTGACCCTGTCGTGATCTGCACTGCACGGACTTACCTCTCTGATTGAACCTAATTCAGGAGAATGTGTTCCTCGCACTACAGTGGTCGGTTCAGATGTTCTGCCACGGTCAGGGTCGAGAGTACGGAAGGGGATAGCACGATGAACAGGCAGATTGGAAGATGTCGCCCGATGCGGGGAAACGAAAAAGCCCTTCCAAAAGACCCACACGCTGAAATCGCAGCCAGAGTTATCGCATCGCCTAGACCGGCTGGCGATGCATTGATGGTTGAGACAACCGTCCACGTCCGCGTGACACCAGCTGTGCTTCTCGACCTCGACTGACTTTGCTTTGCTGCTGCTACTCCAGGCAGGGTTGCCAGGTCCCGAGTACGCCAAGTCGCCACTAGGGCGCGCTCAAGTCGCCAAATGTCGCCACGGGGTCAAGTCGCCAAAAATCGCCACCGGAGCAGTCGTGTCGCCACTCAAGTCGCCAACCAGGACTCGGCCTGTCGAAAGGGTTTTTCCTCGTCTCCGGTGCGGAGGGGGGGGGGGGGGGGCAACAACCCGTCCCAGGATTTTTCCGCCTCACCGCGGCCAACAGCAGCTGTGCTGGCTAGATTTAGGAATTTCCCGCGTCGAGTGCCTACTCAGGAGCGCGAACCAACCGTGAAATCGTCCAAAAAGCGACATTTTCTCGCCTAAACTGACAAGTCGCCAAAAAATCGCCAACAAGGTATTCAAGTCGCCAACCAAGTCGCCATTAATCTCAAGTCGCCAAATACGTCGCCAAGACCTCTTTAAGTCGCCAAAATGGCGACAAGTCGCCACTTCTGGCAACCCTGACTCCAGGCAGTGCAGCCAGACTCTGGCCGCCAGGAGGCGGTACGGTCGCGGCGGGAAGGCGGTATCTGAGGGCGGAAGGGTGGGTTGGGGGGAAGCTCGCGCGCCCGATTCTTATCCGAGTGGTCGAGGCACGACTCGTGTGTGTTGGGAATCCCATGCTAACCGACTCGGCTTCGAGTCCGATCCCACAGTGCGGCACGCCAGCGGCCGGCCGAGTAGGATTTGGAACAGGCCGAGGGACAAAAAACAAGGAAAAACCCCCGGTTTGGGAAAAGGCGGTACGCTCGACCTTCAAGGCGGTATGGCGGTACAGAGCCCAAAAAGGAGGTACAAATAGTACCTACACACTAAATGTCGTATGACTTTTTTAGTCCCATGAAAGATGCAATTTTAAGCACATCCGTTGCTGATACAGTTCAGTTTCCACCAATGATACCAGGTGTACAATTAAATAGCAACTTGCAATAGGCATTGGACAATTTGTGTCACCTAGTGGACATAATATTGTATTATAAGGATGTGCATAAAATTGCATCTTTCATGGGACTTTTGTAGAGTGTAAATGACCAAAAAAAAAAAGGACTTTTGAGTACTTTGACAGTGTAATAACTTTTTTATCGCGCATCTTAACCCATGACATGTGAAAACACTTATTGTTTGTCTCGCTGAGACGAATCCATTTGGACAACAAAAATTCAATTCAGACACTATTCAATCATTTATTCTAACCCATGCACAGTGTTGACCGTTTGAATAAGTACGGGAGTTACTGTATGAAAGCAACGAAATGGACTGTTAAATTGGGACAGTGGAAACTGTAGACATGTACAACGCATGCTGTTTTCGAATGTACGGTACAGGCTGCTTTAATCCGAACAGGATCTACCGTGATATTTTCTGCGTGTAGGCGGTACGTCTGGCAACATTAAAGCGAGGAAAAGTCTCTAATCTCTCATCCGCCGGTGGAACGGCAAGCGCCACGCCACATCGCCACTGGTCAACGAATCCGCGAAATCGCCACGTAGGTCGCCACCAGCCACCAGCGCGGCGTGCCTACCACGCCCGAGCCCGAGTGCGCCCGATCCGCCATCGCACCCAAAAGCACCCGCCGAACGCGCCCGGGGGAATTTACCGCACGGTTCTATGTTACAAAAATAAAAGCTTTCAAATGTATAATCCAGTACACCACCCTTATCCAGAGTATTGTATTTGTCTATTTTAACCATTACGGTGTCATCAGCCTGACCCCAAACATTATATGTTCCAGTTCCCGGTCCACCAGCCCTTCTACCGCCCTGTCCGGAAGCCTGTCCACCGGCCTGGCGCGCGCCAGACCCCCTTGCTTGTGCACCTAGGCCTGGGCCATTATTGCTTCTAATCGTAATCGGTCGATGAATAAAATAATCGCGATTGGTGTCGATTAGCAGTTTGGTAATCGGTAATCAAAAACGCACACGACTAATCGAAAGACAAAGATTAATCGGAAGAAACCGATTATTTGGAAATTGCCAAAAGAAGGTTTATACTTGTGACATGCTTAAAAGAGCATGTCGTAAGAAGGTAGGAAAATCATTTAAGCAACCTTGAGTGTCTAAGACGACTTTTCTGCCTTAACTGGAAACATTTTCACCCGTTCCACTCAGAATTTGAACAGATGCCGGATACGATAACCGATAAAGCGACGATTAATCGATCATCGATAAATAATCGTTCAATACTTCGATTACCGAACCACTAATCGAGGGTTTGAAATAATCGGACGATTAACAAAATAATCGTGATTATTTTCGATCAGTCGATTAAGCGCCCAGGCCTATGTCCACCGGGTTGCCAACCACCGGCAGATCGACTCGCTCCAACGCCAGACGCAGAGCGACCCGTCGCTGGTATGCCGGTAACTCGGCCAAAGCCACACCCCATCGTATTCGTGGATCGAGTAAAACAGGCTTAGCGAGATGTGTGGTGAAGCAGGATTTTACGTTTTCCGGAAACAAATCCTCTGAACTATCAGAGCTCAAATAAAAAACGAATTCTGTTCGAACGCCATCTTGCAGAGCCTGACTGCGTAACCACAGCAGCACACCGGCCCTAAGGTGTGGCGGCGCCGCATGCCGCAGCTTTTCCAGCGATGCAAAACCAGCCGGCTGGTCAAAATTATAGTAAATGTCGCCTAAATCGTTACCGGTTCATTTTGGGTACCCTTATTCGAGCCTCGTCTATATTTCGCCATCTTAGAGGAGCCCTTGTAGCGGACTCGCCGCGGTGTGTAATCGATAGGATCGACCGCCTCTGCAGCGAGCGGTCTGTTTGGATTACGACGGTATTTTGTTTCATTTTATTGGCTGCAGACTGGCGGACTCGTCTGATCTTAACTGGAGACGGAGAGGTAGTCGGAGTGAAGTATCTCACTTGTGGAGCAGCGCGCGTGTCGGGAGATCTTTTATCTCCCCGCTGTTTAAACCAATCGTAAAGTAATTGCAACTCATCCTGCATGGCTTTAAATTTGCTAAACAAGCTGACATTCCCAGAATGAAGAACGTTTTTGATGTCCTGAGTTAACTGGTGCGCCCTCGGAAGACGAAGCTCTGCGTCTATGTCAACGCCCGCGCCCGACTGTTTCGACGAGGGGGCTGCCATTTCCGTCTGCTGGGGGCTTTTTTTTTCAAGAAGCTGCTCCAGCTGGGAGTCTGTCATGATGTGGTAACGTTTGATGATGAGATGAGTTTTGATAAAATTCCAGAGAGGACACAACCGAGCAAAACACCCAGAAATCCACCACGTTGGTGTTTAGAAAGGATTTGTTTTTTCCTTCCAATCAAAACTTTTCTATTTGGAGCTGCCAACAGCCGAAGCTCAGTCTTGTACTTGCGCAAAGCAGCCTTGCAGCGAGGTGATAAGGGTTGATTCCCGTGCAGAACGCGTTCAGACTGCATTCGCCAAGTGACTTTATAAGACTGGCATCGGCTGTTTTTATAATAGCCTTGCGCAGAACGGGAGGACCCGATTGAAGCGTGCGAAGATAAGGTATGTGGCGCTTAAGACGTCGCTTTGTCAGACAGGACTGGGCATTTTGAATCTGGGCGTCAGAGCAAAACACTTTCACACCAAGGTCGTCAGGAAAAATATTGCTTTTTAGGCGAAAACTCTCCGGCACTTTTGAGGCGGGTTGGTAGTCTCCAAGGAGATAAAGGTGTGGCTTATCGGCGACCTCTGTTATATCTAGGTACTACCGCAGCGGTTCTCAGCCTTTTCCGGCTCCCGACCCCAAAAGTAGCGGCCAAAAATTTTCGCGACCCTACGCGACCCCACCCAGAAAAATCCCCCCCCCCAAAAAAAAATCTGAAATGCCTGAAAAAGATATATAATCAAATGTTATTTCATCACTTTTATTGGGAACACAGGTACATCAATTAGTGGCTGCATTGGGCCTGCACTTTGGATACAATGTTTGCGATGCACGGGACAGTATTTCTCGTCACTGCGACCCGCATGTCACTCTCCACCTCAAGACGGTTCCTATGTTTGTTCTTAATATAGGTTAGATCTGAAAATGTCGACTCTGCTAAGTAGGTGGTGGCGAATGCCAGCAGTACCCGGCTGGCGACGTCGGAGTTGAGGGGATACTCCTCGGAGATTGAGAGCCAAAATTGGTCCAGCGGCATGGTGTTGAAACTTTGCACGACGGAGTGGTCGGCCTGGAGTTCCAGGAGCTGTCCCAGATGTTTCAGAGGCATATCCCACTCCTCCACGCGCCGAGGGTTCCGAATCCAGTCGTGTTTGTCTCCCGGCAAGTCACTGAACCATTCTTCCAAATTGATGGACAGACCCTCCAGATGGTCCATAATCTGGGACTTGCAATTACGCCAACAATGCGAGTTGTGGGGTGGCCCTTCGCAATAATACCGGCACCACTGGGCACAGCTGTGGTTGAGTCAGGTAAAGTCCCTCGCTACAGTGTACTACGTAGTGTATGTCGAGGCGTCCTTACCTGCAAAGAGTTAATCCCCCTCCCCTCCCTTCCTAGAAGGATTTTCCCGCTTGCTCACGGCGCTTGCAGGCCTCCGAGCATCCGTGCAACGACAAACAGGCTGTGGGTTTTTCAGTTTCCGCGAATCTGGGTTCCCGGCAGTGCTCGGCCTGGCAGCAAGCTGGGAATACGCCGCGACCCCAGGCGACCCCCGCCACCTCGCCGCGACCCCACAAAATTTTTCCGCGACCCCAAGGTTGAGAACCGCTGTACTACCGCCAATAAGTTGGACTTATCTCGCGCCAAAAAACGCTAATTTGACTGCGGTCATGGAGCGATCGAAAGAGGACAAAATAATTGGAACTTAAGGACAGTGTGCGAAAATTTTTCCCCCCTTAATACAGGTTATGTAGACATAATACAAGTGACTTAAGACCGTGGCTTACGCCCTTGGTTGCGAGCTTAACAATGGCCTCATTATCCGCGCACTGGTCTCTACAATCGTGAATAAAAATAAGCGAGTCTTTGGGAAACCGTTCAAAATCGTCGGGGAACCCCGCGAAAAACACTATTCCCGGCACGTCGTCGGCGAGCTGTGTCCGTAGAGCAGACTCCTCGCCCGCGTCATATAATTTTCGTTAAGGTTAAGTCATGGCCGTACACTACGCGGGCGTGCCTCGCCAAACGCACGCACCAGCTGGATTTACCGCCCTGACTATTTCCTACCGCCAGGAGGACGCTGGGGTGAACGAGTCCTATAGGGTTTGCCTTTGTGGCTGTCCCGACCGGTTTGCACTTTTATACGGTCTTTTGTATCCCGTTGGCGCCAGGGGGCGATCTTAAATGTCTTTACCGCGATGAGCCCGCAAAATGGGAGTGGCATACCACCCAGGACGTCGTGGAGGCAAAGACCCATCTGTTCCATAGGATTCATATTCTGTTTTTAACTGCGGTGTCGTCTCTTTATTGTCTACATTTGCCAAATTTCTGTTCCTTTTTTTTATCAGTGATGAAATTAATTTCACTGAAAGCAGAATTTCATCCCCTTTCCAACGCCGCAAACAGAATTCAATTATCTCAATTGGTTTAGAAACTACACCCGATTTTATGCGGAAATCTGGAGTTCACCACCTGAGTCGATGTCAGCCCCTATTTCGAAAACGGCTGACGTTAGGCCCAAAGTATATGCCACTTTTTACTAAGGGTCAAGTGGGTGATCATCCACGTAAGTGCCGACTGGATCCGCCGCTGTCCCCTCTTGGAGCGTGCACACATCACTAATTTTTCCCTGGTGGCATTGAGGCGGGCTCGAAGCATGCAGTTGTGTGTACTTGTCATCTGTGCAATTTGAAATGCGTACTTGGCCTATTATGCGTTTTTAAGTGTGTACTTGCAAGCATGCATTTGCTAAGTGTGTTAGGAGACAGTTTAGTTTGTAATGCGGGCCCGTGTTTACTAGGAGCTACATCCTTTTTTATTAAAAAAAATAAAAATATAATAATAATAATAATAATAATAATAATAATAATAATAATAATAATAATAATAATAATAATAATAATAATAATAATAATAATAATTGGGTCGGAAAGCGGGTTTCCCCCCACCACTTCCCCACTGTTCCTCCCATATCCCCCTCGTCTGGGGGCCAACAAACCCCTCGCCTGGCGGCCAACCAGCGGGGAACGGTGGGGAAGTGGTAGGGAGGATCCGCTGCTTTCCGATCGAATTATTATTATTATTATTATTATTATTATTATTATTATTATTATTATTATTATTATTATTATTATAGCTTCTGCGGGCCTTTTAGTCAGCCCCTGGCTGAATCCACTATGCTGAACCGCTCTACTGTGGTTTTTGGTTGGACTAACTTGCCATTCCGAACTGAAATGCGGCAGCTTAAATTAAATTGGCCATTGTCGTGTGGTTGTTGGTATAATAGGTGATCTGAATCACATGGACGGTGATTGGCTGAATGCTTTGGCGGCTTTGCGTACGTGTCTTGCTTCGGACAAACTTCCGCAGTTGGTTGCTCTTCAGGACCAGTTGAATTCCGGTGAAGCTTTAAAGAACTGTGTAAGTGCAATACGATTACAAAATTTGCAGCAAATTTAAAAGGGACGCCTTCCTTTCCCCCTTCAAGATTCACCCCTTCAAGATTCCCAGTTTCTGGACCTTCTCCTTTCCTGGGCGCCTTCCTCGATGCCCAGTTCCACACTGTGTTCCACAACTTCGTTCGTGGTCTCACTCTATTTTTAGCGTACAACGAACTTTTTCGTACAAATTCGTACACAGAATCTCTCAAATTCATGCGAAATCGAGTTTTAAGTAGTTTCAAAAGTACGTCGTATGCTTAAGATTGTGTGAGACCACGGTCCAACTTTGTACATAGGAACTTTGTGTGTGCTGTGAATCGTTTGACCCATCTTGATTGAGCACCCAGGTTAACTAACACTGGGAGGAGGCCAGTTGCTGGATGTTTTCGGCATTCGCTCTTGAAATGTGCAGAGCACCCTGAAAAGAAAGGCTGGTGATCGGTGACCTATAGGATAAGGCGCTCAGGTTCTGAGCATGCTAGGTTTTGAGTGCAACTGTCATAATCGCAGCTGGCCTCTCGCATAATTTGTTTCTCAAGACCTCTCTGTTTTTGCAGCCGGACTATCTGGTCGACCTCCTGGCAGGCAGGCAGGCACAGTCGCGCGTGAGCGGGTCTTCGACAAGACAGTGGCCTGGCTGAACGAGGAGGCAGGCATCTCTTGGATCCCGGCGGAGAAGTTGCGTCGGGCCGTTGCCCTTAACCAGCTCAACGGCTGCTGCGACGACACCACCGGAAATGGCAGCGTCGAAGGCGGCTTCGCTGTAAGTATACTCCATTGTCTCAATGTCTGCCTGAATATTATACCCTTGTTAGAAATTAAGAGACTGGACTTAGCTTGAGTAGACATTTAGAAAATGGAGAATACTCATGTAATTATTTACAGGATGGGGAATACTCAGGTGGTCATTTAGAGAATGGGATGTACTCAAGAAGACATTTAGACAATGGAGTATTGTCTGGTAGACATTTAGTGAATGGAGCATACAGCATACTCAAGTAGACATTCGGAGACAGAACTTTACTCACTCATAATTTCTAATTGGGTGCAGTCCACTTCCCCATTCTTTAAGTCCACTTTTAGGATACTCGTCTCTCGAAATTCTGTCCAAGGAATATATTGCTTGAACACTGAGAATTTTGAAAAAGCATGATTCTGGGTTTACGATGTATTATTTTGCCTCCTGCACTGCAAACCTAACTGTCTACTAAGCACGCACTTACAAATGCATGATTGGCAAGTACACACTTACAAGTGCATGCTTGGCGCCGTATTGCTCTATGTTACGCATATGCATTTGTAAGTGCACTGCAAGAAAAAGTGTGGATAGTACAACAAAAGTACAACAAAAACTGTACAATAAAAGTACAACAGGGATTGTAGAAAGTACAACGAGAATTGTACGAACCACAACGGAGCCTGGACTACACAGCACTCGTCATGCCGGTTCCGTTGTACTTTGTACAACGTACAACAATTGTTGTACTTTGAAAGTACAATAAATTCCTGATAAAAAATTTGCCAGTAATTTGTGTACTTTCGTTGTGGTTTTTTCTTGCAGTGTGTGCACTTGCCAAGCATGCTTTTGTAAGGGCGTGCTTGGCCAAGCATGCGTTTGTAAGTGTGTACTTGCAAGTATGCAGTTGTAAGCGCGTGCTAAGTAGACAGCTAGATTTGTAGTGTGGATGCTATTATGAGGAAGGCACACCTTTCCTACAGCTGGCTGGGGAAATAGCTTCAGTTTCTTGATATATTGACGAAGATCCCCTTTGATGTTTCATATCGATATTTTATATTTAATTAACATCAATGAAAACATCTGTTGTTTACCCTGTTTGGGATTTGTTTGGGAACAGTCGAATTGTCCCCCCCCCCCCCGATACCTTTAGTTTACTAGAGGTATCTTCCTCTTTTTATTTTTACTATATTCATATATATATGCATAGGCCCAGCTCTATAGGCCAAGCTCTACAGGCAAACTCTTTAGGCCAAGCTTCATAGGGCAAGCTCTTTAGGCCAGGCTCTATAGGTGCAACTCTACAGGCCAAAATGCATTTGCATCTGCAATAAAAGCCAGCTCAGCATCAAGGCCGAAGGCCTCCCCCTGGCTAGTAAATGTTACTTACACGTTAACCACTGGATGCTCGAAACAGTCCGTGCTTGTCCCATGCACATTTTTTGGCCTGCCCTTCTATTTAAAAAATAGGGTGTGGGCATGTGCATTTGCCTCCTGTGTCTGTGTGTTGTTGTCGTCTGTGCACAAGGAAGGAGTTAAGCTAGCGTAACCAGATTTGGAGGGTACTTTAGGAGTGCCGTCAGAACAAACAATCCGGCGGTACAAATCTGGCCCGAGTCGCAGAAGGGCTGCTGCAGGTTGATCATGGTTTACACTCTAGAAACTCAAGAGAGTGCATGGCATGCTCCACCTGGGAGTAAACCTCAAAGCACGCTCCAGCGTGGAGAGTGCTTGCAAGCATGCTCTACCCTGGAGCATGCATGATAAGCATGCTCCACCGTGGAGCATACTTGCAAGCACTCTCTAGGAAGAAGCATGCCTTTTCGTTGATGTGAAGCCTTTTTGAAGCACACTCCATCTAAGAGAGTGCTTGCAAGCATGCTCCACCGTAGAGCATGCTTGTCAGGCATGCTCCAAGGTAGAGCATGCTTGCAAGCACTCTCCACGCTCGAGCGTGCCTTGAGGTTCACTCCCAGGTGGAGCATGCCATGCACTCTCTTGAGTTTCTAGAGCATGAGCGGGAGGGAGATTTCCGCCATTATTGGCGCTAGCAAGGCATATAGGGGTATTTTTGGAATCAGGGTGACGAGAGAAGTTGATTGGGCCTGGTCTCAAAACTATCGGTTGCTTTCATGAATTGACTAGATCAGGATTTTGAAAAAATAGGGGTCGACCGACTAAAAAAATTTATTGCAGATTTCGATAGGTCTCGGCAAGACCTTTCCAGCGAGGGGTCGGAAGGGGGTCCAGGAGCCTTGCTAGGAGCCCTACTTCGTCCCTTGGCCGAACAGGATCTTGAAAACAAAAGGGGGTCGACCGACTAAAAAAATTTATTGCGGATCTCGATTGGTCTCGGCAAGACCTTTCCGGCGAGGGGTCGGAAGGGGGGTCTGTGAGCCCACCTTCATGTGTTGTGGGAATCAGTGCAACGGACATGTTTTGCACTTTAACTGTGTAACTTAAACCTTTAACTGCCTTTAACTTTAAAGCTCAGTGGGAATTGAACGGCGGGCCTCAGTTACGATGTTACATCGATTACTTTGCGTTTCCCCTCCACGGGGTGTGCGGTCGACAGAAGGTCGGGCTCTAGCGTGTTAACTTTCCCGGAAACATGCTTTGTCCAAGCATGTTTGAGGGTGTAGGATCCAATCCATGAGGTATTCAGAGCCTGATCTAATGTTGTCATGTTGTTATTTCAACAGCGCGGATCGCTCTACGCTGGTCTATGCACTCTGGAATACAGCTGCGTGCCAAACACGCACTCGCTCCTGGAAGTGGAGGCAACGGGGCAGAGGTTGATGATGGTGTCAAGGGATGTGCAGAAGGGAGAGCACCTAACTGCCGACTACCAGGTACGTTGAATTATTTTCTTTTTTGAGTGGGGGGAGGGGTGGCATTTTGGGAACGCGTCCCAACACTGCAATATCCTTACTGACCAAACCCTTGAAGTTCGGTCTCATGTCCTCCTAACCCGGGGCCCTTCAAATGTTTGACTAACGATCATATTTTGATGAATGCGTTTCTTTGGCAGGACTCTCCGTTCCGTCCTCTCTCCGAACGACACCGTGATTCATGCCAGAGGGGCTGCCTGTGCCGCTGCATACTGTGCGAGGATGCAACGGAGCTCGGGCTGTACCTGAGCTCTCACTGCTGCATGCGCTGTTCAAGTATGTTCTTTCAATGTCAGTGTTGCACGTCACTGGGAGAACTGAAGCGTTCTTTTACGCCTGTTTTTTAAGCGTAATGGTTGCTGCACTTGCCTTGAAGCGTAGTCTTTCGTGCCACTTCTCTCTCGCCAATCATAATGCATGGGAGAATTTCTTCTCTACGTTTCACAACAAGCGTGGTAGTTAGCGTGAATGATGCATACAACTTGGCTTCAGTGTTTTGACACTTACGTCACGCTCACGCTCGTTTTGTGCCCTCAATGTCACGCACTGCTCTTCAACGAATGTGATGTGATATTCGTAACTATGGGAATTTTGCCACGTCCGTTTGAATACGATGTCGCAAGTGGTGGCACGTGATACGACTGTTAAATAAGGATGTCACATTCGTTTGAACGTGGCATCATATACACAATAAATTCTCCCTCCGCCAATTGCTGCTCTGAACTGTTCTAAGCCACTTCGAAACGACAAGTTTATTTGCGTACGAGAGCTCAGTGAATTGTGGGTCACAGGTCTCTGTAATTGAAAAAGCGTTAACAAGCTACGGCGAACCTCTAGAGATGGCAACACGTACATAACTTTCTTCTAAGCAGCAGGTTGGGCGAAGTTTTACATCTGCAATCTGGTTTTCTTATTCATCCCCAGAGCAAGGGAAGATGACCTTCATCATGAATGAGTGCAGTGGCTGTGGAGCAAAGAAGTCAGCCACGATGAATGAGCCTGAGGCCGAGTTTCAGCGCATGCAAGAACAACTGGTAAGTGTCAGCAAGACAATTTTATAATATTGTCTTGGTCCTTTGCAGCGGCTGGGCATCAAAAAAATACGATTTTATGAGATCCTAGTAGTCACGAAGATTGTTGGAATTTGTTGAAATTTTGATTTAGTTGAATCTTGTATGTTCACTGAAAATAGAAAGGTCAGATTTCTGGCCCTTAAAGGGGTGATACTAAAACGTTAGACCGAAAAAAGGGTCATACACAAGTGTATGACCGAAGAAAAGGTCATACACCAATGTATGACCGTTTTGAAGGTCATACACAAATGTATGACCGAAAAAGGGTGATACTTTTTTGCATCACCGATGAAGGTTGATGTATCCCTAAGGTAAACGAGGGCCAGCCTCGCTAATGTCTGACCCTTTTTCGGTCATACATTTGTGTATGACCTTTTTTCGGTCATACATCCGTGTATGACCTTTCTTCGGTCATACATTTGTGTATGACCTTTTTATCGGTCATACTTTTTGTATTGCCAAAAATTGGTCTGATGTCTCACCTTTTGAATTACAGTGTTGGTATGGGTGTTGAATGGTGTTGTTGTTTTTTGCATTTAAAATTGGTATTGGTGGTATATCTTGGCTTTCCCTGGTTGTCTAGGTGATTATTAGTGTTTGTCTTTTTATTTGAAGTGAATAGTGAAGTTGATATGTTTGAGGGGTGTGAAACGTATGAATTCTGGTGTGAAGCGACTGAAGGGGCCGAATTCATGTCTATTTTCAGTCCTTATTTTCTGCAAATTTTGAACTTTTTATAAAAAGTGAAATCTGGTCTAATTTGATGACAACCTTTTAGTACGCACTTTATGCTCAGGGGCCCTTTGTGCATAACCATGGCAATGCAGTGTCTTATTTATGCATACGTAGGTTATGTACAAATTTGTAGCTACAACAAGGAACAGTTTTATAAATACTGTTTAGACAATGGACAGTGTTACATTACTCTGTCAATCAGTTCTTTCTGTGCCATGTTCCAGGCCACCCCACGACGCTGGGAGCGTTTCATTGGCCAGTTCTTGTGGCCGAGGGGCCCGCTGCATATGAACCACTACATGGTGCTGCACGCCAAGATGCAGATCATCCAAGCCCTCGAGAGCAGCCAGCTGGGACATCTGGCGTTGGATCCGAAGAACGGTAAATTTTGTGTTGTTTGCACACTTAATGACATGTTCAATTTTGTACGAGACCTCACGTTTTTTTGAGCAATTGACTTTTCGGACGACTTTCGTCTGATATACTGTACATTTTTATATAATTTTGTCCAAAATCGCGCTTAAACGTGTACGAAAAGTTCATCTGCACTAGGAATTGAGACGTCTCGTGCAAAATATGTACAGCAACATTTTTAGTGCGACATAGTAGAGAAACACAAAGTTTCCCCAGGCTGATTTTCATTTTCTATTCTCTTTGCCATATGATCCCGTAGCAAGTTTAGCACACTTGAAAGTTTTTGAATTCTACGTGGATAATGTGAGCGGCGTCTAGGCGTCTAGGCATCCCGAGGCCGCCCAAGTCGCGGGCGCGACGGTGACAGTCCCCAGTGGTGCGGACACACAGTCGCGCGCGCGCGCACACACACACTCACACTCACACACACGATCTTCACATCACCCGTCTCCTCATTTAACACGATCCCGTCATGGTTCCCTCCTGTTGCGCTTCGGAGATGTCGACGTTTTATACGGCGAAAGGGTTCCCGGTTCCCCCAGGAAATCGCTCTTTACAATAGGCTTGCTGAGTAAACCAGAAACCGCTTATGCCGTGTTCCGTGACTTTGTTCCAATCTTGACGTTGCATTTATTGTCCTTTTAGCGGAGGCTGTTCGCTGGGAGTCGCTCTGTGGCGATGTGCTTCGTGCCCTTGAGGTTGTTCGCCCTGGATTCAACTCCTACATGCAGAGTGTACTGCTGGCAACTTATCACGTGAAAGGCTTGCAAGCGTTCAACATCCTCGTGCACCCAAGAAAAGACCTAGATCGAATGGTAAGTAAAATAATGGTTCTTACAGCCTACAGCGTGGCAAGTGTTCCTCTGGGTCTTCGCCGATCAAAGGTGAATTCTATTCTTACGTTGAAAGAACAATGTACTGTCAACACCGTTTCTTATTAGTTTCCTTTATTCACCGTAGCGAAAGCACTGTATTCGCCGCCCCGTATTAAAAACACATACATTGCCGTCAGTAATTTTTTTACACAATTAACCGTTAGAAAAGGAATAGAATTCACGCTTAACATTCTCACAAGAAATATTGCAAATTTTTTTTGGACAGAAATTGACGTCATTTTCTTTCTTGTAGAATCTACGTTTTTTTAAAATTCTTTTCTAATCATCCTGTCTCACTATACTGCAAGATAGCAGCCATGAAAAGTCTGCACTACCCATTCCTAGTTGTTTTCCTGAATTGAGGAGGATCGGTAAATAAAACGGTAGATTCTTTGAACGTAAATGATGGCGTTTCCACTGTTAAGATTTACGGCAATTCATGTCAGAATAATTAACGCAAAATCATTGTGACGGTGGTAAAACTGTATTTTTGTACATTTTGTGTAGTCGCTTCCAGGCGTAGACGCTGAAACGAGCCTCTCATTCGGAACAAGATTGCTTACATTTTATTTTATCTCTTGCTGTTTGCGAGATACAGAACCAGTTCTTGGTTGGAGCGCCATAGCGCCCGTTTCCAACTCCCAGCAAACACTGTGAATGGAAGAGTCTTGATCAATACCCATTTTTGGGTGAGGAACACTTTATCACTCGAATTTAGGTGAGGAAGGCTTCCTCACCCAAATTTAGGTGAGGAAGAGGTATCGGCTACCTATATGGCTACATAGTATTCTCACCCAAATTTGGGTGAGGAAACCTTCCTCAACCAAATATGGGTGATGAAGAATTCCTCACCCTAAATTTTAGTCATGATCACGACTCTTTCATTCTCAGTGTTAACTTTTCACACTGAATTCTGATGTACTGTTTTTTTACATAGTTATGCACGATTTTGCACACGCGTTTGTTATGCATAATTTATTTATAACTTTGTATAATTTATACGTTGTCACGCACAATATTATGCAGAAGCTTACGCATGTGGAAAATCGTTCAAAACTATGTTGGGTTAGATGCCCTATGATAGCCAGGGTAGCAGTGATGGCCACTTAACACTTTGCGCTAACGTGCCATCCAGGTGAGAGAAATTAAACAATCGAGCTTTCGGGGTTTTGGACTGTCACCTATTGGCAACACAACGCCGAAAAAAAATCGTCTTCTTAGTGACGTGGACAGCCGCCCGGGCGCAGCGCGCCGAACACTGAGTTTTCAGCCGGCCGCGCCCTGCTTTTCTCACCGGTCCAGATAAGCGCAGACTGTGACGACGAGAGCAGTTCTCGCAAAATGGTTAATTTTGGGCCCTGAAACTTTTTGAAAAAAAGTTAAATTGAAACCGGGTTTTTTTGCATTTATCTTGTTAAGAACATCACTAAGGATCATAGATTCATAGGGGCGAGCTATCACGCCACTAGTATAGGAAATATCGCAATTTAATTGTTTTTGCTGTCCACGGAAATTACACAGCTTCAGAAAGTGTCCACGGAAATTACATTTTAATGGGCCCTTAGAATAGGAGCGATACGAACGCTAACGCCTGGCAGTTTAGGCAGCCCCTTCCACATCTGTGCGTTCTGGTTCCATGTTGCCTACCTCACATTACCATTACCATTAGAGGTTTGACCACACATGATCGTATGCCATTTCGGGCCTGACACATGCCCGCCTGCACTGCAAAACGGGACATGGCCGTCCTTTCTAGGGTGACACGTTATATCGGCGGAGAAGAACCTCAAGCGGCTACAAGCTCCCACACTGCAAACCTAACTGTCTACTAAGTACACACTTACAAATGCATGCTTGGAAGTACGCACTTACGAACGCATGCTTGACGCATGGAGTTATACGGCGTCAAGGATGCGTTTGTAAGTGTGTACTTGCAAGCATGCATTTGTAAGTGTGTACTTAGTAGACAGTTAGGTTTGTAGTGCACTCGCAGTGTGACCTGTATGGGAGGAGGTTGGAGGAGGTATACATCCCTCGGGAGGGGTGCGAGGCCTCCGCCCTGGAACAGTCTCTTTGAGCACGACCGGGTCCGGTGTCCGCCTGCTATAATCGCCTTGTCTCGGGAACAACTGTGACTTCATTTTCTTCTGACCACGGTTGCATAGTGGTTACTTCCCAGGCGGTACCTCTCACCCTTGGCAGAAGTTGGGTCCTACAGTGGCCAACCGAGGATAGTTCCACTCGATCAACTCCTGCGTGTCTTCTATGATTGGAAAATATAAAGTTGATCGGCGGGCCGAGGGAGCGGCCCGCTCGCGGTATATGCGGTCTGTTTAGCCCTCCCAGATGCATTTTTGGCACCAACGTTAACTAACCTACATTTTCGGAAAGAGTAAAGTTTGAGGCATTTATTCGATAAATTGGGTCAGCATTCGAATGGCACGCTTAGGAAAGTCGTCATGTTGCTTAACATCATCGGTCAGGTTAAGTCAGCCGCCTGTCTTAAATGGAGGTGAGCTAGACCCCATCATAATACAGCGAGCTTATTATCCGCAAGACTCTAAGCTTTCGGTTTCACTCATGAATGATCAAACAACGTCAAACGGTTTCACTGACACGCAGTCAAAGCTGTCATCCCAGCCAGAAATGAAGTGTCGGAAAGACGTCGATTCGATGTCGTCGCCAGAGATCGAAAAACAATCGACAATTTTAGTCGATTCGAGGGATATCTGTCCACCAGATCGACGTCTTTTCTCAATCGAAAAAGGCAATCAATCCGATGGCGATTTTGATGAAAAATCGATGTAGACGGACGCGTCTCTCACAAGTTGTGTGTGTGTGTGGTGGTGGAGGTGAATCACTTGACAAAAAATTTCAAAATTATTTTTTTTTAAATTTTATTAATACTACTTAAGTTTAGACTAGGTGCATCTTTTCTTTAATGCACAGTTATCACAGTGAAAGGCATCACATTTTTGGTAAATTATCACCGGTTGTTTGATGTTACATGCTGAGATCACACCCTCCAACTCAACGTCTTCTCTGGCCCGCCGACCTGCACGTAGTTTCTCCACTTCACACGACCGCCACTCCAAACGGGGAACATTGTGGATCATCCAGAAAGTACGTCTAATCACATTTCCCATGAACTATGTAGTAGACGAACACAAGGATGAGCGCCTGCGAAGTAGCGGGTTGGCATCCCGCAAAGCACGCGTGCACAGCTGACGAGCTTTTGCCTACCTACCAGGCGCTCAACCTTGGGCATACTGATGAATCTAGTCCAAATAAGCTCTGCTGTCCGGACTACTTTCTGGACGATCCCAAAGGCAAAAACGACAGAATCTCATCAAAAGAAACAACTGGTCCAAGAACAAATAACTGGGTTGCAGGATATTAAAAGGAACATCAGGGCTTAAATCAACATCACTAGAAATAACTAGGGAACTAACTGGCCCAATAAAAAGCAGCTTGAATGATGATGTCTTAACGAACCTTCGCATGTGCGTGTCAACGTAGGCACTGCCATCCCTTATGAGTTGAAGTATTAAGTTCAATTACTTAGTTCAAAATTAAGAAAGCCCAAACAATATTTTGTGACCTCCATTTTTGTCTTGAACCTGTTTAGTAATTTTGATACCTGTCTCTAAACACAAACTTAAGGGGAGGTTCTGGTAAGAAGACACAATCTTGCTCTTTTACCCAAAATCTTTTAAAATCAAAATGTCACTAAAATTGGTTTTAGTTGTATGAAACACTTCACATTAAGAACACATTTTAACAGTTGTATGTTTTAAATGATTTGGGATTCACACCAGAACCTCCCATTAATAGGAACCTTGAGTGTAGCATGCAGAAATAAAGATTAAAGAAAGAAGTAAAGTCAGGCAGTATATGTACGAATTGAAAGCAGAAATACTGCATTAAGAAAACAGCCAGATTATCAGGCAATTACAAACAATTAAGAAAATGAAAAAATTATGCATTAAGAAAATAGCCAGATTATCAGGCAATTACAAACAATTAAGAAAATGCAAAAATTATGCATTAAGAAAATAGCCAGATTATCAGGCATTTACAAACAATTTTTTAAAAAAAATGAAAAAATGATGCATAAAATAGAGAGAAATGCTATCAGGCTATAACGAAAACAAAAAGTAAGGAAGATACAGCATAAATAGAGAGAAATGATATGAGGCTATAACGAAAACAAAAAGTAAGGAAGATACAATAAATCAATAGAAACTGCAGAACATGGAACACCTAGGCTCCAGTCACAGGACGCTTCTTTTTCTTCTCTTCAGGCACCTCTGGTACCTGCTTTCGATATTTTGCATCCTTCAGCCATCCTTGCAGGGCCTTCTCTGCAGCAGACAGGTCACTCTTCGGGAAGGCTGTTTGTAAAGTACCTTTAAAGAGAAAATATAACTTATTATAATTATTATAATAATTCAATGTCATTTTTAGAGTATGCAAGAGAAAGACAATAAGTAATCACCTTGGAATACTTTGTACAGGTTCAAAGATCTGAAGGCCACTTTGCCATTCCCACCTGCCAGATTTATATCCATCGCCAAGTTGTTAGTGACCATTTTAGTCAGAATGGCCACCGCACTCTTTTTTTCTGGTTCTGCCACAGTTGTGCGGATAAAGTTAGACATATAATCACACTGTAATTAGAAACAAGAAAGGTCATAATAGGGGGAAAATAAAACCCATGGATATAATTTAAAGGAGCAATACTTACAGCTGCAGACAAATTAGCATCATTTTCTTCTAGAAAGCCCTCAAACTTTTTGAGGTCCTCTTTGGTCTTCAGTGGGAGGCATGCCATGTCTTTCTGGACAACAATTCGCTTCTCACTGGGAACAAGTGCTCGCTGAAGTCTTGACATATTCATAAGTACTACATCGAGCTTAGTGTTCATTTCTCTATTCATGACATTCATTGCACTGACAGAAGACTCCAGCAATGCTAATCTATCACCTGTAAATTGAAGTGGAAATGTAACAGCAAATATTATGTTCTAAAATGAATGGTAATAATGTGTCACATACCGTCACTTTTCCCCTCAGATTGGAACAGATTGCGGCGACGATTCAGTTCACCTGTAGACCTTGGTCGAGAGGAAGAGGAGTGCGAGGTTTTCTGTGAAGATAGAGGGGACGGCACAGGGCTGTAGTAAAATGAGGGGTTGTCTTCAGAATGTCGAATTCTTGGATTAGGTGTACCATCATGAACAGATGGTGTGCCCTAAAAAGAGAAGAATATACACACATTTAGTAAAAACAGGAAAAGAAGCAAAATTTAGACCAAGCTAAAAATATCAAATGAGCAAAGTTTGAAAATTCTTTGAAATGAGACAGTTACCGTTTGAGATGGGCTAACATCAGCAATTGGGGTGGAGGGCTCCTGCTGTTGCTTTGTAGAGGAGGACGCCAAGCTTGATGAGGATAGGAACTTACGTGCACGTGGAGTGAGCTGCAAAGAAAAGTAATAAAATTTATTATTCATAAAAACAAGGCAAAATATATCACAGTATATAGGTTGACTGTGTCAATACCAATCTAATTTACAAGAAAAAAAAAATACCTCTTGCTGAAAAGTAACTTTGATTGGGCTTGATCGAAAGGAGACAGTTCGCTGCAGTGCACTATTAGAAGCACGTACAGGAGATGGGGAAATCCTGGGTGTTTCCTGCAAACAAATTAACTGTCAGATGCCAACACACACTCCTTTTTGAGAAAAATTAATCGGAAGGGTTTGTGCAAGACTAAAATGTGACCTCAGCTCAAACACAGTAAAAAATCACCTGATCAATCTCGTCCTTATCCTGCTCTTTAGAAGTAGGTGTTCGAGGAATTTCACCAGTAGCCTAGGAGGGCAGAATACATCATTAGAATCAAACCTGACATTGACATATAAAAACACACGATCAAATGACAGACACTTACTGAAGATGTGACATTTTCTACTTGCCAGGTGACAGGCAGCTTGGCAGGTGACTTGTGTGGTGACTTTGAGGATAACTTCTCAGGTGACTTAATATTAATCTTCTGAGCTGCTTTTTGCCTAGCCAACTTCAGACGTTCACGAAGCTCTTCGAATTCTTTTTTCTTTGCATCTGCCTTGCTGAGTCCCTGGCCTTTCCTGACCACATTTGGCTTCACCACTGTCTTAGAGGCAGTCTTTGACACTGAGGTTATTGGTGGAGGTGCTACAATGGCTTTTGCTGCCCTCTTCACAATAGGTGCCTCCTCATCTGAGCTCGAATCCAAAGGTTGAGTCCTAATGCGTTTCCTTTTGCCTTTGCCCAAGGGTGCCTCAGCCTCAGTTTCATAATTGGAGTCCTCAATAAATTTTGGAACCGCTGCCCTCGCTTTAAGAAAGGATTCTGAAATAAGATAAGATTAGTAAAATAATAATTGTAAAATGTTATTGCATAGTAAAAGATAAGTGCACAAATAACGGACATAAATTGAACTCACCATAAAACCGCAAAACTTCAACTTTATGAGTATTCCAATTATGATCAAAATTTTGTTGAAGCTTGACCAGATTAGTTATAGGCTTGGTTTCTGGGGGCCAGTAGGTTTCTGTATGCATATTGTCATCAGGGACTCCTTTCAGCCATGCTTCCAGTCCAACTTCTATGTATTCGGTTGGATCCCCAGGAGTAGGTAAAAATTTGATGACGACAAACTGGAACAAGACGGCAAATGATGACTGATCACATCACAAGGATTCCGAGGAATGAAGGATGGGCACACTGAGGAAATGCGAGTCCCCATCTGGCATGAGGTAACACTTAAACTTAACATCACGCAGGCGATATATGAGCCTTTCAGTCCCTAATCTGGACACACGATAGATGCCAAGCTCAGATGAAGGGATGGGATAGTCATAGAAATCTTCCAAACAGCCAAACTTATAACTTATAAGATACAGCTTCTTCTGACTACGAACAATATTTTGAAGGACTGCAATGTCTCCACCATGGGTTTGGAAACATGCATTTGACTTCCCAACCATCAATTTCAATGTTCCAGCCTGAAGTTTTCGAAACTGCTGACCAGGAATGACTTCATTCAGAATGCGATGCTTCAGTGACAGTGTCACATGAGAAGCTTTACGGGTGAGCTCCACTACCCTGGATTTCTTCTCATCATCTCGCCGAGCCAATTGCTGCAAAGGATTCAGACCTGATTTGAGGGCTTCCTTTATGGACTTCAGTTTATTTTCAAACTGGAAAGCAGTAAAATCATCTAAAGGCAAATCTGTAGTGTGACACTCATCGCTTAAGTGAATGAGTGAGTGGACATTATAGACTACAATTTTTTTTCCATAGACAACTGCTGAGTGAGAAACAAATGTTCGAATCATCTCAAGAGCAACTTCACGTTTAGCAGCAAAAAGTGGTCTGCTGCATAGAATGTACATACTACAGTGAAGAAGCAAGTAGTGCTTGTAAATGTTATCATCGATTAAATCTTTGAAGGCAAGAATCCCATCGTACAAAAGGATCCTGCGGAACTCAGTGCACTTGAAAGATTTTAAAAAACGCAATGACTTTGGCTTTCTGTTGAAATCGCTTGGACAGTACTCCTTCAGAAAATCAAACACAGAGGAAATTAACTCAACCAATTCAACATGCAACTTCCATGGACCAATTACGAAGAGCCAGAACTCCAGAAGACGCTTGAACGCTCCCCCATAAACCAGGTGCATCGGGTCCAGCCTGAACTGAGAGACCATACCAGTGTTGAGGCGCTCCAAGGGCGATACTGTCTCCTTGTGATGTCTTGGCTGGGCTCGCTGCTGGAAAGTTTCATCAGTGCGCAGTGGTGCATCCATTTCGAGGAAAGTCATCCTATTGTCAATATATTCACCGTAAGCCTCACACTTTTCACAGCCACAGTATCCTCCATGACCAATGATGCACTTCACTATCTGACGACCTGGAGCATCTAGAATGTAATTCCTTATCTTCACCCTATACACTTGTCCATTAAAAACATACCCATTATGTATAAGATCATCAGCTTCATCAACAAAAGCCTGCATGAACTGATTGACATCTTCAGGATCCTTAGTGTGTTTATATATGGCAATGATAAATGGAGCATTATTAGTGCCTACCAAATGACCCATGATAGGCCACAATTTGACAGACCCTTTAGTTTTAGTCAGGGGCAGCCCATCAATCCCTATGTCCAAAGTAATTTCATTGAATTCTGATAAGTATTCTTCAAGAGAAAGCTGGTCAAGATTAGCCTTAATCCCCTTATACCAAAATTCAGCCCCATTGGCAAATTTAGAAATATTAAATTCATAATCACAGGCAAAGAGTGTCTTGTATGACAGTGGCATTTGAGGAAAAACAGCACTAAGTCTGTGTAATAAATGGTCAAGTTTAGTCATAGATAATACACCAGGTTCCTGAGCCCATTCTCGTACGGAGTCAATGACATACTGCTCTTTCTCAGCATCATTGCGAAAATTTGGACGGTCATCTTCATCTTCTTCTTCACTGTTCGCAGCAACATCACCCTCACTCGAAGCAGAACCAGCCATTGATTCACCTTCCAACAAGTTAAACGCATCATCATCATCACCACCACCACCACCACCACTATCTCTGTCGAACACTTCATGATCATCGTTGCCCTCTCCATCGGGTTCTTCATTATTGTCCTGGCCCTGCTCATCACCATCATTGTTGACTAAGTCATTGTCCACAGAGTTAGGATCATCAGGATCAGAATCAGACGAACCAACATCATTCACCCTATTGATCTGCAGTGCAAGCTCATCCAACCTAATCCTCTTGGCAGTTTCTCTGACAGCTTTCCGTTCAACTGTGCGCATGAATGATCTCTTCATTTTCATCAAGCTTCAAAACTTACAGGTTTGTCAACGTTGTCCATGATGATTCAAACTCCAGTGCTGTAGTAGAGCCGTTAAGTCCCAGTGCCAAAATCCTCCTGAAAAAGCCAAAGAAATAAGAGAATGAACAGAAGCCCCACGTCCAGTCATTCATAACCTCAGTTACACAACCAACGACAGTGCAACGGTGCGAACCAACACGATTGTGAAGATCAGGTCTTTTTGAAGATTCAAAGATACTTCGGAATAGAAACGCAGTCAAACGTGGGCTTAAATGTGCCTTTTAAAAACGTTGAGAGCTCGCAAACGAACGCTGCCTCATGGCGCTAAATGAGGTTATGAAAGTATAGGCTACCGCCGAGAACGGCCCGTTCATGGCATCGGATATAAAATACTGAATATCAATAATTAGAGGGTTCAAAACTTTGAGAAGATTGCGTTTCAACGCATAATGAGTCAGTAAATGTGGGACTTAATGAATGTTTTACCCTAGGCCTACGCCGGTTCCTAATGTGGGCAAACAGCGGATTCCTCAACTTTTCCGATTTGACGAAACCATCTACCGCGAGAGGTAAATAAAATATCCGTGCAGTACAGAACTGAAGAATCCGTCGCGCAAAATTACATGAAATTCACCGATTCAATCGGATTGATTCACGGATAAACATACCTTCCTCAACACGACCGTCAACAAGGCAACACCGGAAGCGGACACGGACACCGGACACGGACGATCATGACGTCACTTCATGGCTGCCAACGCATGGAAAAGAAACGGAGAAAAACGTTTACAGATTTAAGTCAAGAGAGTCAAAACCGATATAAAATTGTTTTTTACCTCCATTATTTTGAATAAAAACATTCAGCACGGTAAAAATCGGGTTAGTCTTCAACGATCCATGATGCGCGATTCGTTTTTGCTGTTGGCAACGTGGAGGCGCAAAGACTCGGCGGCACTGTTTGAATGTCTTGGAGAAACGAATTGGAAACCCCAGTTAAAAGAACTCAAATTAACAAAGTGCAAAAATAGAACTGTTTTATGTAAAATGCGTTCTAATTTTATGTTAGGATTCACAGTTTATTTCAAATTTCGCATTTGATATTGTCGACAGGGTATCGACGTCGTGTCGATGTCGAACTAAATAACCTGCCTGTTTGGGTAAAAACAACTAATATTTTGGGGCGAATGGCATAACATGGACGGATGAATTTGGTTTTAAGTCACAGGTAAAGAACAGAAAGTACTCGAAAACTTCAATTTTTCGACGCAGAAATCGACTTCCCCGGAATGTCGACGGCGTCGACATCGAATCGACGTCTTTCCGACACTTCATTTCTGGCTGGGCATGGCAGTATGCCGGCCGCGCCGAACACGGCAGAGCTTAGAGTCGAAAGCTTAGAGTCCTGCAAAAAGTCAGATCGCGGCTTGTTTGGGTCTAGCCCATTTTGCGACTTGCGGCGGGATTAACCTGATGGATGTTGTGTTAAACTACGCCACGACTTTTCTAAGCTTGCCTTTCGAGTGCTAAGACCCACAATGTCAAATAAACTAAAGAAACCTATTCCTCAAACTTACCTCTTTTTAAAAATGTATAGGTTTGTTAACTTTTGTGCCTGAAATGCATTTGAGACGGCTAAAAATACCGCGCCGCGAGCGGTGGGCCACTCGCTCGGCCTGCTGATCAACTTTTCTTAAAGTAAACGCACCTATGATTGACCAGTGACCTACAGTCAGTGCATGGTTTCTTGGGTTAGGCCATAGGAATGGCATTCCCTCCATAAGAGAGGTATAAAACAGAAAAATATCGACACACTTTACACCTAAGGCCCCTGAAGAGGCGAAACTCACATGAAAAGCAAGAAACACCTCATTTTGTCCACGGAAATTACAGTCTACGGAAATTACATTATTGCATAAAATGGGGTGTACAAACCAAACCGAAAGTGCTACCGGAACCAAAATTTTACTGGAACAACTTGTCCAAAGGGAAACACAGATGAATTGGTTCGCAATCAAAATTTTGAATGGTTTGCGAGTAATGGGTGGAACGGAAATTACACTTATTGCTTGCTAAGCCAATTTTTTTGCCGCTTTGGAACTTACTTAAGTTTATATTTTCCGTTCTAATGGTGGCACAATACTCCGCCTTTTTGCAAATCGTGTAGAACAAATGCACCAACAATATGAGAAAAGTCTCAGAACGATAGGACATCAGGTAGAAAAACCGTCTCTAAAACACTGATTTTAGACTTTTAGAATTTTAGTTGTGAGGGACACTTTTTAGTATCGTCTTGTGGCTGCAAATTTTACACGAGAGATACGTTCTACATGTCAAAACGTAGCCTCACTCGCGTACAACAAGATGCACTTCGCGGAATCGATTTCTCATACTTCCTTAGGCGGTGGTAGAGGCGGGAAGCCCTAAATCTGGAGCGTAGGACATCAAAAAGTGTCCACGGAAATTACATTCTGGGGTAAAACTTTCAATTTAATAGTGGAAGGAGGCAAAATTTCATCCTGATGAGGGTTGTACCTTGTCCGCAAGGTCAAAAAACATAAAGGAAGGAAAAGACCCGGTTCAAATCGACTTCAGGTTCGAGGAACCAGAGAGAGGACACAAAATTATCACATTTCGCGAGAACTGCTCACATGATGTCCGTGCGAGAGAAACATCACGTCGGTAAAATCAAGAAAGAGCAAGTTAACTATAGCATGCAAACTTTTTTGTCATTTTGGGTGAAGGGGTGGTGGCCACTACTTGGCAGGCAAAACTGCGCTCGGCCAGCGATGGCCACACTAGTGTTGTGAAGCGGACTTTGCAGCGATTGATGCGACGCCGTTCATGTCCCGTCTTCTTTGTTGCCTGCAATATCTTATTTTGGACCGGGCGTTTCACTCCCACTGCCTCACGGAAACCTGAATTCGTTGTACCATAGAACAGGGATGGGCAGTACCTAGGTAAACGTACCTAGGTACTTTTTTCAGTACCTAACAGTACCTAGGTACTTCAGTTACAATGTACTGAATACCGTATCTAGGTATCGGTTTCGGAGCACTGATATACCGAAATGTTTCGGTATTTTTCTGCACTTAGCGTCGTATGTTGACGGAGCAACGGCAAATGAAATGCGTCAAACAATCGCGTATGGAGAGAAAGAATCTAACAAAAGGAATATTCCGGCAAGAAACAGACATCGGCTCTACTGCCGGCCTCAATATGGCAGGTCTGGTCACCGCACAGGGTCAAGGCAAACGACCTGCACCGAGATGAGAAAAAACATATCTCAGCCGAGCGGTTAGGGTTCGTGCCTAATTGCGTCCTGCCGGAACCATCGACTGCAGCACAATGGACTCGAGGTCAGGTCCGAAGGGATGGGCAGGACGATTTGGTGTGACCCATTGACGCGGGATTGTAAACAATAAAATGTTGGCACCGACTAGGGTCATTGACGCAAGAAAGGTTCAAAAACAGATGGACGTCCTTTCCACGTGTGAGATATTTTTGTTGAGGTGTGCCCGAATATAACAACCTATTGAAGCACCAGAAAATACCTAAAAAAGGCCTGGGTACTTTCGAGAGTACCGGTAAAGCACCTAGGTAATGGACTTGATCCTGTACCGAATACAGTCCTTGGTACTGACTTTTCAATTGTACCGGTACAATACCTATAGGTACCGAACCCTGCCTTAGAAACTGTTTAGACACTGTATGTGTTCAAGAATTCAAATCTAATGTCAAAATTTCTAATATGTGATAGAAACTATTCGATTTTGGAAACGTGTTCACCTCAACAAGATGAACAAGAAATGTCACGCGTGTCATTGGTTCCTACTGGATTTAAGTTATTTGCGTCAAAAGTGGAGAAAAGATGCATTTTTTACCTTTTTCTACATTTGACACCGATAACTTTTGAATTTCCAGTCTGCACCTATAAGATGCCTAACTTTATTTGTTCACCATCTTGAGGTAAAATCATTTCAGTAACCGAATCGTTTTTATTGCAAACTTGAAATTCTAACAATTTTTTCTAAATTTATGGTAAACACTGTCTAAACAGTTTCTAAGGCACAGTGAATTCCGTTTCCTGAGATAGTGACCTCTGTATCTTCCAGCACGGTGCATACCAGCCCAAACTGGGTGCAATAACTTTCAAAAACGCAAACAAAGTGCTGTAACCCTAGTGTGGCCATCACTGGGCCTGAGCACTGACCGTCTCTGGGCAAAAGGCCGCCATCATAGGGCAAACTGCACTCATATTTTAGTTAATTTTTTCTCAAAGAGTAAATTTAATTTTTCGGTTTTTAAACTAGGAAACCTTTACTCCGTCCTTCTTGCATGTTCTTAAAAAAATTTCTACTGGTGACACGTACGAGTGACTTGGTAAAGGGGTTGAAGGCGCAGATGTGCGCTAAAAGTGGCCATCATTGGGCACCTTACCCTTCAAGAAAGTGCATAAGGATTTAGTGTGTTTTGTACGCCGCAATAAAACGGCTACTTGTATACTGAAGTCTCTGAAACGTCCACGTGCACGTGCAACATGTCACAGTTACTATTAACATACGTACACTGTTATTCAACGAATGTGACGTCATATTCGTTTGAATGTAAATTTTGTCACGTTTGTTTGAATACGATGTCACATTCGTTTAAACGTGCACTGTCAGAAATTTTGTTGTTAATTAATAACAAATCTATAGCTAATTTTTTTTCTGACAACAGTTGTTTTTAAACGACAGCAGTCGTTTACGAACAGAGAATGTTGTTGATAAATGACAGTTGGGTCATTCTAAAACAACTTACTTGTTGGAAGACAACTTTTCCGTCGTTTCAGTTTTAAACAAAGATGTTTAGGGATTTGAAATTACCGGTAATTTTCAATCTGGACGATAAAGTACGGTAACATTGGTAATTTACCGTCATTTACGGTAAATAACGGTAAAATTCGACCTAATGTTTATGTGCACTTTTGCACATGAACTGTTAATAATTTGTTTTCAAAGGGAATTTAAGACTAGCGGAGTGTTTTAAAAGGCATATGAAAATGGTTGAGACACTTTTATTGTCAAAAGTTCATGCCTTTGAGCGCCCTGAGTAAATTTCTGCTGTAAAAACATCAGGAAGGTTAGGTTAAGTCGAAAATTACCGTAATTTACCGATTTTTGCAGGGTAACTTACCGTAAATTACCGGTATTTTACCCATTCCTACCGGTAAGTTTACCAGGATTTAAATCCCTAAAGATGTTGTAGGAAAACGACCATGTTGTTGACAGTTTTGTTGTTTTCGAACAATCGTTACGGACAGTGTGACACGGCCATAAATCAGGGTGTCACATTCGTTTGAACGTGGGTCAACATTCAAACGAATGTGACATCGTATTCAAACGAACGTGACAAAAGTCACATTCGTTGAATAACAGTGAAATGTCCAACATGATTACAGATAACTTTATTCACTTTGCGCAGGCAGCCACGAGAGAAATGGTGAAGATCTTGATGAGGCTGGAAAAAATAATGATCGCCGGCAGCGCCAAGGATGTCGTAGACGAGCTGAAGGGAGACTGGAAGGAGATCTACGCCCTCCCGAAGTATCTGTTCGACCAGTTACTCGCCGGTTAGGCTGTACTCCAAGACTTGCTACCGCCATAGCAAATTAAACCGTTGGACTAGGTTCCCGTTTCGAATTCCAAATTTAGTTTTTTTTTGTGATCTTCAAAGGTTTTATCAAGTTGTTTAGTAATTTTTCTAAAAAAAATAATAATACGTAATTAAAGTAATGAAGGAACACGAATCAATTTTTAATTTTCCTCCTTTCGCAATCGCCTAACACATACCGTTAACCGGGGTAGACAAAATTTCACGTATTTTTGGCCGTATGTCTAAAATAATTTTTTCACCAACCCCATTCCCAACTATGTTGAATTCGACATTTCTACGGTCAGTTCGACACCCATGAATGTTATTTTGGTCGACTAAGATGGGAGCTACAGGCCTCAAAAGTTGTCTGAAGTTACCCCACAATTTGGGGTAACTTGAGACACTCCCACTTTTACTCGGTTTTATCAACCAAAATTGGATTTTTTTCTGGTACATTTTTTTTTCTGAATGGTTTAACTTATTTTCAATGAAATATGAGGTTGCAGCATGTATTGGGAGACATTTTGAAACATAAGAAAATATTTTATTCATTAAGTGACAAGAGGATAAAAATTAACTGTTCGAAAATTTAATAGGAACTGAAAAATAACGGGTCTTTGTCTAACCTTCACATTTGATGACTAGTAAAAATAAACAAAAAAAACTTAAACAATCAAAGAAAGAACCCATTGGGCATGGAGGTGCCTGTCTCATGTTACCCCACTCGATTTCCACCAAATTTAACAAAATTGGGTGTCTCAAGTTACCCCGTACAGTTACCATTTTCTATAATAGTCAATACAAACACATGTATGATAGGTTACCCTCAAAACCAAAGTCAGGTTTCAGACGTTTAAACAATGGGGAATAAGGGCGTAAAAACTCAGAGACAGGCAAGCCGTAACTGTTCACAAACGGTGCATAAGGTTTTTTTTTATTTGGACAGGTTTTGAGCATGCTGTGTCAAATTTTCAATCACCTGCGGCAAATAGTATGGTAAATAGGGGCTCACAACTAATATAATTGTTACTTTTAGGGGTAATTTTGGGCACTGAAATAGCACGCAAGGGCAAGCAGGGTTGTTCTGAACACTTTGAATTTCGCAGGGCTAGAGTGGTGTTAGCTTTTCCAGCTCTTCAGAGCCCTTCTGAAAGATGGAATTAATCCATCAACAACGATAATACTCAACTGCCACAGCAGTCGCTTTGCAGAACTTTGACTATCATAAAAATTGGCCAAAGCTACATCTGTACTTCTTATGTGTATGTACAAATCCTATCGTAGTGTCAATGATTGTTCCGTGACTAAAATTTTATCATGTTTAACGGGACTTTGACTTTGAGAACGGCCGCATGGCTCGCCGGGTTGCTACGGAATGCAAAGTTTTCCAGAAAGCCCCTGTATCTTCCCAATTGTGCATGGGACTTGCCTTTCATGTACGTCGGTTTCAAGAGGGATATATACAACTCACCTTCGCGTAATATAGTGTGGCCCGAGTTGCATTATCATCATCAAAAACAAAAAAAAAGGGTGAAGGTTCGAGGTTGGACGTTCAACAAGAAACGTCCTAAATAGCTCCACCCCACTCTCCCAAACATCAAACTATTTGTTCCAAAAATGACCACCCCTACCATCCCTCCATATCTACATCCTTATGAATTTCACATTTTATCAAAAAAGCTCAGAAGAAAGAGACAATTATTGATTTTGAGACCGAAGTCGTTTTCTGGGGTGCCCGAAAGTACCCCAAAACACGGGGTAATTTCGGGCACTGCTTTGGGCCCTCCTCTATAAAAACGGTGAGGCGTAGATGTCTGGAATGGGCGTCAAACTGAACTAAAGGTGGGTAGATGATAAATTTTAACCCTCAGGTCCATGGCAACACCACAACCTTCACAACTTTAAAAATACCTCTCAAAAGTGCCCGCACCCGCAACTACCCAGTTCACGCCAATTACCTAAGTGAATATCTGCTCTAGTCGTATGCTAAAAGATGTAAGCAAATTAGTACTCTGTAGTCGAGAAAAACGCATTGCCATGTTGCGACTCACTGACGCCTACGGTCGGCCATGAGGTTAGTTTCACGCAAGAACCTCCGTTGGAATGTGGTACATTGAGTCGCTGGCACGTTATGATGCGTCCCTCTCTGTGGCTGGAGTGATGTCGAAGGGTGACAATACCACCTACCAATTTTTAGTTCTGGTTCGGGTCCGGGGCACCGCGTCCTTGGCCGGCTCGGCACCATGGTAGACAGGATGTCCGCCCCTTCGCTCAGAGGGTGGACAATCGCAATTCGCTGGTCAACCGAAGCACGAAACGGGAGCACAAACGTGGGCAAATCTTTCGCATCTTTGACTGGAGTTTGAATTTCACTTGTAATTGCATTTTAACAAAACAATCACAACGTAGGTCAAAACTGTAGTGCTGACTGCAAATGTCCAAAAGAAATGCCAGTTTGCAGGCACAAAAACTACAGTTAAACTGCAGTTAACTTTAGTTCAACAGCAGTTTGGCCAATTAAACTGCAGTTGAAATGCAGCTTGACTGCAATGACCCATCTGCAGTCCAAGTACTAGTACAATGCATTCTAAATGTACCTGTGATCAGTAGGTTAACTGCACTCTATGCACAAATAGACAACACATGACCTACGGTTTTCGTCGAGTACCACCTGCATTTTTTAAATGTAAATGAAAGTAGAGTCCTTTCCACCGGGGTCAAACAGAGAACTCGGCGAACGACGTAATTAACCATACCCACGACAGAGCGTCGATAACTAATTAAATGTGAACGAGTCTTAACACTTTACCGCTGAAAACGAAGTTTTACCATAAAGCTTCAGACCAAATGTATTTGGAAAATTTTGGGCATTGTCTCACACGATTACCAACATGCGAACTTATTCGTACAAATTTGTACGCAACATCGCACAAATTCGTGCGAAATTTCGTACAAATGTGTACGAAAAGTACGCTTGCGCAAAATTGTGAGGCCGCGTCCAAATGTTGTACAGAGGAATTGAGTTTGTTCTGTTCAATCAAAACACCAGAACAGTGTTATTATTAACAGAAACCGTTTGTGATTGTGAACTTTCACATTGATGACGGTTTGATAAGTTTGTTCGACCTGAATTGTGATTTTGAAATAGACGGTGACTCTAGCAAAAGTAATGACATTTTTTTGGGGCTGGGGTAAGGCGTGGGTAGGAAGGTAGGAGGGCCAATTTGACTTTTTTTTTCTTTGAAATCTGATGACAGCAATGCTGTCATGTTGTAGGAAAAAATTGTAGGCATTTGTTCTTGTATCTTTTTTTTCTTGTTTGTTTTAGACAAGACAACGGGAAAAGGTCCCGCAAGGGCTCTCAAGTTTTCAAATTCCGTTGAGAATACATTTCCTTTTCAAATACAAATATATTTCAAGTTTCGGAGCCAAAAATACCTAGCAACAGCAGAGAAGTTCACACCTCCTCCGCCCTTCAGGGAGGGTGGGGTGGCACTTCCTGAATTTTGACACTGCACGAAAAAGACGTCGTCAAAATGCATTTTGTTAGACAGTTATCTGTTACAATTTTATGAGAAAGCAGAAAAAACCCTAGAAACCATTTCAGGGGGCGGACAGAGAAAGAAATAAGTTTGCTGAATAAGCACAGTAGCGTTTGCTGTGCTGAAGGCCATTCCGCTTAAACAGCAAGCGTCTTCGCTGTATCATAACGTCCCGTTCGCAGAATGAGCAAACCTAAATGCGAAAGCAAAGAATGTGCATTGCGTACAACAGCAGACCCCACACCTTTTTTTGTACGAACGACTTGACCTCCCCGACTATGGCACAGTTAAACGTGTTAGCTAAAACAGAAAAACGTTCGCTAAAACAGCATTTTTTTTTAAGGCGACAGTTTGTTGTTTTAACAAACAGGTTGTGTCTTAATCTACAGACGGATGTTAGCTAATCCAGCAAATCAGAGTTTAATAAATCGATAGATTTTCTTTTGACGCGGGGAGTGTAGCACGTGGCAGATAACTACTATTGCACTCAGAACACAACACCTCCACACTAGCGCCGCATCCGACAAACATGTTCCACAATGCAAGTTTCTGTGAGTTACAATAATAGGTGTCATGTGAACAGAAATATCCGTATGCGGTTTGGCGAAGAAGCACCAACCGCTTCAAACGGGTGAGGCCGCACTGCTGCACCTGCAGCGCCAGGTCGGGACACCCGTACGGCTGGTAGGAGTCTGCCACCAGCTGCAGCTCCTCCAGGGTGGCGGCGTGCGCGCGCGCCAGGGCCAGTGCGGCGCGCAGCGGGTAGAAGCCGCAGCGCAGCCAGCGCAGCCCCGCAGGCGGCACGGGGCGGGAGAAGACGGGCAGCGGCTCGCCCAGGGAGTCCTTGAATCCGCCGTGCAGCTCTAGGAAGCGAAGAGACTCCTTGGCCGCCACCTTCTGCAGCCACTCCTTCTTGACGTCCACGACGGCCAGACTGTGGAGGCGAGGCATCGCCAGGGCCCGGTCTACGTGCTGCTGCTGGGGGCTCACTAGCTGCAGCCGCTCCAGGCGAGGCGCCACCTGCTGCAGCACTTGCTGGCAGAACGAAGTGGCAACGGAGCAGTCCAGGCCGGTGAGGGTCACAACCTGTGGGAGAGAACTGGCGTGAGTGCCTGCGCAACAGTGCAGAGAGCAATGGCATTTCGGATCCGGTTAGGTGCACTGTATTCACACTACGTTTTAACAAAGTGTGGAAAACTCGAGACAACTACACAAATGAATCGCTGAGGCGTGTACTTTTTAGTCTCCACATGTCTAAGTGCACACCCAAAACCAAAAGGCAAAATCACTACCATCGAAGGCAGTAAGATTCTCCACGAGCGGAAATTCCGCTACGGGCGCAATCGAGTTTTTACCGCCTTTCACAGCAGCACCGCCTTAAACGCTACATTTGGAGGGAACGTAATTGGTGATACAATTCATCACAGCTGATTACGGTGCTCTGCATAGGGCCTGGAAGTACATCGCGGGTAAATCAGAACCAAAAAGCTTTTTAAAGAGTTACAAGGGCATTAATGGTTTAAAAAGACACAAAATTTCCTCGTTTTCCCTACTTTCTGCACTTGCTGCTCTCATTACCGAATAAGTGGCGAAAAAATTCCAGATCGAGAGCAAAGCGTACTAACCATGATGCCCTCGTCATGAGTGACCATATTTTGAGCCCATTCGAGTGCAGGGGAGCCACAGAATAGCAATTTTTCAATGTTGAACATATTGTGCAAAAAAGTGTCCGTGGAAACGAATATTGCCTACAGAATCTGAACCCTACCTATTTCAGCCAAAACGATTTGGGTATTTTAAAAAGATCAACAAGAACTACCTCTGACCAAAGAGGAGGAAATCGTCACAGGTCAAGTTCCCCGACCGGACTTTAAAAAAAGTATGCCTCGTACCTCTTTCAAACTGTCACTCGCCAGCAACCTCGCCTTGTCCTCGATTTTTCTGCTTGTGCTTGAGTCGATCACATCAACAGCTGACGGAGTCTCCTCACAGATTCGGCCCTGTACATGAAAGACAATACTGAAAAAGACTGAGATAGGGTACGGGAGCAGAAATGCAAAGGGACAGTTAATGCACTCACCCACGGTTCCAGCACCAACGTTATACTATCAGAGGGGCAAACCGTTAAATTCGCAGTGCGGTCAAACTCTACCTCGACGGAGCCGATCTTGGTGAGCTCCGGCCTGACCGAGCAGACGGCACCATGCCCGTACTGGACGGACCTCACCCGGCACCCCTTACGCCACGTATTCGCATTGAGACACACAGTCGAGATGCTACGCTCCTGCCAAACTGACGCTGAAAACATAACCAACACAGGATTTATAAGACAACGTTAGTAAAAGGTTTAGAGCATGGATTGTTTGCAATCATACTCTAAGATTTTACATTTCAGTGTTTCCACACGGAGCACCTCCAACATGCGTATTTTTTATTTTGGCTCAAATTTTGGTGGTCGATGGCCTTGGGAAAGATGAATTTCACGACGAGGTGTGTACGCACACTAACTGTTATGTACAATTATGTACGAGACATCGCAGTTTTAAGTGCAGATGAACTTTTTCGTACGATTTTCGTACGTAAATCTGCACGAATTTCCCCATTTTCGTACAAAATCTCGTACAAATTTTTACGAAGAGTTCATCTGCACCAAAAACTGTGATGTCTCGTACAAAATTTGTACAAAAACATTGAGTGTACGCAGGCTTTATCACACACTAGAGTTTGTAGAGTTATTTCAGTGTCCGCAGCAGCCTGCGTCCTACCTTCAGGGACGGCGCCCTGCTCAGCCTGGTCCTGCGCCTGGTGCTGCAGCTGCCCGCTGGCCGCCAGCACGTACAGCAGCAGCCTGGACGCCGCGTCGTCCGCGGGCCGCACCTCGCTGCGCCACGCCGCGTCTCCAGCGGCACCGCGGCGCAGCGTCACCTCGCACGCCGCGGTGGGGTCGGCCAGGGCGGCGGAGAGCCGCCATACGGCCAGCGGCAACCCTGCCGAACAGACATTCAACAACTTCAGGGTCACTAAACGACAGAAAGCATTAAAGACAGATCTTAACTGACAGATTACGTCACTCTCCGCTGTTATTCAACGAATTTGAAGTCATATTTGTTAGAGGGTGAATTTTGTCCCGTCCCTTTAGAGAAGATGCCACATTCGTTGAACCGTGACACGGCAGTTTAATTGTGCTGTGAAGCGGTAGAGTAAGACAAATCAACTTATCCCAATATTGAGTTTTTACTCAGAAATTGTTCTCAAAAAAATTTAGCATCATCTCATTAAAAGCCCTTAGTGATATGTCACTTGGTTTCATGAAAAAAAAAGAAAAACGGGGTAAAATATGAGCTAACTGGACATATCCTCTTCTCCCCAACGGTAGAAAAAAAAGTCAAGGTACCTCTAAACTATTTCTACACTTTTTCTTGATAAAGGCTCCTTGAGGCTTTAAGTTTGTTTATTAAATTAGTTAATTAACAGGAGAACTCAGACTAAAAGTCTGAACTCTTAACTCTTCTTCATTCCTGAGTTAAAAACATTTAAGCTAAAAATTTTTGATGTTGCGTTAACCTTCAAAACTCAGAAATGAATGGGAGTTCTGGGTTCAAACCAGTGGTCTGAATTCTGCTAATATAAAGCTAATTTTTAAGGATCAATACAATTCACCTCTTTAGATCATATATGGATATATACAGTTTTTCAAAATTGATCGAAAAATTCAAAAAGGAGAATCTGACGGCTCGAAAACAAAATAGGATCTGTTGGAACCCCTAAAAAGTGTGTGCCGGGCTGAGTGTCTAGAACTTTAGTCCTTCCCTAGACTCCGACGAAGTCTCGGTTCATCGGCCCCGACCTGACCCCGACCCGGTGCAGACCCGGCCTGTTGTGCCCCGAGTAGCGGCTCGGGATGACCCACTAGCGAAGCGCGGCCAGCTGACTAGGGGTGTCAGACGACACAGCGGCCCGCAGGGGCCTCCCGTCAGCTGGAGTGCAGCGAAGGTTCCGTCCTTGGCCGCTAGAGTGCACCACCGCCTGGGGGCCCTATGAAAAATTTACAGAAAAGTGTTACGTGGCTTCACCTGGGTGTCGGAAGGTGAGAAGAAGAGTGCGTGCAGAGAGAGAGAGTGTGCGGAGGTGCAAGAGTGCGAAGGCGAAAGAAAGTGCTGTGAAATCCCAGAACGTGATAGAAGTGGAGTGGTATCTGTGTGTGCGTGGAACATTAAGTGCCCAAGGACTAAGAAGGAACATCCAATTGGATCAAACTCTAAATCAGAGACATACCAGGCACCTGGTGGTAAGTGCACCCCTCGCCACGTGCAACGGTTGCCCAACTAATTTGTAAGTTGGGTAGACTGGGGTAAATGCATGTCAATAAATAGTGATCAGAAACCAAAGTGAGACTTGTTGTGGATAGGGTATCAATCAGCAAATTACCCCCCATAACAGGCCGTGACCCGGCCGCCCAATGGAGCGCCGGCTTAGCCCAGGCTGAGGCCGGCAGAGTCCGGCCATGGTGTAGGGGCCTCCTACCCGGAGGCCGGCCTCACAGTGGGAGGCCCCTCCACCTTGGTCGGACTCTGCCAGCCGCAGCCGGGGCTAAGCCGGCCCTCCATTGGGCGGCCGGATCTGGGCTGAACCGGCCCCTCACGGTAAAAACGGTTCACGGTTTTCCCAGGAAGCCTGTAGAAAAGACATAGGCGATTTCCAAGGAGTACCTGGGAATACCAGGAACTGTTTTTACCGTACTCGGGCGGGTCTGGGCCAGGCCTCGGGCGGATCTGGGTCTGGTCTCGGGCGGGTCGGGGCCGGGTCGGATTCGATGGGCCGGGACTTCAGTCGGAGTCTAGGGTTAGACATAGACATGCATGGACACCGTCAGTAGGATTGCCGTGTGGCAAACGAGCCTCACCGTTCAGTTCCGCGTCCTTCTTGGCCTGCTCCCAAATGGCAGCGTCAGCCCCTGGCGCCGTCTGCAGGCGGCCCCGCGCTGCAGCCAGATTCTGCTCCTCCCTCAGCAGCGTCTCCTTGAGGCCCTGGGTCGCAGTTTCCACTGCAGCGCGCACTTCAGCCAAAGCCGCCTCAGCCTGCTGGAGGGCCTCCATGCGGGGCGCGGCCTCCTCGGTGCGGACCTTCCTGAGACTGCGCACGGGGTGGTCCCCCACACAGACAGCGGTAGCCTCTTTCTCGCAGCTGATGCACCAGAAGCGCTGCGGAAATGGCCTAGAAACACGCAAACAAGCAGGTTTTAAAGACACTGGTGTAGAACAAGGGCATAAAAACTAATGTAAGCCCCTCTGGGCAAAGTTTTGATGCCCCTCCAAAGGCATTTGCAGATTCACACCGTCCGAGGAGCGTAAACAAGGGCGTCAATCGTTTACATCCTCTTAGGGATTTTTAAATGCCTTTGTTTCGCCAGAGTACCCTCCGTCTTTTAGGGGTAGGGTGGGGAAGAAAAAAACAAAACGGCTACTGCACTGTACAGAAGTTACGAATAAGGCTCTAACTATTCTGCTCAGTGGAACTTGTAATGAAGTCCCTTCCCGATAAAATGGTTCACTTTTTAATGATTTCAGTTCATCATACTCTAGAAACTCAAGAGTGCATGGCATGCTCCACCTGGGAGTAAACCGCAAGGCACGCTTCGCCGTGGAGTTCTTACAAGCGTGCTCTAACCTGGAGCATGCTTCCAAGCACTCTTCACGATGAAGCTTGCTTTTCCATTGATGTGAAGCCTTGTTGCAGCACGCTTCAACCTAGAGAGTGCTTGCAAGCATGCTCCAAGATAGAGCTATTGTCTATGGTCTTAGCCATAACGGCGAACCATACATAAGGCTGGCGGCTGATTCTGTTGGACGCTGAAACGAACAGTTTAATGAAAGATTTTCAGTATCATATTTAGTGATTTAATCAACCATGCACTTTTCTTCCAAATATTAAATGTAGAACTGGGCAAAATTTATTTCTTCTCAGCGGAGTGACGACCTTTTCTTTAAGCACACTCAGATTGGTTTAGTGAAGTCTCAGTTCGGAGACACAGCAGGTGTTCTTCCTTCAACCGAGTGCCAAGTGTACTTTTCTTCCCCAACATACCCCTAGGCAATTTGAAATTTCACGAATTCGGCATCAAATGGTTGCACGAAACAGGAGGTGGAAACGCGTATCACTTTCCTTGTCCAAATTAAGCGAATAAACAAATCGAAAATCAATGAACTCACGCTTGCAAGTTCTGTAGTACGATGAAATTGTCCGGTAATTCCGCAGCTTCCCCATCATAGACCTACAAACAAAAACAAGAGCAGTTAAAATTAATTGTGCGTCACAAATGCTAGGGTATAGTGACTCACTTCCAATAATCTAGAAATATCGTAGATTATGGCCAAGACAGACTCTGACTGCTAAGCGAGATCGAAAAATATCTAAGTAGTTTGAGCAGCGCAAAAAAGACCTCCACCGTCAATTTTACGCTCAGTTTTTCACAGATTCGCATTCTGACCTGCCGAGTGACGCAGAATCGTCAAAGGTTAATGACCTGACCACACACGCTAGTACAGTCGGTTCTTACCAAAAATTTTACAAAAGGAAAAAGTCGCAGCACCAAAAACAATTCGGCTCATAACTTGGCGAGAAAATCAATACAACTGATGGCATATGTGGGCTTCAACCTTGGATTGATCCACTTATAACAAAATATGTTCTATTTATCAAATTATATGCAGTCAGTGTAGGGACTCAGGCAACTACTTCCCATTGCAATAAAAAGAATGAGGTAGAATTTATATTTCAGGTTTTGACGAGAAAAAAAAACTGACAAAAAATAACCCATTTCAGGTAGTCCCTTAGCCGAATTGAGGAAGTCGCGAAACTGTTTTGGGTGTGAACCGAGGACCCGCCTGTAATGGTCGGACACAAGGCCAAATTGGCGTGAAAAAAAGTCACGCCAAATATTAGAGTGAGAAAATTCACGCCGAAAAACGGCATGAGACGTGAATCACGCCGTCATCTGGCGTGAATGTACCATGTGGATTGGTGCGCGCAATGCGTTTTACGAGAAAAGTCATGCCAAAAAACTGGCATGACAGGAAATTCACGCCTTTATTCACGCCCCTGCCACGGCATGAAGTCATGCCAATAGATTTTCAGTGATGTCAAAACACTCCGTAACTACAGTAGGAAGCGAACTCACCTTCATGTCTACAGGGCAGTTCTTGTTCGGAAGTTGGTGCAAACATTTCAAACAGTATGAATGTCCGCAGCGAAGGACCTTTGGGCGGCGCTCCGTCGTGTCGAACGGTTCCAAGCAGATATCGCACTCCATCTGAAGAGGAGAAAAAATCAGTCAAATAGAGAAATGATGGCACGGATGTGAAGGTTACAAGAGGAACTAAAATACCAAAGGCAGCTGTTTGAACTTGATATTCAAATAAAAACTATTATAAAACGACACGTCAACATGTATTCTTGAGTCACTGTTAAAAATGATCGTTAGTTTACGACATTTTATAGAACAATTATGTCGTTTGTAAACGATACATTTTGTTACGACCTCAGTCGTACAGATACCACATACTTGTCGCTAATTTTTAAAGCGAGACGTGTCGTTTTAGAGCAAACTAAGTCGTAAATTTACGACTTGATCGTAAGTATATTAACGATTGTAATCTATGAAGACATGTCGGACCTACGGAGACCTGCTAGGGACCTCCTGGCGACCGTAATTGAGATTCGTTGGTTCGTATAACATTTAACCGGATTTTTATTCGTGAAAGTACGATTTTTTCCCCACGTTACGGTGGTTGAGCCATTGCACATGTTACGCTAGTGTTGACCCATTTTCCGTCATTCCGGCGTACTGTGCCAACGCACTATTCTCTAGCGTATCAAGGAAGAACGTGTCCTTATTACTGGAGGTCCTGTAATCTCTTTTGTCCTATACTGGAGTTCTGTACTCTGCAGACTAAAGTGTGTACATGGTAAACTATTGTAAGAGCATACGATACTAAGCACACTCTTATTTACTGCATACTTGCAAGGCGCACGCTAAAATTGAGTGTGCCTGGCATGTACACGCTATAATACTCGCAGTTAGTCCTATATAAGAGCCTGGGCCAGTTTAAGTGTACTTGCAGGTACACTCTTATTTAGCGTGTACATGCCAGGCACACTCTATTTTAGCGTGTGCCTAGCAAGTATGCTGTATATAAGAGTGTGCTCGGTGTGTACTATGTACACACTCAAGTTTGCAGAGTAATCACTACGCAGGAACAGACAGCGAACAGGTTACAGCTTGTTAGGGGAACGCATTTAAGGACGTAGGAGCGAGTGACTTTTCTGGAGATGGGTTGCATCCGAGAGCGTTTCTGGGGTGCTTCCGCAGTCATCTGAGGCCGGGACCCGATGCCCCGCCGACCTGTTTGCAGACAATGCACCCTCGCCCGGCTGTTTATGGCCGGCCTGCTGGAGTGCGGCCTGGGCCGCACTGAGCAGATCGCCAGCTTTTCGTGAGCCAGGGGTCGGTTTCAACTTCTAAGTCCTAGCTTCAGGTCCAAATCTTTAGTTCTGTCAAAATTTGACTAAATATTTAGTGCGAAGTGCTGATCATTTCTATGTAGCTCTAAAAACTTGTCTGCTTTGCTCTACAAAAGTGAGCGTAGAAACTTTATTTTTAGATGGAAAGATTTGAAATGTCGTCCTGATTACATTGGTGAACATCCCATAAGTGTCAGACGACGCACTAGAAAATTTTTTATTTCAAGAGTCGATTAGACCGCCTTCCTTTTGTGTAAAAAGGCCTCGTTCACAATGGGCTGGGAAGAGGCGACGGTGATGACAGGCTAATTTATTACCCCCGGATACGAAATGGAAATATTTTTAAGAGCCTTATTTTATTTTGAAATACGCAGCAATGGTATCTATGCAGCGTGACGAGTCCAAACGTGTTCGAATTTTTGTTCCACGATAATTTTTACCGAAATGGCGACCTAGGCTGTGGGCCGCCTGCATCGCAGACGGTTCCTGACCAGCAGCGACGGAGTGGCCCGCACGCTCCTATTGTCCGCCCGGCGCGTCTCCTTCGACCCCGGCTACCTGCTGCAAGCTCCACTGTGCGACGGAAACAACAGATAGGCCGATGCAGCCTGTCTCTCTCTACTGGTAGAGGCCCTGCAGATCTGAGTGATTTTCTAGAGCACAAGACGCGAGAACCACACCTCCTAGAGTTGTGGAGAAAACTTGCGCGTGCACAGAAAGGCATGGCCTAGGGGCTGTAATGTTTCATTTTCTCGCCGTTTCATTAGATTTCCCTTAGAAGATCCCCAAAAATGACTCATTTTCAAGGCGTTCCAGGAGCGCTCCAGGAAGGTTCAGCGCAAATCGGAGCATGCCATCCCCTCCATACAGTCCCTGCCAACCAGTGTGTCAAGTTTCGTGCCACTGCGACCCTTGGTTTTCCCGTCTCGTGCTCCAGAAAATGCCAAAAACAGCCAAAATTTCAAACTTTGAGGCGTCGCGACGCCGAAATCTAGCGTCGCCGTGCATAATGGTTCGGCATGATGGGTTAACACATGGATCACTATTGATTAGTAACAAAAAAAATTGCGCTCCTACGCCCTTGAGGAACACACAAGGAACGGTCAACCACCTGGTCAGAAACATTCAGCGAATAGGCAAAAGACTGTTTAGGAACAGTCAGGATGTCCCAATTTACTTCACAAGAACAGCCTTACCTACTATCTATAGCAAAACCACAGTATGAACAGAAAAACTAGAAAAAAAAATTAAAAAAAGAAGAGAGCCAAGATCTGGTACCAAGTTCGGTTGATGTTATGTGGCACCTTCACCCACGTATATTGTGACCCTGTCGTGATCTGCACTGCACGGACTTACCTCTCTGATT